>OW203763.1:5959781-6202134 GCA_934045905.1 Leuctra nigra
GACGCTGTCTGTCGCCTCTGTTGATCCCGTCGTCGTCTCGTCTGGCACACAGTGATCCTGGATTGCAGCCTCCAGCCTCTCGCCGCTTGGTGCGATCCAGCCGGATCTGTATCAGAGGAGGGAAGGGCCGCTGTTCTTGGAGGCATCGAGGGTCGGACCAACTTTGGGACGATTGCATCTGCGACTCAACTATGACTTCGATAGATCGGATCTGCACATTCATATTATAGAAGGTAAGATTGCAATGTTTTCATGTTTTCCCAAAACAGCACAAAATTGTGTATATTTGATTAAAATATCGAAAGTTCTCTTCAAACAAGAACATAATTTCTTTAGCCATGTCGGTTTGTAAAGATGTGTTTTTTAATAAAAGTGTTGACTGGAAGAGGTGACTTGGCTGCTGTTTTACAAGGAGTGCTTTTCACTGGGATTATTCTTATGACGCACATGGTTTTTACGTCAGATGGGCATGTGGCTATGAGATGCAAGTCTGAGATACAAAATTCAAACGCATAGAGATTTCCGTCTATTTTATTAACAAAGGTAATTTTATTGTAGACGACAAGCAAAACAAATGAAGGGTACAGGGGAAGAACGTTATAAGTCCATTTAAAAAAATTAAAAATTATGGTGTCATCTTGCAGGGATTTTTATGAGCTTTCAGAATATTCCCTCGGTTTTTAGAAAATATTGCATAAAATCTTGAAAAAAGTAATTGAAATATCGATCTATGGAAGATGGATACAAGTTTCAACATAAAACTTCGTTTATCTCAGTTTCATCCGAATGTGACTTATGAGCGAATGTGAGCGTTCTTCCCCCTGCACCCTTCTGAATAGCATATGACGCTAGAGTATGTCTCTCTCTCTCTCTCTCTCTCTCTCTCTCTCTCTCTCTCTCTCTCTCTCTCTCTCTCTCTCTCTCTCTCTCTCTCTCTCCTCTCTCTCTCTCTCTCTCTCTCTCTCTCTCTCTCTCTCTCTCTCTCTCTCTCTCTCTTTCTCTCTCTCATCACATCACTCATTACACGACTTTCAAGTTTACGAGAGAGGCAGCTTACACCTCACTCACCTAGTCTGGGACACAATGATGGAGTGGGATGTGACCTAAGTGGATCAACGTCACTCATGAATTAAACCTATTTTCATTCAGGAGTGGAAGTGCTACTATGAGTGAAGAGCAATGATGTACTGCTCCACTCTGTTCTTACCCATTTAACATGGTTGACTTTTTTATAGAACTTGTGCGAAAAGTAACGAGTCAAGTATTATTGTGGGCGCTGCCACACTGAGTATACCCTCAGAAATTCTTTTACTTCAGATTTTAAATGCAATTTCAATTACTAGATCTCTTTGATAGAAAACCCCATTATTATTAAACTCTGAAGAAGTCTATTAATTTTGTGTTACCTTACAAAAGGTACGACGTGTTAACGAGCACGAAGGGTGGAAATCATGTTGTGGTGAAGCTGTAGGAACCGAGCAACTAAAACACTGAACTGTAGGCGAGAGATTAGATCATTGCATTTTCCATACCATCGATTTGAAACCTGACGTGACTATCTATCTCGAAACCTGCTTAACCGATTAGAACGAAATTAGAGCCATAGATTAAGAATGATTTTCATGCAAATATTGAGCGTTATAAACGAACGTGTTTGATAACGAAGTTGAAAATCGTGTCAAATCAAATGAGCAAAATAATTCAACAAAACTGCTCGAGTGTTCAATACTACGGTTCTCGCCAGATCTACGAGTCTAAGCAACTAAATTAAATGAATTAAGGTGATGCAAGCGCTCGGCCGTTTTAGCAAATTGAGAGAGAAAAATTGTTTCATAAGTGGGTGTAACTTTGATAGAATGTTTACATGATCAGTCTGATTGTATAAAAGCCCCATTTACACGGTGCAATTTCTTGAACAACTTCTGTGTCACATTCCCATTTTTCATACAATTTTGTATTTACACGACGCAACTTTCGGTCACAGAACTGAAAACATGTTCTTATTTCCATTCAAGAAGTGTGACACAGAAGTGGGGTACAGAAGTTGTACAAGAAATTGCCCCGTGTAAATGGGGCTTAAGTAGAACTTTTTTTATTTTTGCTTCATGTCTTGTTAATTAGGCGTCGGTTATTCAACAAACCAGCGCAAAACGATGAAATTTCCGATACGATTAGAGACTACCCCGTGAACCAATTGATTTCAAATTTAATCGTGATTAGATAAAAGACAAACTTAGGGTTATCACTTGGCAAATTTTTTAAATTAAATTGCATACGGCACCCAGCGAGACAAGAAAATAGACTATGTTTCACCAAAAAACAACTAATTATTACTAATTAACAAAGCAAAAAATTAAAAATAACCCAAATGATAACCCTAAGTTTGTCTTATATCTAATTATATTTAAAATTTCAAATCGTTTTGACAACCCATTTTGTCTCCAATCGTATCCATAAAAGTGCCTGCAACAAGCGGCAAAATCGCTCGCGCTTGCATCACCTTAAATAGAATAATTGAAAGAATACAAGGTAGAATATCTTTAGTTTGCAATAACCGTCATTACGACTAATGTTCTGTCGTGCTCATATATTATGACTAGAAAATTCAAATTATTGAGGATCATTAATAATTTCCAGTAGTGTATTAATTACCTTTTAACAACCTGATAGGGCGTTAATAATTAAGTGGGCGTAACGAGCGTTAAAATCGCACTCTTACGACAGCATTTTCTCACTGTTTTCTTGTTCTTATAGACACTGACCAGGTCAGGTTACACTGATTAACCAATCGAAATGAAATTTTGCACACATTTAATAAATAAATAAATTATTTCAGCTCTTGAACTTGGATGATAATTTAAACTCTTCTTTTCGTTTGGACATTTATCACAAGTTCTTTTTAATTATTAAATACAATATTTCGGTTATTTTCAATAACCTTCATCAGGTAGCAAAGTAAAAATTTGATAAAAAACTTCAAATTTTTTCTTCAAATTTCAAATTTTTTTAAACTTCAAACTTCAAATTTTTTTATAAAATTTTTACTTTGCTACCTGATGAAGGTTATTGAAAATAACCGAAATATTGTATTTAATAATTAAAAAGAACTTGTGATAAATGTCCAAACGAAAAGAAGAGTTTTAATAAACATTTAATAAAGCAAAATTCTCGGTTGGTTGAAAAGTGAAAATTAATCGTTCAGATTTTGCATGTGAAGGTGGAATTTTAGGTGGAATTGGTCAGCAAGTTAAGGAGTTATTGAAATGTAGGCTTACCTCAAAATAGTTGGAAACATTGATCATTTATCAATATACACTCTACTGCAAATTATTGAGGTTTTTCTCATGTACAGAATAAAGCCTGGATCGCTTATAACGCGTTACACCAGCTTGTTCCTATTAATAATATTAGTCCAAATTGTGGTTATGGTTCAATAAAAGTGTACCTATAGGTATGTAGTAAAATAAAGATTACCCACAAAAAACACTCAGTCTAAAAATACCAGCCAAGTCTCTTCAACTAAAAAAATTATAAGAAATCCAAAAATTCAGCACTGAAAAATTGTGATATCAAAAAATTTACCAAGTCAAAACTTTTCAAACAAATAATTGGCGGATCATATAATATACCTATAATGCATTAAAAAACGATGCGCTAAGTATTTTTTTAGCAGTTTTGACTTGGACAATTTTTGATATCACTGCCTTTCAGTGCTGAATCTTTAAATTTCTTATAATTGTATTTAGTTGAAGAGACTTGGCTGGTATTTTTACACGGAGTGTTTTTGTGGGGATATCAATCATTTTTTAGTTTATTCTTACAACATGGTAACATGTTAATGTGGTAACATGGTAACATGTGTAATTACTTAAAAAACCGCCTTTCCGATTTGGGTATACCTACACTAAAAGTTGCGTTTAGTATTAAATATATACTACTTCATAATTGATAGCCATGGAAAATTACGAAAGTTTGATTTCAATCGGTCCAGCCGTTTTAGAGATATGGCATCTTTTCGGCAAATTAACGGCTCTTAATTGTGTTATAATGGTTAAAATTAATTATTTGACAAAAACCTTATAATAATGAGTGTATACTAAAGAGACTAGACCTACACTTCCCCACTGGGAAGAGCGTCATCTTACAATGCTGCCAATGCTAATCCTTGAAGCACAAAAAATCCAGGGAGGATAAAATTCCCAGCGCCATTTTCCACGTGACAATGGAAGTAACTAAACATTCGATGGCTCAGTCGATACATTATCGTCATGATTCGTATAGTAAACGCATTAAATACGTAAAATGTAATTATAGCTAAATAAAGAATTACTACTACTACTAAATGGCGGCTGAAATCACTGCCACCTTAGAACTTATATCTAAAAATGTAATGTATCATTGTAAGCCTTCTGAATATTATTGTATGGAGAGATGATTTTATTCAGATGGCATTTTTATGTCATCACATCCGGTTGCGGTAATAGAACATTTATATTTCAACTGTTGATATTTCATATAGGTGACCATCTAAATCGATTGGTGCAAATTTCTTTCCGATCGGTCCAGCCGTTATCGAGATAAGACGTTACTTCCGGTTGCAAAATGGCGGCACAAAAAAATCGTAAGGGCAAGGTATCATCAGACGCCAAAAGTGCACATGTGGTGAAAATTTCAGATCAATCTGTTCAGCCGTCGACAGGATTTCCTGATATCATCATCATCAGAATCAGAAAGTGGTGTCATTTCACATTTTTAACTGTCCTCTAGCTCGCAAACGGCATAACCTATTGATGACTAACTTGGAATATATCGTAGGGTGATATACAATGTGAGATTTCACATTTTTAAGATCCATGCCGAAAACGCCATTTAGGTGATTACAGTTAAAGTATCGGTCAGCTCCTCAGCCGTTTGATAATACATTTAGGCATTTTAGCGTTATGTCGTGAGGGCGTGTACGCACTGTACGACTTGGCTGAGTGGAGCAACCGCTCCACTAGATATTTGAAAAGTAGACGAAGAAATAAGTCGTAATTGAAATGTTGATTTTATTGTGTTTATTGTTTTGTTTTGAATTCCCGACTGCCTTGTAACTGTACGCTGCGAGAGCAAAAGCTTGCTACCATTACTTTCCTGTTCTGCAGCGCATGACCTGGCAGGCAGCGAACAAGGAGGCTTCAATGACCCGTATATCAAGCTCAGTCTCGAGGAGCCGGTGGATAGCAGGAAGCGAGAGACGTCGATTCATCGCAACGATCCAAACCCTTTCTTCGACGAGCACTTCAAGTTCCCAGTCTCATACGACGAGCTCCAGGAACGAACGCTATTGCTTCAAGTGAGTTACAAGAGTATAATAACCGATCAACCCTTAAGTAAGTACGTGTATCGTACAACAAGAACAATAAGTTGCTGAATTCTATGAGTGCGTTCCGAGCGTACTGGAGCTACTTATTAAGTTTATAAGAAAAATCTAACATGACATTTAGACATTTAAAAAAATCTAGTGATACCTACTCATTCAAGTTGTGATGATATGATGCCATGATGAACTGCAGTTACTGGCATTTCTAAAAGAAATAAGTAGTTGAACGATTTCAGCATGCAGAATGTACATGTTCATTGGGTTAAATATGGTTGAAGTAGTTTTACAGTATATTCTCCAGGGAACTCTCATTGACGCTGCCTAGACGCAAAGTTAGTTTCGGAACGAGTCGTCTGTGTTTCCAGTTATTTCTTCGGGGTTCTGTATGAGCCTTAAGGTTACCCTACTTGTTTTATCGGAACATTAAGTTCAGTTCCATACAAATATTTTCGATTACAGAAACTGTATTGTCCAAATGATTATTCTGTTTCGATCTCTCGTGATGTGGTTGCACGTTGTACGGATGATTTCAGAGCCCCCTGCAGGCATCTGATTTTATATTGTTTGAGATTATATATAATATATAAAAGATAGCAGACAATGTTACACACATGTGCACAAAACATGTATTATTTTAAAATTAATAATGAAAAAAAAATTGTGTAACGTAAAATTGTATTCAAAAGTGTATAAGTGCCATTTCTCCTTGAGTATTGTAGATAATTATGGGTTTGTATTTACAATGTATCAAAATTTAGGCAACACTCTTAATTCATGGCCCGCAAATTAAATTAAATTTAAATATATTTAATACGAATCTTGGTTTCAATTGTTTAACATTTTCCTTCATAACATTAGCCGAGTCCTCATCATCATCGTACAACCATAATGTATTACGGAAACAGGAAACCAGCACAAGAAAGCGACTCTTAGAGAAATAGCAAAAATCCATGTTCCATTATTCATTCTCTACCAAGACTCTATTAAAAAAAAAAAAACCGAAGCGTATTAATTGATGATGATTACCCTATGCTAATCATCTATGACGCTTGCCAGCAGGGCACCTATTTCGAGTGACTAATTGCTAATGTTTGTTTGCAACTAGGTCTTTGACTACGATCGCTACTCTCGCAACGATGTCATCGGAGAAGTACGCATGGTGATGCGAGAATTTGATGTCACTTCGAACGTCGAGATATGGGGAGAAATTACAAGAAATAGGAAGGTGAGCTCAATTAATCTCATTATAGTTTCTAAGTTTTCAGGATTAAGTACTTGGAATTAAGATGAAATGTACCATCAGGGAAATATAAGATGAGTAAACATGATACTAACAAGTAACAACAACGTCCTAATGAGTACAATGTAGGTATCCTCGGCACCCGTCTAATGTAATGAGTACAATGTAGGTATCCTCGTCACCCGTCTAATGTAATAAGTGGAATGTAGGTAACTTCGGCACACGTCTAAGCTAATCAGTGGAATGTATGTAACCCCGCCACACCCTTTAGACCCTGGCGTCAAAAATGTTTTGCCACATCCACTAGCCCGTTACATTTCAGCTATTAGGATCACATTGAGATAAAAACAGATACATTCAGCTTGATAATCTAATAATCTAATCTAATCATTCATATAATCTAGTTCTCGGCCTCGCCACATTGTGTTACTGGCCTCTAGAAACGTGCTGCTCTCGCTGAGCTGTCTGCTGCGTCATGTTGCTAATGTACCATGTTCTATCAGCCGCCCGAGCAGCTACAGGAAGTGCTGCTCTCGCTGAGCTATCTGCTGCGTCATGTTGCTAATGTACCATGTTCTATCAGCCGCCCGAGCAGCTACAGGAAGTGCTGCTCTCGCTGAGCTATCTGCTGCGTCATGTTGCTAATGTACCATGTTCTATCAGCCGCCCGAGCAGCTACAGGAAGTGCTGCTCTCGCTGAGCTATCTGCTGCGTCATGTTGCTAATGTACCATGTTCTATCAGCCGCCCGAGCAGCTACAGGAAGTGCTGCTCTCGCTGAGCTATCTGCCACAAGCGGAGCGTCTCACCGTGGTGCTTATGAAAGCAAGGAACTTATTTGTCCGAGACGAGAAAGGGAACATAGGTGAGGAAAATATTTACATGCGTTCTCTCATTAGACTCTAGACCACTCTGAAAATATCTGTGTTTCGAGATTATTTAGCGTCAGACCAATTAATCATAATCACCCGCTCGAATGTCCCGCCTTATTTGTGATATTAGAGTCTTTGAAACCGGGGAAGTAAATTGCACACATCTGAATTACGATATCGATTTTTGCAATTTTTTTTTTTTAGATTTTAACATGTTTTTTAGTACCTACATACTGAAGGTTATTTAACATTGTGTTGTGATTATGTTCATCATACGTAGTAGTTATTTGTGTGTTTTGTTGATTGTTTCATTGTGGTTTGTGTGTAACAGTTTTGTTTTAGTACCTATTCCAATTGTGTGTGGCTTGACCTGGGTGAATATAGAATACATAGACACTTAGAATACAGGCAATTACAACCGGCGTGTCTATTCACACGGCGGCCGTGCCCGCAAGGGGTTCAAATTCTATTTACACCAGAAGTTCGCCGTGTAGCCAAGAAGGCGTATGCTATTTACACCAGAGTTCGCCGTGCGCGCAAGAAGGCGTATGCTATTTACACCAGAGTAAAACCGTGTGTGGAAACGGCCTTGTATTATGAACACGACACGGTAGTAGACCGTGCAAGTGAGCTGCGAACACATTAGATACCTAGTTCAAATTCTAGAGTGACACCATATAGCAACTTAAGTAGACATCTAACGCAACAATTCCTCAGTGGCAACAATAGCCGGTTGGTTAGCCCATTGGCTTAGGGCGCAGACGATCGGGGTTCGATTCCCCGTCAGGGATTATCTTTTTTACTTCTGTAATTAACTTTATTTACAATCTACTGGTCATTTGACATGTATTTTATTGTTTAATATAAGATTAAATGCGTCATACAATTATAATACTAGTTTTCACTTCGTAAAACATTGCCTTCTATCGTTCAAGGTCTAGTCACGGCGGCTGTTTGCGCAAGGGGTTCAAATTCTATTGCCACCAGAATCCACCAGAGTTCACTCCAAGATGGCCGTCCTCTGAACAGCTGTTTTCCGGAGCCTATTTATACTTTTTAAACTAATGCAGAAGGATCGTGACGTTTTGAAAAGTGTAGGAAGTGAACAATAATCAATACAATTAGGCCAGGGTCATACGTCACGACCTCAAACTTCGATCTAAACGCATCTGTGCAGCTAAATGACTTCACTTACGCGCACGCACGGTTTTACTTCTGGTGTAAATAGAATAGGAATTCATAGGAACACGGCAGCCGTTTGCGCAAGGGGTTCAAATTCTATTGCCACCAGAGTACACCAGAGTTCACTCCAAGATGGCCGTCCTCTGAACAGCTGTTTTCCGGAGCCTATTTAGACTTTTTATACTAATGCAGAAGGATCGTGACGTTTTGAAAAGTATTGGAACTGATCAATAATAATTACAATTAGGTCAGGGTCATACGTCACGACCTCAAACTTCGATCTAAACTCATCTGTGCAGCTAAATGACTTCACTTACGCGCACGGTTTTACTTCTGGTGTAAATAGAATAGGAATTCATAGGAACACGGCAGCCGTTTGCGCAAGGGGTTCAAATTCTATTGCCACCAGAGTACACCAGAGTTCACTCCAAGATGGCCGTCCTCTTAACAGCTGTTTTCCGGAGCCTATTTAGACTTAAATTAATGTAGAAGAGTCGTGACTGTTTAAAAAGAATAGGAACTGATCAATAATTGATTGCAATTAGGTCAGCCACGTAGTACAAATACTAGTGAAGCCATATTGCAACTTAAGTAGACATAAAACACAAGGTCTTTTAATTTGCATCAATAGCCGGCTATTGGGGCTACTGGGACCGGTCCTATCCTCACTTAGGTCGTGACGTAGTACATCCACTTCCTCCTATGCTATAGGGGGAAGTGGAATCATGTTCAAAGCGGAATCATGTTCATACGTATAATGATTGGCAGCTAAAGGGACAACCGGCACATCGCGCAGTAGGATGAGCGTAAGCAACGCCTGCCTGTGTGTAATTTTATGTAGCAGTTTTTAACGCACCTCGGCATGAGCAGCTTTGTAGCTCAGGCGGTAAGGCGTTTGCCTGCGGTGCAAGGGTACACCGGTTCGAATCTGGTCGGGGACGAATTTTTTTATTTTGACATTTTCACAAGTTTGAATTCTGCCCAACCATAGAGCTATTTTTTTTAGGTTGCCCAGCTTTAATTTTCGCACGTTGGAATTTGTCTGCCCATAGAGAGTTTTTTTCCTTCGTCTGCCCAGTTAACTCATGCGCGCGCAATGTGAAGTTGTACTTCTAGCTGCCAGTGTGTAATGGCTGGCACGTATCAGTGCATCTAGACGTCAAAGATATTTTACTGGAGCTATCATACCCATAGCTGAAATTTTATTAGATAATAAATGTTCCCAGTCCTCTTTATAACTCCACGATTCTCAGTATAGTAAAATGTCAGAACATATTGTACTGTCACGATCCTTCTGCATTAGTATAAAAAGTCTAAATAGGCTCCGGAAAACAGCTGTTCAGAGGACGGCCATCTTGGAGTGAACTCTGGTGTACTCTGGTGGCAATAGAATTTGAACCCCTTGCGCAAACGGCTGCCGTGTTCCTATGAATTCCTATTCTATTTACACCAGAAGTAAAACCGTGCGCGTAAGTGAAGTCATTTAGCTGCACAGATGAGTTTAGATCGAAGTTTGAGGTCGTGACGTATGACCCTGACCTAATTGTAATTATTATTGATCAGTTCCAATACTTTTCAAAACGTCACGATCCTTCTGCATTAGTATAAAAAGTCTAAATAGGCTCCGGAAAACAGCTGTTCAGAGGACGGCCATCTTGGAGTGAACTCTGGTGTACTCTGGTGGCAATAGAATTTGAACCCCTTGCGCAAACGGCTGCCGTGTTCCTATGAATTCCTATTCTATTTACACCAGAAGTAAAACCGTGCGTGCGCGTAAGTGAAGTCATTTAGCTGCACAGATGCGTTTAGATCGAAGTTTGAGGTCGTGACGTATGACCCTGGCCTAATTGTATTGATTATTGTTCACTTCCTACACTTTTCAAAACGTCACGATCCTTCTGCATTAGTTTAAAAAGTATAAATAGGCTCCGGAAAACAGCTGTTCAGAGGACGGCCATCTTGGAGTGAACTCTGGTGGATTCTGGTGTCAATAGCATACGCCTTCTTGCGCACACGGCGACCGTGCTCTGGTGTACTCTGGTGCCAATAGAATACGCCTTCATGCGCACACGGCTACTCTGGTGTAAATAGAATATGAACCCCTTGCGGGCACGGCTGCCGTGCCAATAGAGCCAGCCAATTACAACTGCCTCGCCACCATTACCAATACTTTCCAAACATAGTAAAAATCGAAACTGTTTCACATTTGAACTTATCAGAAGCAACGATGATGCGAAGAAAGCATTTTGTAATATAATTACTCGTAACTACCGTATATTACCTATTAATTCCGAAAGATAATTAATCAAAAATAAGTATTTTGTAGAATATGTTGAAACTCTCATATTGTTGGTAATATTCCAGATCCATTCGTGAAGGTCTACCTTTTGACAGAAGGGAAGCGTGTGAAGAAGAAGAAGACCTGCTCCAGGAAAGGATGCTGCAATCCTGTATGGAATGAAGCTCTTAACTACCGTGTAACTGCAGCTAATTTTCCGAATTCAGGGATAGAGGTGAGTTGAAGTCCTAGAGTACATGAAAGTATGGAAGAGAAATAGATGATTGCATTTTTGGATTACATATAACTTGTTATAATTATTTTCTGACCTATCGAGATTGTTCGATCTCTTTTAATCTTCTTTTCTTTAATCTTAATTACCAACATAACACTGTATTCTGAATCCTTCCTCTTTATTTTGTGATATAGCCTAGTTCGAGAATTATATTAAGATACCTCCGCCAATTAGTTGTATGTGATGAAAAGTTTTGCCAGAAAGAAAACACTTTCATAGTCTAAAAAGATACACAAAGTCGATGACAAAATATACGTACATTTTTAATATTGAAATGAATACGTCCTACATCCAGAGTTTTCATTACTGTTTTTATGTAGATATTGATGATACAGGCTTAGATGCATGGATATTGTTCCCGCTAGATTCATTGATACATTTATCTTAAACTAGTACTTGTCATCATTTTGTTGTCTATTATATATTACATTTCGAATCGTCTTTGAAACTACATTTCGTGTGCTACAAAGTAGGTTTAGAAATGAACCATGCTTACATTTGTCAAACAGTGTTGATTCACGTAGGTTTGCATATGATTATTAGAAAGTTTAACTCTGTACCTCAGAGTTAGAAGGTCCGATGTCCATTTCAATGATTTGAGGTGAGCTCAAAAACCAGTAAATTTGCCTTCATCTAATCATATTTGTGACGCCTTATAATAGAGAACTTCAATAAACTGTAATTGTTGGATTGATTGCATAATTCCACACGTGTTCAGTGCATAACCGAGAAAATGGACATCGGGCCTTCAACCACCTCTGAGATACAGTTTTACCTCCAAAGATGTGTGGGCTTCCTAATCATTTTAGAAGTTCCGAGGCTTTCCAGTTCGAGTAACTGACGTAAAATACATTCTACAAAACCTGATAGGCACTTGCAATGTCTCCTCAAGCACACTGTTCTTCTTGTTGAGTTGTTGATCTTCTTGGTCGTGCAGGTTTGCGTGCTGGATCAAGGGACAGATCTGATCGGCAAAGATCCACTGCTGGGCTGCTGTGTCATCGGACCCACGGAGGAGGGCGCTGCTCGAGATCACTGGAGCGACATGGCCGAGAGTCCGCGCAAGGCTGTCACCATGTGGCATACGTTGCACTAAACATAACGCTCTTGACTCGGTCTACCACACTCGTGAGTAGGACACTTCATTTGGAGTCAAGAGAGAAAAGGTCAGTAAAATATTACTTCCATTTGTGGGGATTTTATTTATAGCATATTATTACTTTCTTTCAAAGTTATGACATTTGATGGAAGAATAAATAAGAAAAAATATTTTAAGCAGAATCTCTACATTATATTGGAAGAATCTAGTGAAGAAATTGAGTACGAAACAACATATTAATACACAATGAACGTTGACATCCCCGCACAGTTCAGTCTGATTATTATTATAATGTGTGATCAACGTATTAATTATTGAACATAGCTTTCATATTAATACATTAATGTTAGAAATATTAATGTGTGTTATTGTTTCAAATATATATAAGACAAATTAATCTACAAATAACTAAACTGTCAAATGGTGTCATGTAACTTAACTCATTAAAACAAGTAATTTTCCCATTTCATTTGAAGTATTCCACTAAGAAAACTATTGTACATGTCATGCAATTGATAAACTATTCCATTAACTTGTTTCCCAGTGTCGTATATTTTTCGCTAAAATATCTTACGATAGGTATTGATTGCATTTCTTTCTTTATTACGAGAATATCAAGTTTGGAATCGATGGGGTTTCAAGTAACACTTAGATAACATTATTAATTGCACCAAATGTCAACAATATTAACGAGTATGGATTTTATTCACTGTAGGTATCTATTGCACACAAATAATTTATATAGTAATTCATGTAGTAATTAGAGTAATTATTAATTATATCCTTAGACAATCATGTAATTCATCTAATAAAACAATATAAAATTATTGGGAAAATTTGTCCAATTCAGTCGAGATGTTACAATTATAATCTGTCCAAGTATAAAAGAGTACTGGTAAAGATACCATTTTGGCCTAAGAGTTCAAGAGTGGATTTTTAGTCATTTGGAAGACTTCCAATCTGTACCTGAACCCATTTCTATTTTCCAGTCATCATTCTTCATTTTATCTCGATTACCCGTGAATTGCACATATTTCCCAGAATACTCTTGTTCTCAACCACGTTACATAATAATTAATTTTCTTAGTAAACTTTACTTATAAACCAAGTTTCTTTTGGATCAGATTGGAAATAGGCGCTCTTTTAACTTACGTTGTTCAATTATTCGTTATCTCAAAACAAATTTTATCTCGCTTATCGAAACCGCGACTTGTTGTTCCAATTTTCAGAAACATTTTTAGTTCTGTTTTAAAGCAGATTTATTTGAAATCAAAGATTCCTCTCAGCGCCATTGCTTTTCAAGTTGATCATTGACAGCATTCAACGCTAGGCTACGAGCGAAGCGCTCATGTTCAATCATGATGTTTCACTTTCGACGTTCCCCCGTCCGTATAGCAGGTCGCAGGGTTTCGCAATCATTTCCCTTCTCAAATCCTTCTCTCTTTTGCGGGCTAAATCTCAAGTAGAACAACTGAACAATCGCCTTCTCTGTATCATTCATGTGGGAACTCAGATTTGTATTGATCGATTACATCACATGTTTAAGACGGCTGGGTAGTGAGTTTGACCTTGAAGAGTTATTAATCGATTTTTATCAATATCTTTTACCAATGTTATTGTTAACAAAATAAGGCTTTGTACGAGTATTCAGAACAGTTCAATGAAAATAGTTCCATAGTTTGTAATGGTTTATTAGATTTACTTTGTCCTATAGACGTTTAGTGCCCGAAAATTAGTAAAATTATGGCACTAAACATCTGTTGGACAAAATAAAACTAAGAAATTATTTCAAACTAAGAAATTATTTTCATTGAACTGTTCTGAATACTGGTACAAAGCCCTATTTTGTTAACAATTACATTGGTAAAAGATATTGATAAAAATCGATGAAAAAACTCTTCAAGGCGAAGAGTGTAAAGTACTGTTTGGTATTAGATAGTTATCTCAGTGCCAGAAGAATCATTGCACGCACGAACGTTCTAAAGTTTACTTTCGTCTTTCGTACTTTTAATTCGTCAAGTATGGCATTTGCTACGAACACATAATTTTAAATATGTCATCATTTTTATATAGGTATTCACCCTTCCAAAATTATTTTGGGTAAGGGGTTCACAAAAATACAAAACAAAATTTGTAAACCATGTTCAAGGGCATAATAATCAACGCCTGTTTGTCAGATCAACGCTTCATTTTCCCCTGTTTTCTCTTCCGTTCAGCCATCTCTCTCCATCTTCCCACCATTGCTCTTTCTCTACTTCTTAATTTCTCCCTAAGAGACTAGACCTACACTTCCCCCAACCCATCACAGGGAAGAGCGTCAACTTCAAGATTTTCGCGGTCTGGAAATGGTAATAGAAACGTTCCAAAATCGGAATGACGAACCGCAGCGCTCCTGAAACGCTGTGTTAGTGGGAATTGAGAGAATATTCGTTACGTATATAATCTAAATATGTAAATATTTATATAAATATATATGTATACGTATACGTATATATTTATAAATAAATATATAATTGCATAAATAAATAAATGCATAAATAAATAAAAAATACTTATACGTATATATATATAAATAAATATATAATTGCATAATAAATATATTTTTAATTACCATTTACGTATTTAATGTGTTTACTATACTGATAATGTATCGTCTGTGCATCGACTGTTCATTTACTTCCATTGTCACGTGGAAGATGGCTCTGATTTGAGTAATTCCGATTAACTTGTTTGTGCTTCAATATGCTCTTTCCTTGTGGTCTTTCCTTGTGGTGCGGTGGGGGAAGTGTAGGTCTACACAGCGTTTCACATTTAGCTGTCCGCCAGACGTGGCCCCTAATTTTGCAAATTACAGGTTTTGCGTCCATCCCTCAGTCACTGTGAGCGATCGCGCGGTCTTCCGAGACCATCCCTCTCTCTCGGACAAGGGGTATTCAAAATATCTTACCGGACAGCTAAATGTGAAACCCTATCTTCCAAAATGTCTGATTCCTTCCATCATGCGGCTCCCAATCCCCAATGTAAGTCAAGTGGATAATTTCGAATCTTAATTACAATCACATATTATACAAGGTGCATACAAGGTTCATTAAACCAATATATTTAATATATTTACATACTGAAAGTTGGTTAGGTAAACATTTAATTTAGAATTAAAGATACCTTGGTTCTTACAATTTACAGTTCACAAACTCCTCAATTGGCATCGTACATTGTTATGTACCGTATGATCTAATTACCAAATACATTTAAGTGTGTTATATTATATTATAAGTCTATTATATTTGGTGAAATATGAGTCATTTAATGTGAAATGCTTTTAAATGTCAATTATAAACAGACTGGTCTGATGCTATCAATGATCACCAAAATATTATATTCAGGTAGAAAATATTATTCCAGAAGTTTAATTAAAAAACAGATAATATTGTCGTTTTATTGTAACTATAGCAAGTAAATATAATATCCCGGTAGCTATAACTCAAAATAAAACATGTCTAATGAATTGATATAAGAAGTATAAGGTGCTGTATTTTAGCATGTTCATCATGCCCAGTTATAATTAGGTTTAAGTTCTAACCTGATAACTTATTTAGCCCGCATATTATGACTCTCATATGATTTCCCATACCTTCCTGTGTTATTATTTCATGACGTAGGTAATGTCCATGAGTCCAAATGAATGAAAATACATGGATCTCAAAGCCTGAGATATATCATAGAGTCAGTTTGTTGATGCGGCAAAATGATGGTCTAAACATGTGAAATACACTTCTCTGCAGTTTGATCATGTGATCGATCATCACTGTGAGCCAGTTTAGATACATGTCTATGGTTTGATCGCCTGTTGTAAAATTGGTCAGCAACATCTACTTGCCAAATAAAATTATTTTAAAACATTCATTACAGCGGTAGGATGACATCTCGAAAACAATATAATCCAAACTACAAAGGTTTTGTAGACATCGTTTGGTATTCTGACTTTGAGTACCTAATGACATTGTCAACATTTGAATATGCATACTTCTTATAAATAAGAATAACAGTTTTTCAGGATTTTTTTTACTTATTCTGACAAATAAAATGTAATTCAACTTAAAAAAAAGTAGAAAACATTGGTCAAAGTATTAAATTGTATTAGATTATATTTGGGCTGATGGTGTATATGCTTGCATTCATAGACGAAACGTTGTCAGAAAAAGAAAGAACGGATATATACAAAAAACTATTCTTATTAATGTGCTCCGTGATTAACTGAAGAAAATAATCAATCAGTAAGTTTACATAGTTTATACCTATTTATTTAGCCAACAAATGCGTTCGTTTGAACACAATTGTAGGTACACATTAATTTTGTAATCGAATTGGTCGGTGCATCATGATGTCTCGACTGTTATTGTTGTTAAATATGTTACTTATTGTATTGATACTATTTCTATTGTTAAGTAATGTTGTAAAAACGCACGTGATTTTGTCTGAGCAAAGAGGTTATTTACATTGGATCATTTGCATTTCACTTTGTATGTGTAGCATGGACTTCACAGAAACAATATTCATTTTAAAATCTGCCAAAATAAAGTTTGGTTCAAGCAACTTGAAGTTTGATGTAAATTAACAGGTATGAGACAAATTGTCTTGGTTTTACAAGGACTGGTGGATTTTATAGAATGAAACGGCCTTATGGGGTATTTTTGTTCTTTAGAAAATCTTAGGTAAAATTTTAGACTGGGTTCCCCAATTTGCGAGACCAAATTAAAAAGAAACGCTTACTATAAAGTAAAGGGTAGCTTATATATTCCATACATATTCTTACCATAAAATATATTGATATATCGATGTTACCTTGTCCTAGCATTATCGTATTAGTGATTACTAGTAACAACTTACTCCTTACAGTTCGTGGAAAAGACTTTCTTCCTTATTGAGATCTACCCCTAAATAATAATAATAATAATAATTATAATAATATTATAACATTCAAATCATTAAGTAAATAATTATCTGTAACTATTATCGATGCAAAAAGAATCGAAAAGATATATTTGTAATGTGTAATTTAATTGATTCAAGTGCATATCCGGACTGAATGTGTATCTATAATTAATCTTTGCTATAATGTAGTTAGTGGCGGTCTCAAATACTTTCAGTTTCAAGGCCCTTATTTAATAATGTCCATTAGGTTTAACTCCATAGTCCAAGACTAGTCCCGCAATGTTATTAATTATTGGTATAGCTATAACTGGATTTACTATATTATAAAACTGTATTAGCTATTTGTGTTATTAAATAAGGGTCCATGGGCTGATTGCCTAAGTTATTTCATTCCACTTTCTTACCGCCTTTGCACACTATTATACCAAGTTTCATGATCATAGATTAGAGGTTGCAGTTCTTGGTTTCCCCTGTATTATTTAAATTATCACGTAATTGATAAAAAAAATACATTTGAAAATTGAAACCTGGTTCGCTCTTAGCATTTCCGATGACCCATTTACATTATTTGGCACAATGTAGACGCAACACGCTATTCTGGTACCTATTTTAATTGTTTTCATTTATGAAAGATGGGGCAGATTGTGACATTTGATTGGTGGCTTAAAGAACGTATTGGGACGTAGTTGTTGGACACTTCGTCCAGATGAATTCATTCCAACATTCCCATTACCTAATGGCAATTGCCTTTTACGAAATATGCCAAATGATTGTTTAGTCACGTTTAGTCACTGAAATGTTCACTATTCCGAATATTGTGCAACAGTTATTTTGCGGCATAGGTAATCAAAACTTAATTATTCAATACTATTCATTCTTTCTAATCTCTCTTTCACTGTAGGTCAAAGAAAAAATACAGAGAAAACAGTTAACAAATAGCCAATAGGTATTACACTTTTAGTAGCTAGTTTGAACAACAAAAGATCTAGATATTGTGGAATTGTGGAATATGTGTAAATCATTACAAAGTAATCCAATAAATCAATGTATCCCCAAAGCCATCAGCCTAATTATAGACACAAAACGCTATGCAAATTGGATAAACAATACCTGGTTGTCAAATTTTATACTACAAAACATAAAGTAACATCTTGTACTTAGTGCAATTTTGTCCAAAAACAATTACTCGTGTATTTTGTTTAACATTTGAGCAAGTAAGTAAGTACCTATATAGTAATACAAAAATATTGATTACCAAGGAATTTCTTAACTAAACCAATATTTTAATGTGAAAACTTGTACCTATTTTGAGTCAAACCCAAAACATTAGTAGGTATGCACTATAGTATTAAACTTAAAAATGGAAAAGAACTACGCTTACACAGCTATTAAATATTTAAATGTGTGGTCAATCTCAATATACAGCATAAATGACAGTATGGCAGCCAAAATATCCGATGTAATTTAATATTTCATTCATATAACCTCATAATTTAAATTTTGCACAAAATCTACAGCATTGAACTTGAGAAAATTGTAATGTGAATGGTATGCCAGCCAATTTAAAGATTGTATTTGCCATGCTTGCATCATCAACATGAGGGTTAAAGATTGAAGAAAAAGTATTTTAATTGTGACTACCAAGTATTAAAGCAGTGGAAACTGTCAAGAAAATAGCTGTAATTAATCCGAAATATTTGTGTGCAATCTGGATGATCAGTCTATCTGTATACTGTGCTCTTCACACATGAAGCAGCAATTGGGTTGAGCCAATGTGTGAAGGCAATTGTATCAAATTTGATGTGTGATTTGTGATGTGATACAATAATGTTACGATTAAATGTAAAATAAATGAAATCATATAGAGATTATTTCACCTGAATCAGTGACTCCTGTTGAAAACAGCTGCAGGTTCTTGATAATACACGTTATCTGCGCGCTGCTCGCCATGAAAACCCGGGTTCATGCATCCCGACATTGTTCCAGACATCCGTGGTTCGAGATTACACTCACTCACACAAATGTTTTGTGTAGGCTAGTAGTGGAGTCAAGATGTCCTATATAATGGCAAATTAGTGCGTTTGTGATACCTTTCGTGAAAATTGGTACCCTTACTAATTCGAGTATGAGGAATCCAAAAATCAATGGCACCAACCTGAGAAATTAATACTTTCTGCGTAATTAGCATAATTAGCATAATTAATAAACATAGATAAAAAGGTATATATAATTTTATAATATGGTCTTTATGAGTATCCATCGAAAGCTCGTCATGTCTACAATCCATATAAATCATAAAAAGTTTAATTTTTTCATTCACATAATAATTAACCGCATAATTAATTATTTTATAAAAATCGCCATTCAACAAAAAGCTTAAAATGACCTTCTCAGATTTTGATAAAACTTGGTAGCATAGTCACAAGCCCAAATAAAACATACGTATTTTTTGGTTTGTCCATTTATTGAGTACTTTTGGATTTCCAGGCCCTCAAATAACCAAAATTTTGGTTTCCATTCCTTCACTCGAACTGTTCTGACTTTTACGCCGTTCGAGTAAGAAGATTCGTCTTTTTTAAATTTGGTTAAACTAATTATTGGGTACTTATTATAGTATGGTCATTTAAGGGGGAAAAAGTCAAAATTTTGGTTCCAAAATGCCTATTCACAAAAACGTATTTTGTGTTGTAATATGTGTGTTGTACATTTATAGCATCCACCTACTCCTTTCTTTCATAAACTAATATTTATCTCCATATATGCGCTCCGTGCAAACCGTGCGCCGTGGACCCACATGGAGCTGGGGGGGGGGGGGGGGGGGGGGGGGGGTCAACATTTTGTTTCTCTCGATCGTAATTTCTAGGATACAGATAATTGATATTTGGTCACCCTACAAATAACCCTGAATATTGGGAAATTCGTCCTCTCCCCCGTTAAGAAATGAGTCTGAATTTATCATTGCCCCCCCCCCCCCCCCCCCCCCCTCCTTAACACAGAAAAGTGTTTTTACATTAAGTACCCATTGGCCATTGATTTGATAACAAAATTCCTTTCTTTGTACATTTAATCCATATTTCATCATAATGCATTGAAAATTAGAAGAAATACGTTTTTGTGAATAGGCATTTTGGAAGCCAAAATTTTGACTTTTTCCCCTTAAATGACCATACTATAATAAGTACCCAATAATAAGAGTAACCAAATTAAAAAAGGACGAATCTTCTTACTCGAACGGCGTTAAAGTCAGAACAGTTCAAGTGAAGGAATGGAAACAAAAATTTTGATTATTTGAGGGCCTGAAAATCCAAAAGTACTCAATGAATGGACAAAACAAAAAATACGTATGTTTTACTTTGGGCTTGTGACTAATGCTACCAAGTTTTATCAAAATCTGAGAGGGTCATTTTAAGCATTTTGTTAAATGGCGATTTTTATAAAATAATTAATTAAGCGATTAATTATTATGTGAATGAAAAAATTTAACATTTTATAATTTATATGGATTGTAATCATGACGAGCTTTCGATGGATACTAATAAAGACCATATTATAAAATTATATATATTTATTATCTATGTTTATTAATTATGCTAATTATGCTAATTACGCAGAAAGTATTAATTTCTCAGGTTGGTGCCATTGATTTTTGGATTCCTCATACTCGAATTAGTAAGGGTACCAATTTTCACGAAAAGTATCACAAATGCACTAATTTTAGACATCTTTACTCCACTATAGGGTATGTGTAGAAATATTTTACAAGTTGCTAGGTAACCCTAATTATTGAATTATACGAGTAGGAACTATTTAAAAAAATAAATATTGTAGTGACATGATATGATATGCCTAGTGTTATGCGGTTAGGTACCTACTACCTATGTTGTTGACAAAAGCTCACCAATTGCTGACAATTTTTTTATTTACATGATTTGTAACAATAATTTATATGCACAGCATATTATGCAAAAGAATAATAATTTTATTTTTCAATTTTGGTAACTCATGTGTTCAAATCTGTTTATACATTTCATTTAAATTTATAATTTGCAACTAGAAAATCATGTTCACTCACATCGACGTAATCTTTGACCCCCTTCCCTCGGACTTTCAGCTTAATGATGGCTGCCTCGGAATCCGTAGCTGGCCAGTCCACCACCAGACGAACCGTGCAGCCATCATAGATACATCCCCGCTCGTGTGCCGCGGCCAACCGATTCACGACACACCGTTCCACCTGCACAACAATCATAACACATAGTCAATCTCATATACACACTCACTGCAATATAATACATATGTATTATATCTTTTATACTATTATATACCTAGATCTATCAACTCTGTATCAAACGATAATATGTACCTATCTACTACTTAGGTAGAACTTGCATCTTTCACTTGCATTGCTGATATTTAACATACATAACTTAGTCAATCTCACAATTAGTGTGCCTCTTAGAATCAGTTCCAATGTCAACAATGAACACATACTTCGTATTTGATAGATCTGGCACCGTAATGCACGTCATAGCCATCTGCTAATGCGGATTCAACTGCTCGGTCCCATTCCAGGGTGATGTGGTGCTTTTCTTCTGCCTGGCACAAATGAACAAGTCTTAGTAGTCCTCATAATTAATGATTATAATACTAAACTATTTGATAATTTATTTCAACACACCTTTTTAGCCCAAAAGTCCAGTTCTCTTGTTACCAGCTTGAGTAATTCGGGTCGTGAAAAAGGCAAGAAATAAATCACCTCGTTGATTCTACCAAGAAATTCATCTCGCCTGAAATGTCTTTTTAAGATTGGCTGCACGACCTTTTCCTTGAATTTACGAGATATAGTTATTTTCTCTGAAATCTTGCTTTCATCTATAAATCAGAAGATGCAACTCATTAAGAGGCAAAAGGAAGCGAACAGGAATCGCACGGTTCGTCAGAGCGGTTTTTTGAAATTTTGACTTCCCACTAAATAATTTTAAAAAATCAGATAGTAACGACCCATACCAGCCCAAAAGACTAAACAATGCCACACACTGGAGTACTTTATGACCTCTGATGCGACTTTAAAGTGTTAAATACGATATTTTTACTAAAAATATCGTTTAACACTTTAAAGTCGTACCAGAGGTTATAATGAACCCCAGTGTGCGGCATTGTTTAGTCTTTTGGGCTGTTATGGGTTGTTACTATCTGATTTTTTAAAATTATTATGTGGGAAGACAAAATTTCAAAAAACGCTCTGACGAACCGTGCGATTCCCGTTCGCTTCCGTTTGCCTCTTAAACACAATTTACTATGGTACACTGATAATACCATTCATGTACTAATAGGTACTGCAGTACTGAATGCTTGGCATACCCAATGTTCCCTCAAGTCTTTGTTTTGTAAGTTCTTCTGCCACTTTGCGTAGTTGTAATCCATGTTGTGCTATTTCTTCACTGGCCAAGTTAGATGTCATGACGAAGATAGCATTCTTGCATTCAATCGTCTTTCCTTTGCCATCAGTAAGTCGGCCCTGTAATGAATATTAATTATCAATCAGGATTAAGGATTAATTGGTTTTGACCTAAAACTACAAGATTTCGTATTCATGTGGATAAGATACTAAAATAAAGAATTAATAAACTCACGTAAGAAGATAACAAAAACTTACATACTCTTTGAACTTAAGATTGGCAAATTGCAACCCCAGATAAAATATTTGATCAATTATAGTGCTAAAGCTACATGGTCACGGTGTGTATTCCAAACTAATCAATTCCTGCTCGTCTTACCTCATCAAACAATTGCAACAGCACAGTCAAAACATCAGGGTGCGCTTTGTCGACTTCATCAAAGAGTACCACTGCTGTTGGAAACTGCTTCAACTTCTTAGTCAGTTGTCCACCATCGTCATGACCAATATACCCAGGCGGTGCTCCGATTAGTTTAGCAACTTCATGCTTCTCTTGGTATTCCGACATGTCCAGGCGAATGAAGCTGTTGGGTTTATCCTTGTGGATGTAACTTGCCAACTGCTTAGCTAATTCAGTCTTGCCAATGCCAGATGATCCAAGGAACAGGAATACCAGAGGGTGCTCTTCGTCGGACCAACCATTCTCTTTACGACGGATTGCTGGAAAAGTGACAGAGCAATCAGTGGCATGGCTTAGCAATATAAAAATATAATAATAAAAAAAATAAAAATAATTACCAATGGAAATTATACAACAATATTGCCAATCCCAGACCCAGACCATCGATATATTGCATTAATTAAACAAAGTTTTTATATGAAATTAATTCCATTCCATTTTCATTTAACTTGCTTCTAGTTTCATGAAACTAAATTACCTGACATTTGTTTTCTTGTATCAGGCCAAATGCACTTAAAAAGGATTGAGAACAGATCAGTAGATACAAATTCATAATTGTGGTACAGTCGGTAGGATTTTAATTGTTTCCTAACTGAATAAACTGTTACATGTGAAAAGCAAAGTAACATTGTTGTATCAAGAAATTGAACATTGTTAGTGTTACCATGGTGTTACTACTACCATGGTCAGGTGATTCAGTTTTACTAAAAACACAACAATAAAATTAAAATATTCCCAATGAATGTACACTCGGCCAAACAAAACTTGAACGTTGACCAAATTTGAATGACTGCTGGTCATGTCCCATAACCAATCAAAGCTTGTTATTATCATTGAAATGTGAGGTCACCTACTAGAGTGAGACAATGAGATCGCTTAGACTGACTTCTGATGGTGTGATCTAACATTTATCAGCCTATCAGATTTATTGAACGTTCAAGTTTTGTTTGGCCAAGTGTACATATGCGAATATATTCCGGAAATTTACGTTTGTTTTGAGCAGGTCTGAAGGTTGTTGTAATGGGCTTCCAAACTGCCATTTGCTCTCACTATGAGCGCTACCGAAACATTGCCTTCTCCCATTTGCGCATTAGCTTGGGACCCCTTGCACATGCGCTTGGGACCCCTTGCACATGCGCAGTATGTGCTTGGGACTCCTTGCCTTGCACATGTGCAGTATGTGCTTGGGACTCCTAATAGTCCAGTAATTGCGTGATTGTACCCACCACTAATTGCAACAGAAGCGTTTTTGGTACCGTTCGATTCAGAAAAGTGTCCTCTACAACATTTCCAAAATCGACCGAAATCGCTGTACGGAAAAAGGGTTTTAATGACTTTTTAAGTTAATTTCCCATGTTAATTCCATCTTGCAAAAAAAACTTTTTTTCATGTAACTCCGATTTTGACGAAACTTGGCAGAATTGTTCACCATCCTAAATGAACACAAATAGCTCTCTGAGCGTTTTCCTCTAAGTCTCATCGTTTGGGAAATATAGCCCATTGAAAAGTCATGTTTTCGAAGATTTAAGTCACTTTGAGTGTAATTTGACGTTTTTCGAGGTCCATATTTCCCAAACGATGAGATTTAGAGGAAAACGCTCAGAGAGCTTTTTGTGTTCATTTAGGATGGTGTACAATTCTGCCAAGTTTCGTCAAAATCGGAGTTACATGAAAGAAAGTTTTTTTTGCAAGATGGAATTAACATGGAAAATTAACTTAAAAAGTCATTAAAACCCTTTTTCCGTACAGCGATTTCGGTCGATTTTGGATATGTTGTGGAGGACATTTTTCTGAATCGAACGGTACCAAAAACGCTTCTGTTGCAATTAGTGGTGGGTTATGCTGATTTTTTCACTAGAATTACTGGACTAGAACACATGCGCAGTATGTGCTTGGGATCCCTTGCACATGCGCAGTATGTGATATTCGAATATATTCTTCCGCTCTGCATTTTGATTGGCTCTTAGAAAAGGTTCTGTTTCTATGGCGCGCTCTAGCAAAGCCTGGAGTTTGGAAGCTCACTGATAGAAATCATTGCTTAGCTCTTCCATGTCTCTTATAAAAATCAACTCACTGGAGGCCACAGTAACTATAGGTCCTTCCTGACCAACAATATGTTGCTTTAATCTCTGCTCAAGTGGGAATCGTCTTCGTTCTTCGGCTTCCATCTCTTTGCGTAAGGCATCGGCCTAAAAGACAAAGATCAAATGTAGGTATAATACATATAGGTACCTACCTAACTTATTCCCCAACTTATAACTTAAGACAATTTATGTTGGATATATGTACGGGAAAATGGACCTATAGGGAGATACTCAGTGCTCGAAGTGGAAATCAAAGAGTGGCGGTATGGTAACATAAGAATACCACGTGTGGGGGGGGGGGGTAGGATATTAGTTGAGGGTCCAAAATTACACTGAGGGTCACGTCATTAGTTAGATTAGTCTTCAACCTTGATGAAAAACAAAATTTAGTTTTGTACAACGCAATTATAATTCTGCTATTCAAGCAGCTTCCAGAGCTCAGCTCTGGTTGTGGTTACGTCATGCAGTGCAGCGGCGTGAGTGGGGTAGTGGAATTTCATAGTTATGCTTGGAATATGCAGTCAAAAAAAGCCATGAAATACGAGTAAATTAGAATCTAAAATTACGTACATTTCCAAGAATATCTGATTCTAAGCATTCCGTTTTTTCTGAGAAGTAACAGTATGAAATCAAATGTATAATGAAGTGCCAGTATACCATACCGTCCCATACCGGCCCACTTTGAGCACCGGAGATACTCAATGAAATGTCAAAAAGTAAGCAAGATTTACAAAGGAAAACTAAGTATGCAGAGAAAGTAAAACGCCACCTGTTTTGTGAATGTGTTCAGTAACAGCTTGACTTCCTTATCGTTGGTGTATTCCGTTGGTCGATGGCCAGCGTCGTTGACTATTGTCGGGTCAGCGCCTCGTTCAAGTAACAATCTCACGACATCAATGTTGTCAGATAAAACTGCGTAATGCAGAGGTGTGAATCCATGGAAACTCGCACGATTACTTAGACGATCGCTGAACTCCTCTTCTCTCTTCTCCATCACTGGAAACATCATAATTATAAAGAATATTACCAATTCTTATTCTTGAACACCCAACCCAACAAAAGATAAAATGGTATTCGAAAAAACGGATTGTCTGAAAAAGATTTGTTGACATCATCCGATGACGTCTATGCTAACTCGTCATCTCACTCTAGTAGGTGAGCTCTGATTTCATTGATAATAACAAGGATTGATTGTCAAAGAACAGGAGATTGTCAGGAGTAAATCCGTTTTGCTCGAATACCGTTTTTTGTTGAGTGTACCACTGGATTCCTCAAGAATGACCCAACATCATTGATTATCATTATTAGAAAACATGTGTTTGATTTGAAATGATAATTGATTAAGTAGGTACGTACACTAAAAATATTGAATGCAGTAAATCTAAAAAAAAGTAATACCTATTTAAAAAAAAATCTCATCCTAAGTGGATAAAATACTAAGACTCTGTACCTACTCCATTGAATCAATAGTATCCTTGCTGAGTGATCCCCTTAGTTCCCCTCAGCCCAGTCGGCTGGGCCTGCCCCTCCCCAATTAGCCTCGGGCCGGCCCAATCCCTCATTTCTGTCCCTCAAGACAGAAATCCCTGCCGAATTGGGTCCCACCAGCCCGAACTCTCCAGTCCTAATCACTAGAGCCAAGATTATATGGTGATTGAAAATAAAACGAAATTTTAAATAAACAGGTTTTAGTGTGAAATGTGCATGGTTCATGGAATTTAAACCCCAAAACTGTCATTTTCCAATCGCGAAATAAAACGAAATACACTTTGATTCGCGAAATTGACCTAAATCGCAAAATTACCACAAAATCAGTGATTTTTCACTAAATTTTTTTTTTTTTTTTTTTTTTTTTTTTTTTTACTTTTAGGTACTATAAAATTTGCATTTAATCAAGCACTTGTTGCGTCTAAGAATGGTGAGAATCCATCCTTTGATTAGCTGGAAAACAAGGTTGCAAACATACCTGCTAAATTTTACCCCCCCCCCCCCCCCCCAATCACAAAACCACCTGAACATAACCAGTCAGTGACTGCTGATGGTGGAAACATGGCAACCTTGCACTTTGGCCACCCCCTTTTTACCCCTAGAGAGCCTATATATTTAGGCTCTCTATTTACCCTTCCTTTTCATGCCCATGAAGGGCCCACCCACACCACACCCACAGTCAGTTAGACAGCTGACTGTTCTAATGATGGCTCACGCCAATTCACTTGCCTGTTTCTTATGATGCAACTTTATTTTATCATTTTAATTTGATTATTTACATTATTCATTAGTGTGAGCAAAACATATTGGTAATAAAGATGAAATTCATTTTCGTTTTAAAGTTCAATTTTGTGTGTTTTAATGGCCCCACAAATCGCGAAATCCTCAATTCATAAAACCACAAAAAACGAAATTTGTGTTTTTAAAAACGAAATCACTGCAAAAATAAAACCATATAATCTTGGCTCTACTAATCACCATTCTTGTCTGGCCTCCCCCGGACCAGTACTTAAAACTTACAACATTTAATATTTATCTTATCTTACACATTTCAGTACCTACCTACCTAACAACTACATAGAGTAGGTACCTACCGTCAGCTCATGGAGTTCCTGCTACCGCTCTGCTCTCACACGCAGGTCTACCATGCCTTTTGTACTCCTTCCTCCTATCATTTCACAGCCAAATCGCTAAGGAGAGGTAAGTTTCTTACCATCTAAGGAATGCAGACCGTGTTCTATGGCAGTTCTGTAGGCATTGATGAAATTATCAGCTAAGTTGGGATCTGCACCCGCTGTGAGTAATGCTTTCACTGCATCCAATTTTCCATTGATAGCAGCTACTAGAAGAGGAGTCCACCCCAGAGTGTGGCGTTGGTTCATGTCACATCCCTCAGCTGCCATCTTGTTAATCTCCTGAACATTGCCATACTTCGCTGCACGGAAGAGTCGCTGCTCTGCAGAAACAGGAATAAGGAGAACTGAACTTAGAATAATAATAAAAACATGGCGTGAGGGAAGTCATCGGACTTTGAGCTCTACATTTTTAAGAAGAGCCAAAGAGATACCACTTTGAATCAAGGTTTCAAATCAAGGTGCATAGACACAACCGAATATACTTTTCTCAGTATGCCTGCAAGAGGGGCCATGTGTCTTACAGTGGCGTGCACTCAATGGAAGCAAGGGAAGCATTGCTTCCCCTTCCTTTTCCATTCCAACAATATTAAAATATAATAATTATATGTATAATAATTTAATCTTTTTAAAAAAATATTCATCACTTAATACTACTTATAGAATTCTTATTACGAACACAAATGTCACCACTTTCGCTCTGATTTCAAAGTAAACGCGGTTTCTAAGACAGGAGGTGGGCAAGGCGCGAGCGCACGCATACACTTGCCTCGGCTCGGCAGTCGGCCGGCCCCAAGGGATTCACTTTTCGAATTGCTTCCAATCCCTCGCTCTATATACGGGAGTTACGCATGCATTAGGTGATTTGCCTACAATCAAATATGTTAATCTGCAGCCACCTGAAAGTATTGTCAATAATAAAAACTTATTTTGCCATGATAATAACATTATTTGCCGGTCTAAACACAAAGCATTTCTGTGTAAAATGCGTCTATTTCTGCAGGCCTATTCTAGCCAAGGGAAGCAAATCGGAGAGTTGCATCCACAGTCCGAACGCAGCCGAACTACTCCCGAGTTGACACGATTGGAACGAACATGTGATCGGTCGGTGACAGTGCTCAAGAGCGGTTGAATGTCTAAACTTGTAATATCTACAAAATATTGCAGTTTCGGATTCTCAGTTCAGTTTACGCATTTCTACAAAGTTTTTGTATATCTGTATTTGCCCTCGTATTTGCCTTCAAAAAACTAATGATTAAAATATAAAAAATTAGTCTGAAAATCCTCCTTTGACCATTTCTTAAATTCAAGTAATCTTCCAAAAAGGTACTTTCAAAATCGTTTTTAACCATCTAAAATTAGTCAAATTTTAAAAAATTCCCTGCGGGGCTAAGCTGGGGGGCAAGCCCCCCAGACCCCCCTCCGGGTCTGGGCAAATTTCTTTCCTGGCAATTTGCTTCCCTCACTTCAAATGTCACGGCACGCCACTGGTGTCTTACGGTGACGAGACAAAGTCATCTAAATGTCAAACAGCTCAAGACCAACAAGAACCAAGTGAAGCTCTAATATATAATGGTTTAGGATTATCAGCACTTATACTCTGTTCCTAAGGCAGACACACTCATTGTTCTCGTTTTATGATGTATTAGGGAAACTTACAATGGACCTGATCCTATCGTAAAAACCTAAAAGTGTCAAAACATACCTCATAAATATATACATACCATTGTGGAATAATATTCCACCCCCTAAGCGAGCTAAGCGCTACAAGGTTGTAAACGACCTCGAACAAGGGATGTGCAATAAATGGTCGAGGATACAATAAGAGCAAATGATTTTACGATACCTTATAAAACGAGAACAATGAGTGTGTCTGCCTTAGGAACAAACTGTAGTGTTTTTCTCTCTATACCTAAGTCGGCAAACGCGGTATCCAGTCAAAGGCCATTCATCCATTGTCAATGGCTCAAAAACATGACACTTTCTAACAAGCTACAGGCTCGGCTACAGGCCGTGTTTTATGATCTCCAAATCCCAACTTTCCCCTGTTGTCAAATATGGTCAAATGTTTCTTAAAATATGGAAAGGGGAAGGACATCTTTCCAGTGTTGGGTAAGTTCCTTTTGAAAAGGAACTAGTTCCAGTTCCAAGTTCCTCGCCGAATAAAGGAACTAGTTCCAGTTCCAGTTCCTTCAAAAATGAAAGGAACTATTCCGTTCCTAGTTCCTTTATAAAATTAGTTACTTCTTAAAGAAAGGTGTAATTTTAATAATTGGAACATTAAAAATTTGCAATCTGCAAATTAAAATTGAAAAATAAAAATTGAATCGCTGTATCACAGCAGATTCGAAAAGATTATAAGAGAGATAAGAAGATTCGGTATGAGTTATTTTTAGATGCCAAATTTTTCAAAGTACAGCCAAGTTAGTACAGCCAAGTTTTAAAAAACGGAACTTTGCAAAAATCGTTACAGTTCCTCAAAAAAAGGAACTAAACCGTTCCATAGTTCCTCCCTAGAAAAAAGGAACTAAGGCGTTCCATAGTTCCTAAGAAAAGGAACTAGTTCCTAGGAACGGAACTATTTCGTTCCGTTCCTACCCAACACTGCATCTTTCTAAACCTCTCAAATGTGTGGTATTTGGCATCAATGCACAGTTGTAAAAATCGCCCTCCCTGCGCCTGACTTGATACCTGGCTCATCTCTATAAATTTACAACCTGCCAAAACAAACACTTGTTCCTAGTCAAGCTCCATTGTGCAAATTCTGAGTGGAAATCAATGGAAACTTTCAAATAGGTATAGAGAGAAAAACTCAACTATACTTATAGGTACTACGGGGTGGAAAACATGATTATAATTTTGTAATGTTTTACACGCTTAAGAAATGCGATATGACGTTTACTGTAGGAGCAAGACTATATTATATAATGAATGCCGTCCATTTTGTATAACTTGCAAAATAAAGAGAATTTGAATTTGTCTATCAATGTAAATCATCATACGAGGGCTGTACTTAAAGTAATGCAACTTTGTGCATAACTTTGTTATTAATTAAAATATATTGCTCAAATTGCACATAGTGATAGATTAACTCTTCCTCCACTATACAACGGTATCACTCAACAATGTCTAAGTTTCAAGAGATGCGTTTGCACGATCGTTGAACCCAACTCTCCAATAATATTCGGGAAATATAAGCCATTGCACTGCGGTTTGGCCTGTGTTGTTCGGACCTGTGCTATTTGTGGGATTCATTTACGACATTGTTACTAGAGTATCCAACCCTATCAAGCTTTTTGCAGATGATTGTATTGTCTACTCTGAAGTTAAGTCAAAATCGGACGAGAAATCCCTGCAAGCTGACCTTGACAACATCCATCGCTGGACTTTTGATAACGGGATGAAGTTAAACGAGGCTCGAAGACCTGCGTCATAAGCTTTGCTAGAACCAAGAACCCAATCGAAACCGAATACTCACTGAACAGCTTCTATCTAAGCAAGTCCCCCTCCTGTAAATACCTGGGAATTACCCTTCAGCATGACCTGTCTTAGAACAACCAATAACAAAAACCCAGTCAAACGGGAAACGCAAGCTCCATTTCATCATGCGAAATTTAAAAGGAAGCTTGCCCTCGACAAAAGAACATGCGTTTAAATGTTTAGTACGTCCGTTGCTGGAGTCCAGCGCAGTTTGGAATCCGCACACCGCCAAAAACATTTCCTCTCTGGAGTCCATCCAAAACAAGGCAGCTCCCTATGTCATCAACGACCACCGTCGCTGGAGCAAGGAGATGGAGAAGCCCTGGGTTAGAGTCAGCATGGTAAAGAAGAGCTTGAAGTGGGACCCCCTCCAACTTCGTAGATCCCGGGCTGCTCTTCGCTGTCTTTACAAGTCCTGTGCCAACTACCCGGCATGGGGAGATATAAACCGGCTCATTGCCCCTGCCAAGTTCATCGGTCGGCAGGACCATATGCAAAAAATCCTTGTTCCCCCTTACAATACGGACACAGGACAACGCTCTTTCTTAGGGCAGATGATAAGACTATGGAACAAGTTACCTCAAGACCAAATGGCAGATTTCCCAAAGGACATGCAATATTTTAATGATATTTTAAACTGTGACAATATATGCTAGTGCTACCAATATTTATGATGTACAACCACGGAATGTATTTTAATTCAAAGTTGTTAAATAAATAATAATAATAATAATAATAATAATAATAATAATAATAATAATAATACATCTATCGATTAAACCCTAAACTGATAAGATTTTGCAAATCAATCATGACAACCTGGCGAACTAGTCTTACGCTTAGGACTCACAAGGAAGTAATCACGTCTGAGGGTATTTCAATAAAGAGAGGAATATATCAAGGCGATTCTTTGTCACCGCTTCTTTTCTGCATGAGCCTCTTTCCTCTAACAAGCATGTTAAACAAATCTCGATGTGGATACAAAGTGAAAAATACTGATGTAAGAGTAAATCATCTAATCTATATGGATGACATCAAAATATTCGCCGAGAAAAGGGAAGAGATGGAAGAAATGATTGGTATTGTTAAACGTTTTAGTGATGATATATGTATGGAGTTTGGCTTGGAGAAATGTGCAACAGCTGCATTTAAGAAAGGGAAAATAATATCATCTGAAAATATTATTGTTGATAATAACTCTTCAATCAAGATGTTGGATCCTGGAGAAGCATATAAATATCTAGGAATTGAAGAAGGGAATGGAATCCAGCATGTAGCTATGAAAGATAAGTTGGTTCAAGAATATCGGAGGAGAGTTCGTTTGATATTGCAGACTGAGCTGAATGGGAGAAATAAAATTCTTGCAATTGGAGCTCTTGCACTGCCAGTCTTACAATACAGCTTTTGCATATTGGATTGGAGTCTCAAAGAATTAAAGAATATTGACAGAAAGACCAGGAAACTACTAACCATCCACAAGATGCAACATCCAAAAGCAGATGTTCAAAGATTGTATGTCTCAAGAAAGCAAGGTGGAAGGGGATTGTGTCAGGTGGAAGGCTTATACAGATCGGCAATGATTGGGACTGCCGAGTACATACGACTAAAGAAAAGTGATCACTTTGTGAACATCATCAAAGTGAGTGAGGAAAACAGACCAAAAACCTTATCGATGTTATCATTAGCAGACAAATTCAAGTCTAGCATTAACATGTTGAATGTACAAACACAAACAGACAAGGATATTCTTCTCCAGGTAAGAAAAATTAGAGAAGTCGTCAAGTCAAAACTACAGGACCAATTATGTGATGAATGGGAGGGGAAAGCCATGCATGGTCAGTACCCAAAGAATATGAAGAAAATATTTATTAACAGGCCAAGTACATTCAATTGGCTTGTGAAAGGAACCCTTAAAGGCGAGACTGAATCCTTAATTGTAGCTGCACAAGACCAATCATTAAGAACGAGAAGCTATGAGAAGAGGATTCTTAAGACTGGATCGAATGGAATGTGTAGATTATGCAAACAGCACGAAGAAACGATTGACCACATAGTGTCAGGATGTCCAGTGCTAGCTAAGAAAGAGTACATCGAACGTCATGACAAGATAGCAGCTTCCCTTCACTGGGCAATATGTCAACATTTCAACCTCCCAAAATCCACACATCACTATGATCATCATCCACCTCAAGTATGTGAAAATGGAGATGTTACATTAATATGGAATGAACAAGTACGAACTGATAGGACCATCTTAGCCAACAAACCTGACATCATTATAAAAAATATAAAAGATAGCACATGTCTAATTATTGATGTTGCTGTTCCTATGGATGGAAATGTACTGAAAAAAGAGTCAGAGAAAATATTGAAATACCGAGACCTCCAAATTGAGATAGGACGGATGTGGAAACTGAAAACCAAAGTATGTCCTATAGTAATTGGAGCGCTTGGAATTATCACCAACCACTACCAAGATTATGCGAAAATGATCCCAGGAGAATTTTCTTGCACCGACCTCCAAAAGCACGCGTTATTGGGATCGGCCTACATCATCCGTCGAGACATCACTTGAACCACAGAATCTACAAAACCCAATGCAGCATAGAATCACGGTGTGATTCCGCTGCATGAATGGATGTAGTGCCAATATGTTATAATAGTGTATTGTACTGTATTATAATATATTGTGAATAAAGACAATAATAATAATAACACAGACGTTCAGCAGATTCCCATCTGTGTAACATCCAGGAGCGTTTTTTGGTTTTTGGACACTTTGAAATCAATTTTGAGATATTATGAGGTGTATCTTGTTGAAATATTCAATATTTGACACTTTGGGATTGGTGAGACATGTTCAAACCTGCCCCACAGGGCATTTCCTGGTTTTTTGACACTTTGAAATTAATTTTTGTTGCTTTTTGTTTACAAAATGAAACTATACCTAAAACACCACAAAAATTGTAAGTTTTCCTAACATCAAGGGGGAGCAAGCGCCCCCCCTTGCCCCCCCGGTGGACGCCCATGATTATTGGAGAGTTGGGTTCAACGCTCGCTCAAATGCGACTCTTTAATTTAAGACAATGTCATGCTGTTGTACAGAGGAAGAGTTACTCTATCACCATGTGCAATTTGAACGATATAGTTCAATTGATGGCAAAGTTATGCCCAAACTTATATTCTAGGTACTTTAGGTAGGTACACTCGGCCAAACAAAACTTGAACGTTGACCAAATTTGAATGACTGCTGGTCATATCCCATAACCAGGGCCAGTTGTTTATGGTTTCCACGATAAACGCGAAATGTTTAAAGTGACCCGCAGTCGATCTGTGGATTGGGATTTTCTTGAAAAACAGGTATTTTACGAACCCCTTAGCGAGCTCAACCCAAGAGAAGGCTCGGCATGAACAATGGGGCATGGTGCGCACGCAGGTAAAGTAGGGGACGGGAAAGTAATAAGACCCTTTTCCAATCCACAGATCGACTGCGGATGACTTTAGAAACATGAATTTTCTGTCATATCTTTACGTTTCATACACTCCTGATTCCAAATATATATATATCTTTTTCTCGCGAATTTTCGCGAAATTTGTGTTTTGACGCGATATTGACGAATTCTCGCGATTTCACGCGATTTTGTCCCAAACCTACGTGTTTTGCAACATTTCCCGATTCCCAGTATATATTTTACGAAAATTTCCTCAATCTGTGTCACAAGTACCACGAAATAGAAAGAATCACACTGTTTTCTTCTTAAGCCAGCTGTCAGTGCCAGCCAAAGAGTGTATGGGGGTGCCAACTGGTTGGCTGCTGAGCATGGAATGACGCATCTACATAACCTTGAACAGAAGTGCGTATGCGCACGCGCCGAGTCTCTCTAGTGAGAGGGGGGTTGGTAGTATTGCGGCTCGCTCGCGCGTCATATACTTATTCTTACAAAAATCATTATTTTTCCATTTCACCACCAATCGCGAAAATTAACATAATTATCACCACCAACTCACCACTTTCAGAATGTTGAAAACGAATTTTGGCTTTTTTTTATCACCCCAATCAACTGGCTCTGCCCATAACCAATCAAAGCTTGTTATTATCATTGAAATGTGAGGTCACCTACTAGAGTGAGACAATGAGATCGCTTAGACTGACTTCTGATGGTGCGATCTTACATTTATCAGCCTATCAGATTTATTGAACGTTCAAGTTTTGTTTGGCCAAGTGTATACAGCCCTCGTACAAAATCATTTTAACCTTAATCATAAGCAATAAGTCTAATAATATAAATCTTCAGTCAAATGCAAGTTCTTACCATTTAAATTATTGTCAGAATGTGAACAGAATGCTACACACAGAAAGATAGTTGCCGAGAGACTCAGGAAACTGTATTCGGAGAATCTCGTTGATTTCTTCTCAAATCGCTCTAACCATCGAATGGCTATTACATTGGAACCACAGTTTCTTGCAGCATAGCGAATAAACCAATGAGGACTGCTTCTTATCGAATCGAAAATAATAATGTATGGAGGTACATTAGTATGTATACTTGCTGTAGTACTAGTATATTCAGTAGTATATGAAAGGCAGTACAAAATTGGCCTGGTTCTAAAGATATCGCGATTTTTCCTGTATGTTGCTTTTATTAATTGAAAGATCTTCATTATGATTAAAATGTTATAAATAATGTAAGAAAAAACTTTATGTCATCACCTAATATGCTTAGTTTGTTCTTAGCTGTCAAAAAAACGTGTGAACGACAAAATATAAAGCGCCATCTTGGTTTTCACCACAGCCTTCTAAAAATGGACTGAACTGAAATAGTGACAGCAGTGCAGTGGTGGAGCGCTTCGTATGAAAATGGTAGGTACCTACTAGGGATGTTGATTCATTATTTTATACAAATGATTCCATATTACATTTGTGTAGGTAGTACCTACTATTGTAATTATTAAGCAGAAGATATAGTAGAACATAACCGTAGCACCTAGGTAGGTAGAAATAGGTATAGACTTAGCCTACGTATAAATTTTGAAAACCTAACCTGAAACCAGAGTTTTGCGGTTATGATGTTACAATGGGTGCATTCCACAGTCACACAATTCCACACTACCTACCTACTACCTACTGCATTCCCAAGGAAAGTAAAGCAGTAGGTAGGTGCTACCTATACTGGCTCTCTACCTATACTCAGGGTTGGGTAGTAACGTTACTTTTTCAGTAACTTTTATGGTAACTCAATACTTTTTAAACCTGGTAGGTAGGTAGGTAACTTAAAATCGCTTAAGTGCCTTTTTTCTGCGGGAACTTTTTAATTTTTAAAAAGTTACTTCAGAATACGTTATAACTTCTCTCCTGAAAGAAAACTTGACATTGTAAACATTTTACCTGTATATTCTAAATTTAGTATGCATCAAATCATTTCATTTCCTGCCTTGAGAAAATAAGGAACACGACTGACCTCTGGTGGATTCTTTGGTACTATCCATAAGGGGGATAATGGAGGATATAAAGGGTTTATTTATGTAAATAAATTATATAAAATTTGCTTCAGTTGTTAATTATGGCTGAAAAAGTAAACTTGTAACTAAATCTAAATTTAATTTGTTTCTCCTTTTTCACTGCCCTATGGAAACACGAACGTCAAAATAAAAAAGTGCATCTAAAAAGTTTCCTGCCAGAAGTGGCTCCATCACGTATCGCTTATTTGTTCGAAAACCTGAGTATGCGCGACCCTAACCAGCCCTTCCCCTCCCCCTCCTTTCGTCTTAGCTTGCTCTACATGCGAAATGAAATGGTCATCTATCGGTTCACCTCCTCCCCCCACCCCAGCGCATTGATACATCCGCAGTCTACATAATGTCACACTCACGTGGTTACTGCCATCCCGTTGTCAAATTTTCCCTCAAAATTATCAATTTTTATCAGAGTAACTTTCATAGTAACTTTCACTGAAAAATGTAACTTTCATTTAGGTACCTATATTTTCTCAGTAACTTTAACTTAAACTAGTTACTTTTTGGAGAAAGTAACATAACTTTCTAAAGTTACGTACTTTATTTTTGGTAACTTACCCAACCCTGCCTATACTTTGCCAGGTAGGTATGCTCATATGAATAACGATATTTTGCTTCATGTGTAGCAGAAGTCATGAAGGTTTGTAGTGTGCAGATTGAGTCGAAAAACACTAGGAATTTCTTTAAATATCAATAATTGTTTTTTTTTTAATTTTGGACTAAATGGTTGTTAGCAATGAATCTGCTGTTTTATATTATTTATATTAATATTTTTTGTCTCTACTGCTGGTGTATTGAATACCTCGGTTCTCGTTAGATCTCCGAGGTTAAGCAACATTGAGCGCGGTCAGCGGTTTGATGGGTGACCATTCTACTCTGACTTGCCAGTTGCTGCCGTTGGGCCCGAGAGACTGGGGTGTTTGGGAGTTACCTCCCTCCACCTCTTATCAATCTCTCGACGGCGCCGGTTGTGGAGGCCCGTGCTGTGAATGTTACACCGTCCTTCGGATGGGACGTTAAGCCGTTGGCCCCCTTGGTATCTTTCGTCAGGATTGGGCTTCCTACATGTCGGTACCGGGTTTCCTCTCCTCCCTTCTCTTTATCATTCTCACTAGTGGAGCCTGGCTCTGTTGAGAATATATAGACTGAATAATAATTGTTCCAAGCTATTGGGTTCATTACATTTATAAAATTTTATGTGATCCTGGTTCCATGCACATGAAATATTTATTAATTATTGAAATATTAATTTGAGTCTAAGTATCTCCAAAATTATGTTATGAAATACCTTTTGTTTTCTTAAATCAGCCAGATTATATCAACCTAGATGTCAGCCATATTGTCATACCCTTGCCTTGCACACGGCTTTGTAAACATGATCCTCGTTCATTATGAACCAAACAATCAATATCAATTAATACAAAACCAAACACATTTTTAGGATAGTTAGTTTTCTTTTGCAAACTTAACTCGAAAGATGTGTTAGGTAGTGTTGCTGTTTTAGAGGGAGCTCAAATTGTAGTGCTTTGGCAACCAGAGCCTTTAACCCACTGCAATTTCCTTAGCTTCAGGAATCCATCTTATTTTTTGTTAGAATTGGGCCTGATAAGATAGGAATATCTTATCTTTTCAATGTTTCCTTCTCATATTTGCATTTTATTTCAGTCCCTGCATTGTTGGAGATGCTTGGTATGGAGTGAAGGATTTACAACTCTCCAAATTTTGAGTGAATGAAAGGTAAGGCTCAACTAATCACATTAGTAGACTTGTAAATGCAAACATTTTCGTGTTTTAAATTAACATGTGACCTTATCGTAAATAAATAGTAGTAGGTACTTAAATTGAAGAAAACGCTCAGGCAGTAAAGCTCTGGACTGCTTTTCTGGTGGTCCTGATTCAGTTCCCCGGACTTTCTTCCTGCCGAATGTTTTCGTGGTTTTCTGAAGTCGAGAGGAAAATGAAACAAATTTACTCCATACCAATAGGCTACAACTGCCTCCTTTCCACCATCCATCATTTTATTAACATTCTGTATTTGATAATACATAATACTGAATCTAAAACAAAACATCCTTATCCATTCTTCATCATCATCCCCGTATAATCATCTTAATCATTCTCCCTTCGTCATCAGCCAACTTACAGAGCAGTGAGAAGTTATAAATACACTGTGCTTCTGCCTCATTTTAGATTCCTAAAATGTCCATGTAAAAACTGTAAGTGTCTCATTCACCACCTGCTCGATCATCCCTGTTCCCTGCCTGGCAACTCAGGGCTATTCAATGAAATTGACCAATGGCCGCCGTCAAGACAGTTTGTGGGTTGGTCAGCGCTAATTTGCTTTTAGATGGAACTAATAAACTCACCTGTAATTTTGTGTTCTACCATTTTCTTATTTCCTTCTAGTTTACATTTTCACTTCCACGCATTAAAATGTCGCCCTGAACTAACTTTTCTCTTCCACAGACATCATGCTACTTTAGAATACGGTTCTACGGTTCAACCGTATACGGTTGACGGTTCATTGAAGTACTTTTACATGCTGATTATTAGGAATAAACTGATAAATTATGCTTTGGTAATGAACGTACTTTTTTCTAAAAAACAATCACTGCCCACTGGGTCATATCAATACCAAATGTCCCATCCATAGACCTTGACAAGGGAGCATGTGCATTAAACATTGGGCATGCGCATTGACACTTGTGAGTCCAGCAGATACATCTGTTGACGGATTTATAAACTAAATTTTATATATTAATTAACATTGGTTCTTATTCCAGTGCTACAGCAGGGATGGGAAGGGGGGAGGGGGGGGGGGGGGGGGTCTCATGCCATCTTAACTTCCCTCAGTTGCATCCATAGTTGCATACCTACCTACCAATTTTAAGTGCATCATTATCATACATAAAACACTTTAAATGTATAGAACCAATTTCAGATAAGGATATTGATTGATATGTCAATTAATATTGGTCACAGCCAAGCTCTATTACGTATAATGGTTTCGTATAATCTGTTGTAGATGGCAGAAGAAAATGCTAAAAAATTATTCAGTAAACTTTGTAAGAAACCAAACGCCTCTGAAAAGATTGAAAACTTGTTGAAAAATGCAGTGGGTTCATTGTACTGGGAAGATGAGAGGGGTGAGACAGTACTTCACATTGCGGTGATGATGGGCATGAGCGTTGGCTTTGACAAGTTACTCGATAATCTTATTACCTATGAAGAACCTGATGTAGTCAACAAATACAATAATTTGGGGTACACGCCATTGCACCTGGCAGCTGAGGAAAACAAGTGAGTAAATTGATTGATTGATTGATTGTTCTTTATTAGCTGCATTCAGCTTATTGATACATAAAACATCCTTACATCAAGCTGTCGTCACACATGTAAATTACTACAAATCATTACAACTTCCAGCTCAGTGTAGGAAATAACTTGCCAATCTTTTTTTGAATTTACCTATCACTTTCATATTGAATGAATGTATTTATTTTCATGTTGTTTTTGCCACGTAACTTCAAATTAAAGCAAATGAAAGGTTACTTTCATGAAACTTTTGCCGAGCACAAAATTTTAATTTATGTAGCATTTTGATTTAATGTTCATCAATATGCAACACCATGTTTTAAATCGTTGTAGTTTATATACATTCTTCTTAATATGATTGGAATTTCGATTTAAATATTCTCAGATCCATGTCTGGCAATCTGGTGGGGGAATTGACCCCAGCTTTTCCTGTCCGTCCTTAATGTGCAAGAACATTTACAGACCCTGACATTAAAACATTAAGACAGTGAGCGTTTCATACCACGATATTATTTTTAAATAGTAGCAAGAAAAACGCCTCAGATGAATTTACAAATTTTTATTACACAAATACAATTTTTTGGAAATATGTTCAAGAGATGTTTTTGCTTATTGTAATTAATACATATTGTAATTTGTACGATGGTGTATCATTTTTGGCCATTCGATTCAGTGTCCTACCATTTATATACCTCACAAGTCACGAGACCCTATTCGAGAAAATAAGGAACACGACTGACCTCTGGTGGATTCTTTGGTTCAAGCCAAAATTGTTTTCTTTTAGGATTGGTAATTGTAATATTTTATTAATAAATACTTCTGTGGTGCAACATTGTGCTTTTGTTCATGTGAACTGCTTGCTTTTGTCACGTCAGCCCACATATACAGGTGAGACCTTCTCTTTACCATACATTCACTCTACTAAACATAGTAGCTAATTAACCATCGTAATTAATATTAATTATTGCTTCATATTCTACAGACATGACTTTGTGAAGTTGCTTTTGGAGAAGCATGCCGATGTCACAATGGTTACTCGGAATGGGAACAGCAAAGAAACGGCCTTGCATCTGGCAACACGAAGCAAAGCACTGGAATGCATGAAACTGCTCGTAACAAATCCCAAAATCGATATAAACGCTGTCAATGACTTGGAGGTAAGAACTCTTTATTTTCTCATTGGTACCAAAGAAAACGTTGCATAACAAGAAACAGTATGTAATGTTTTACCATCGTATACATCTCTATGGTTTTACTTATGCTATACTTTCATACATTCCGTTACTAGTTGAGGAAGCAAGCGTCACCATGGTATTCTTATTGCACTTTGTCAGTGTGTCTTTTTTATGTGTTTTTGCCAGAAGTGCCCATGTCAAACCGTTCAACCAATCGATCTGAAATTTTGCACAGGTATATAGGTACTACTACTTAGTGTAATGTAATCTAATCGGTGTATAGTTTATTGAACAGGATCCTGTGATTTTTTTTCAATTTAAATTGGAACCAGTTGACCGATCAAATTCAAATTTTGCATGGTCATCAGCAACAATATTTTATGTGTTTTTGTCAATTTTCAGACTAACCTGCAGTTAACTTCAAAATTTATTAACATTTTGTTTGGATATATTAAATTTTTTTAAAGGAAATGCCATTTTATCACTGCTTCTTTGATGCATTTTGTTTCACCTCTTTCCAAGGTCTGTAGAGCAGAAACTTGCAAATGCATATCAATATGCGTGCAATACGAAGACTCCCTCATCAGAGTGTTTCCTAGTTACATAAACTTCTTTGAAGGTCTGGGTATTACTCATTCATTGGATACTGTATTGTTATCTGAGCAAAAACAACAGAGCTTTGCAGAAGAGTGCTAGAACCAAACTTGGACTCTTTCCATTTTTCAATGTGAATTTTATCTCAGTCTTGTACAAACATTTTCTCATCAGTGAACATCAACCTGTTTACATTCCAGGAAACTGCCTTGCACATTGCTGTGGCCAGCAAGTCCCCCAACAGCTTGGACTGTGTCCAGCTTCTCTTGGAGAATAAATGTGATGTGAATCGTAGAGACAAGAACAGTTTCACGGTGTTGCACATGGCAGCAGTCACAGGCAGTGCGGAGATTATACAGCGACTCTTCGATCACAAGGCTAATCCACGCGAGACCACAATCAGGTAGATATACACTTGAAAGAGTGCTAGGAGTAAGAATCACATACAGGGCTTTTAATAAAACCATATTGCAATACAATATTCATTGGTCACTGCTTCTCATATCACAGTACAACTCCAAATCATTTTAGAACTGGAAATTGACAGGCCTAAGCCTAGATGGTGTTCAATTTGTGTAACCAGCTTTGCATAAACGGCACTTGGTGCCGTTTATGCAAAGGCACACGGCCTTGGTTTTAACCAGTGGTTAATTTTTAAAATAATAAGTGGGCAGACGCTTGGCTATTGTTAGGGAACCATATTTGCTTAGGAAAACAATGGGGGGGTTGGGGGGAAGGCCCCCCCTCAATACAACACGGGTCCGGGGCACGGGAAAATTTTGAATATCGGGACCAAATTTGGTGCCTTTCTACGCAATTTGTACACAATTTTAAGCCAATTTTAACTTACCTACATGAAAAATATGTGGGCGGACGGCATCTACCCTGAAAAAGAAGTGAGAGGACGCGTCCGCCCTCGTCCACCCTCAAATTAACTACTGGTTTTAAACCGAGCTAGCACTTGTAAGCCATTATTACACTATACTCCGTCCAAATCGCAGAAAGTGTCTTTGTTCTCGTTCACAGTAGGTGGGCCGTATTCTTGAACATTTAAATTCCCAATTCTGATGGAATCTGATTCGGTGCAATGTTAATCCTTATGGCCGCGACCAGATTCCATTAGGAAAGGAATTGGGAAAAGGTTCTAGAATACGCCTCCAGACGCTATCTTAAAAATCAAGAAATCAAAACATACCTCAGACGTATTTTTCAGAACCACATCGAACAAGGGATGGGCAATAAATGGTCGAGAATACATGAAAGCAAATGGTTGTACAATCAGTACAGAGACACTTTCTGCGATTTGGACGGCCCCGTGTACAATATGGGAAATACTTGTTTTACCTCGGGAAAACTGATGTGTTAATGAATTTGTGCTTGAATTTCAGAAAGTGGACTCCATTGCATTTGGCTGCCTACAAGAATAATCACAGTGTTATCAGCACGCTGCTGATGAAGGAACGTAATCAACATAACGCAATCAATGATTGTGGGCAGACTGCTTTGCATCTTGCAGCGAAAATAAAGTAAGGCCACTACTCTTTCATAGAAATGTTATGTTTTAATTTATCGAAACATCCCTGCAGGAATGTTGGATCATCAGATCACCGAACTAAACAACATCTGGTGCAGCCAGTCCTTGGATGGGTGATCATTAAAGTTTATAGCGCCAGTTGCTGCCATCGTGCTAGAAAGACTGGGATACATGGGTGGGCTTAGTGTGACGACCTCCCAACTTCCATCATTCTCTCAACAGCATGAATTCTAAATATTACACTGTCCTTCCAATGGGACTTTAAGCCATTATTCCCCTTTGTATCTTTTGTTAGGAGTAGGCCACATGCCAGTATTGGGTTACGCTTGTGTGTCCTCCTTTCTCTACATCCTCAATAGTGGAAGTGATTCTATTTGGGATGCAGATAAATCAATAGGTTATCTTATACCTTGGCAAGCTACAAGCATAAATGAAATGGTAATGTACAGTCACGGAAATATATTCGGTAAACGCTCCTTCTCCCTTTCCATGCATTAACGTTTAGGCTACCCCCCTCGACCCGTAACACTGGAAAAGTTGTTTAAATGTGGTGGGGGATGAAAGAAGCGTTTACCGAATATATTTCCGTGACTGTACACCCACGTTCAATAGTTCCTATACCGGTTTCCCATATACAAACATGGGGATTTGGCTGGCTTCTTTTGACGCTGACCGTACAAGGGTAGACTGAAATGTATTCCCTTGTAGTTACTTGTAGTTATACATACCACATAATTTTGGGTGCAGAGTTTTGTTTAGTTATTGGTGGATAGCCTATACGGTTAAAACAAGATTGAGAGATTTTTACTCCTTTGACCAATGACCATGGAGTTATCTTTGACAGAGTTTTGGAATTATGTAATTTTTGTCCACCTTAAATTTGGTATTTCTCATTTCTAATTCTATTGTTTTGACTTCAGACATGATTTGACAGACACTGTGAAACAACTGATACAGCATGACAAGAAAACATTGAAGCAGAATTACAAGTCGAAGATGATTGACAGAAAGGATAACGATGGACGAACAGCACTGCACATTGCCTTGGAACATAAGAACATACGTTGTATTCAAGAGCTAGTCAATAATGGAGCTGACGTCGGCATCAAAGACAATGGTAAGTATATCCTAAATATATATATATATATATATTTTTAGTTAACCAAGTATTGATGAACATTTGAGGATAGTATGTACACCCGCAGTCAGAAAAATTGACAGTAAACGGCTCAAATTACCTCAAATTAGCTCAAATTACCGTCAATATTTGTTGATTTAAGAAATGATTTTAGGTATGAGGTGGTTCTTGTAATCAAACCCTCCAACCCCACATGCTCGAAATCTACATTTACCTCTGTATTTTGGTCTAGATATAAGTACGAAATGTATTGGCTGTTTGTCAGGTTCCTTGACAATCAAGCCATGTAATTATCAATGAAATCAGAGCTCAGCTACTAGAGGTAGAGGACGAGTTAGAATAGACTTCATCGGATGATGCCATCACATTTTTTCAGCCAATCAATTTCTTTCAAATACCATTTATTTTATCATTTGTTGAGTGTACCTAAGTATCACCTAATATGTAGGTTTGTATTATGTAATCGATAAATCACAAATTCTAGTTTTTGTACTTTCCCCCCCCCCTCCCCCCGGCAACCATAAAATGAATTACTTTATTTTTTCCTTATACCTAATACCTACTATTATTACGTATTTCTATGTCAGTAGAAATTATCATATTTTTATGGCGAATTAAATATAGGGAACATATTGTCAATACCTATGTATTAGTAATTACTAATTACTGTTATTCACAACATGTTCTTTACAGATGATTGGACACCTCTTCATTATGCTGCCATGAAAGACTATCCAGATGCCATCCCGAAGCTCATCCAAAAGTATGACGACGATGATGAGATAAATGCGTGCGATCAGAAAAATGGATTCACTCCTTTACATTTGGCGGCACAAAAAGGTACAACTTTTTAAATACAAATTTTCATTAATGTAAACATAACTTTGTAAACAAGTAGACTTAATGGGCCAACACAAACTGTGATCCAGCCCCTACTAACCCATTTTTGTGAAATTGTTGTACTGCCATAAGTTCAACAAGCAAAAAGTATTATTTCATCTTTGCCTGTAATGCATAATGTTTGCAGTTCCGAAGTACCTAGCGTTAAAAGTGTCTCTCCTCCAAGTGCTGTTTGTCTTCGATCATTAAGCTGCCCTCTGTAGCAAGACCATTAGTTTAGAATTACAATGTACTTCAATGCTCCGGGAGCTACAAGTTTCAGCATTGATGAATATCGCAAATGTCGTTGAGGGGAGCGGCCACATCAATCTTTTTGTCTGTGTTTACGGGTCAAATAGCACAAATTTGAGTATATTTTCTTCTCCTGATTTGTCTGTATTAAGAGCAGTATCATAAAGAAGCTTAACCTTGCCTTTTCTATTGGCATTTGCCCTAGTATAGTTGTTCCTCTTCTGCCAGACCATACTGTCATAGGCGTGCGCACGGGGGGGGCCGGGGGGGCCTTGGCCCCCCCTAATGGGTCAGCCTCAACTAAAAAATTATAAAATGTGGTCCACATAGTGTCAAAATTGTGTTTTAAATGGGTTGAAACAAAAAAATCTCCCTGCGGGGCAGACTAGAGTTGCTCAAATCACTGGACTCAAGTACTGGGTTGATCAAAAACACAAAATTTTGGAAAACAATGCCTATAAAGTACCTTCTAAAAACACGATTTTTCATGAATTCCTAGGTTTTCCCATAAAAATGTATTTGTAATATGCCTCAAAATTGCTCTTATATGATGTATGTATGACCTTCAGAGAATATTTTCTCGGGGGCTTCGCCCCCGAACACCCTACTATATCAATTTATATTTTTATGTCGTGAAAAAATTAAGATTTGGGAACAAAATGCGCCTTAAAACGTCTCAAATTCATTTTGAAGTGCCCAAAATACTAAACGCTCTGCCGGACCAGGTTTTTTTCTCCTGCTCACCTTATTGTAGTGAAAAGGTGTGTAAAAAATAAAAAAAAAATAAAGAAAATGCTTCTCAGAAAGTCTCAAAATTGATTTCAAAGTGTCAAAAAACCAAAAAACGCCCTGCGGGGCAAGGTGGGGGGCGCGCCCCCCACACCCCCCTTAACTCGTGGCATTTTTTTCCCTTGGACTTTACCCCCCTGTCACTTATCCTGCCGGCGCCCATGGTGGCCCCCCCTAATGATTTCTCCTGCGCACGCCTATGCATACTGTCTTTATAAGACCTGATTGATCACCTTAATCACCCCATTGTGGTGAACAGAGGAGTCCTTTTGGGAGTGTGCTGAACATTTTGTGGTGTGTTGTATGAACTCCAATGTCCTGCGGAATCTGTAGCAACGATTGACAACTATTATAAGTTTTTAAGCTATCATGATTACTTATACATAATATGTTGCTTGTTCCATGAAATATTGCATCCTGTTTATTTTTAAATTCTAATAGTCAACAATATTTTCGATTTCCTTATTAGAATCTTCCTCAGGCCAATTTAAATTTAAAAATGTATTCATCAGAAACAATTTAGGTAACAAAATTGTAAGGAAGGGATGTGCGTTGTGAAAAATATCTGACCGAACCGGGTCTCGAACCCGAGACCTCTCACTTATATTTTTCACAACGCACATCCCTTCCTTACATCATGACTTCATGGAAGTTTCCACTGAAACCTACATTCTTAACAAAAGAATCTTATTTTGTCCCAGATAGCCAACTTATTAGTAAGTTTAAGTTTAGTAAGTTTATTTTTCCATTATACAAGTACAAGTACATTGTACTAAAGCACCCTTTGGACCCTTAAGCAAAATATGCTTTGTCTAGGGTACCTACTAAATGGAATTTTATTTATTCTTGTTGTACTACTCATTTGAATCTTGTGCATGATATTATATAAGTTATTATTAGTAATTATCATTATGATCTTCAGGTTGCTTCAGATTTATTCAAGAAATACTAGAGAAGAGTCCTAGTTCTAATGTCAACACCCAGGATATAGAACATCGCACACCGTTGTACCTCGCTATATCACATAAACAACGAGGCTGTGTAGAGGCTCTCTTAAATGGTGAAAATGTCGACGTAAATGCACTCACAGTACACAACATGTCTGCCGTGCATGAAGCTGTTCTCGTGAACAACATCGACGGGCTGAAACTGCTTCTTAAGAACAGAGCAGATGTGAATACTCAAGCCAAGGGTGGATGGACTCCACTTCATATTGCTGCATTAAAGAAGTAATACTACCATAAATTACTTTCTTATTTTATGTTGTTATTCTTAATATTGTTCTCACTCCACTTAACATACAATCGTAAGACCCGGTTGTACGATGTCCCGAATGTAAAAATTCTTGCTTGTATTAAGTAGGTTAATCACCAATTTTAAAATGTACTTATATTATAATGAACAAAATATGAGGGAGAACACAAAAATAACCAGATTTATTTTTATTTGGTTATTTATTTCTACATATTTAAACTCTAGTTACCTTTAAAGTAATTCCCCTGTGACTGTATGCACTGTGACTGTGACTGTAAACGTTTTGTTAATGCAGTCGAAATGAAAGAAAAATTGGAAGATGCCTTGGAAAACATCTTCATTTGAGAAATGCAGCAATATTTCCAGCAATAGCAAGTACGTTGGGAGAGCCACAAGGGAATTACGTTGAAGGGGACTTGAGTTTAAACATGTATAAATATACTAACTTAAAAATGGGTATGCAATTTATTTTTGTTTCTCCCTTTGTATTTTATATCCCATCCCATTATAAGACTGAAAAAAGGAAATATTTGAATTGCAAATCCCCACTTTAAAAAAATATTTAATAATAATACGGAAAATAATTACATCTAAAATGATTTATTTGTGCCATATTAGTAGGGTTTTTCATCAGCATAAGTTCTATAGTTAAATCACTGGATGAAAAGTTGGTATATATTAATCTCCTTCAATTCTTTTTGCAGTCATCCGAAGTGTATAAACATGCTACTGAAGAATGGCGCTGTACCTACTACTCAACTTGACTGTGACTTCACTGCATTGGATCTCGCCAAGCAATACAATCACGCAGATTGTATCCGACTATTGGAGAAACATGACAATGAGGCATTGCCTGAGTCGGGGCCATCATCTCTCCCACAAAAGTTCATATCTCTGTCAAACAAGAAAGCGTATCTATGGCAAGAACTCGGCAGTCAGGTTCTTAAAGGTCTCTCATTTAATAAGATAGACTCTGGGAAGAAATTGATGGAAGAACAAGATCCCTCACCTTCCGACTGCGGTCAACCTCAAGATACCCAAGACATGAACTGTTCAATCAGACTCGAGAATCCGAATTTTGTCGATGAAGAGGAAGACACAGGTTTGCATAAGGAGGCTCGCTACGGCCATGCTGATCACGTCAAGCAAATCCTGAAGTTGCATTCTGACCTTGACTTCTTGATTCGCAAGAATTGCAGTAACAAGACGGCACTCCATTTAGCTGCCGAGTGTGGCCATGTCGATGTTGTAGAGGTTCTATTGAATGCATGTGGAAATGCCAACAGTGTGATTGAAAGCAAAGATGATACCAATTCTACTGCTCTTCATCTTGCTGCTCAAGGAGGTCACCATCGCTGCATCACCAAGCTTCTGGATGCAGCTGCAGCATCAAACAGTCGTCAAGTCATTAACTTCCAGAATGAAAACAATCATACTGCTTTTCATCTTGCTCTCCAGTACAACCACACTGATTGTGTTAAAATTCTTGGGGACAATGCTAATATTAACTTAAGTAGCATATACAAGGACAAGCTGGTGGACATTGCAATCAATAAGGGAAATTACATTTGTTTGGAATATATGCTTGAAAAAGTTAAGTTAGATGATGAAAAATGTTTGCTAGAGTTATTAAAATTGGCCATTGAAAATGGTAAACATGAATGTGCCCAGCTATTGATGGCAAATAAGGTTTTCAGTAGTAATATGAAGGAAAATATAAAGACTTCACTAGATGTAGCTAGTGAACATGTGGAATGCATCTTGTTGCTGTTGAAAGTACTACCAAATGAAACATTGTCAATGTTCCTTGGTGCTGCAAAGGCTGGAAACGTAATTTTGTTGAAAGCATTGCTCCTTGAAAATGCTAAGCTCATCAACGAGAAAGATGAAAAGAAATTGACAGCATTGCATCGTGCTTGTCGCTCTGGTGAACTGGAATGTGTTAAAATACTATTGGAGAAGAACGCAAGCGTTGTGGAGAGAGATAGAAACGGTCTGACAGCTCTTCATTATTCCGCTAAAGCTGGCCAGCTTGGAAGTTTGGAGATTCTACTCAAACAAGAAGCCACCAGAACAATCAGCCACACTAAGGACGATCACGAATTCACGGTATTGCATCATGCGGCGAAGAAGGGTCATACCGACTGTTTGAAGGCACTTCTCAGGGAATCAAACATCAAATCCATCGTCGACGTGAAAGACTCTGCCGGTCTGACTGCCGTTCATCATGCTTCAAGAGAAGGTCATGCCGAGTGCTTGCAGACGTTGCTTGATTGTGATGCTGATGTCAACTGTCTGGATGAGAAGAATGCTACTCCAGTCCACATGGCTGCCAGAGAAGATAGAGTTGAATGTCTTAAGATTCTGGTGAAACATAAAGCTGATATGAAGATAAGGACACAGGAGGGCTGGACCGCTCTACATTACAGTGCCAAGAATGGTCATAACGTATCTGTTGAGATGCTCCTCAGAGCCGGAGTTGACTCCAACGGAAAGACTGCTAAAAATTTCACACCGTTACGCTTTGCTGCTGCTAATGACCACATAGAGTGTGTAAAAGCGTTGTTGAGTTGTGACGGCATCAAGGTGAATATGAAATGTGACAAGAACATGACCGCTCTTCACGTTGCAGCTTGGAATAATAATGCCGAGATCGTTGAACTGTTGTTGGAAAAGGATGCAGATCCCAGTTTGAAAGATGAGTACAACTGCCTACCTTTGCACAGAGCTGTCATGAAGGATTCCCACTTGGCAATGGAGAAGCTGTTAAAGTGGGAGGGTTCTAAATCTTTGATCGATGCTAAAGATGTCAATGGCAATACTGCATTGTGGATGGCTGCCAAACGCAAACATTGCAAGTCTCTAGAACTTCTTATCAATAGCGGAGCCAGCGTAAATGTTCAGTCGGAAGAGGAATCGAAGAACACACCTCTGCATGAGGTTGTTGGAGTTGACAACAGGGAATGCACCAACCTCTTGGTAAACGCAAATGCCAATTTGAAGCTGAAGAATGCTGCCGGACTTACTCCAGTTGAATTAGCAAAACAACGAGGTTTCAAGGAATTGAGAACTATGTTGGAGGCAGCTGCTAAGAAACTCAAGAAGAAGTGAAGTATTTTTTTAATCACAGTATACAAACCAACAAGTCTCTCCAATACCTATCTGCTATAGTCTCTCCTATCTGTACAAATTCAATTCTATACTTTTCACAATTCTGTACCTCAGACACAGAAGGTCCTAAGTCCACTGAAATTATTCTTGAGGTGATGTCAAAAACCGGAATTTTTGTGTTTGTCTTATTGTCACTTTGGAAGAGAATACTTCAATATAACTGTTTTGTGGACTTCAGTCTATTTTCAGTGATGAACTTGATTTCATAATTCCAAGAGTAGTCGAAGCAAAATCGAGGACTTTGGGCCTTCTGCTTCTGAGTTCTGAGGTAGGTACAGAATTATATCAACCTACAACAACTTTATTTAAATTATGATTACCATTGTGGTTTTAGATTAAATTCACTGATTGTCTTTGATTTAAAGCATATTGATAGGAAATTAATTCACAACATAGGATAATCAATAATATTGTGTTATTAATATTAAAACAGCAATATTTTTGTGATGACTAACCAGGCAAGCTACTGCATATCTCCACATTGTCGTCTTCTTATAGTTGTTGCTCATGGAGGTAGATTTCCAGGTATTTGGTTTTATGTAAATAAATATGCTTTTCTCTTCGTAGGTACACTCAAACTAATAAAAATTGGTACACGAAAAGAAAAGGATTGGCTGCTGGTAAGGTTCCTTGACAATCAATCCTTGTTATTATCAATGAAATAAGAGCTCACCAACTAGAGGTAGATGATGCTTTAACACAGCGTTCATGGGATTATGCCATCAAACCTTAATCAGACAATCCTTTTCTTTCGAGTACCAATGTTTATTGGTGTGAGTATACCATTCCTAGAGATTTTTTTTTACGTACACGTTGTTATTATTAACACAAATTATTATAAGTTGACTACATTTGCATAATTTATTTTACAACTGTAGTAAGTATTTTTACAAAATAGGTACTAAATTGACGAGATTTTGATGATGAGCGTCCTAATTGCATGATTAGTGCACAGAAATACAATACAATACAATGAAACCAAAGTTCAATTTTCGAGATGCACAGAATTTGTAAATCGAAGAAATAAAAAGAAAATTGTGAGGAATTCTTGAGGATCATTTCCCATTTTGATTCAGCCCAAACGCTTGTTAGTTGTTTTGACCCACATCTGTACATGCATTTATTACACCTTTAATTAAGTTAATTTAATTACTTTCGCAAGATCACATTTCTGGCTAATTTAGTGTGTATTGCCTTATATACCTATATTGTAAGACAATCGCGATTTATTTCTCAACATCCTCAGTTTTTCTCTGGTCAAATCATGTGGACCTAAGGTACAATTCGTGAAAATGAGTCGGGTTAATATAGAAATTAAAAATATGTTTATCTTGTAGAGAAAACAATCGTATGCATTACAATTAAATATATACTCCAATAAATTACTTCGTAATTCTATTGTTAACTTTGTAAGTTTCCTGCCCGTCTGCTTCCCAATCCCTCAACTACATGCAAGGTTTCAAGGAGGCTGATGAGGATGCATATTTGTTCTACGTATCAAATTGCTATCAACATTCCGGACGAGAAAAGTCGGAATCTAAATTTATGGTCAGACGGTCCACGGATGGTAATTCCTACATTCATTACAAATGTCTAGCGGGATAAAAATAATCCATGCACTTTCTCGGGGGTATAAAAAACCACCCGACTTTCTCTCATATATATGAAACGTTCAATCATGGTTCACTTAAACAAATATCAGGCGAACTATTTTCAAAGATGCATTCTAAATTAATTTTTGGATTGATGGGTACTATACCGGGTGGCGCAAAAAAAATCCCCCTGATTGAGAGGTCACTATATCGAAACTATTATAGATAGGGTTCTGAAATTTGTACACATATTAGAAAACATACCAAAATTGAATATGTGCAAGTTTAAAAAAATTACTATTGTAGCCTGTAGGAAAAAAGTTACAGCTGTTTAAATTTGGTTGTCAAAAAATTGATTATACGGAGCTCAAATAGCGCGCGTCGAGAAAACTTCCGATGGCCGGGACGCTGTTTCTTCAAAACTATACGTACGATATCAAGCTGAAAATTTCAAATTATATTCAAGATATATTAAGATCGATTGTGTAAAAATTTCAGTCAATTTGAATGAATGGAACGAAAATTATGGAACCTTGAAGTTGAGCGTAAAATCAGAAAATGAAGATTATTTCTAAACTTTTATTACACACGTTATAAAAGTGATTCTTTTCCCACTATAGTGGGAAACTTCAAGATTCCATAATTTTCGTTCCATTCATTTAAATTGATTGAAATTTTTACACAATCGATCTTAATCTATTTTGAATATAATTTGAAATTTTCAGCTTGATATCGTACGTAGTTTTGAAGAAACAGCGTCCCGGCCATTGGAAGTTTTCTCGACGCGCGCTATTTGAGCTCCATTTAATCAATTTTTTGACAACCAAATTTGAACAGCTGTAACTTTTTTCCTACAATAGTAATGTTTTTTAAACTTGCACATATTCAATTTTGGTATGTTTTCTAATATGTGTACAAATTTCAGAATCCTATCTATAATAGTTTCGATATAGTGACCTCTCAATCAGGGGGATTTTTTTTGCGCCACCCGGTACTTACTTGTTCAGTACAACAAGCTCAATTGTGAACCTTTCTTCATGTAAATACAGAAAATTAATACAACAGTCTTTTCATAGGAATTGTGCAAATAGAACAAAATAAAATGCATTCAGACGGTAGTGACAACAATCTGTCACTTAGAGAGTGAAGGGCTTACAGGGGTTCCAAATTTTCCGAACCGAAAAATCTTGAGGAATAAAAACGGCTTTTTTCGGGGTTTTCAGGAAAAAATTGGCATTTTGGGAATAATTTATTTTAGTGCATATCTCACATTTTTTTTGGTTTCTTACATACATGACCAATTATATTTTTCGGTACTGCATAAAATAAAGTTTAACCAAAATTTAAATTGTTCCACGTCCTTTTCTGTATTAAATTAAATGCAATTAATAACTTTAATAATAAAGTTTAAAAATCTCCCGCCCTTTGCAAAGCAGGGAAGTGTCCTCCTCAAACAGCTTATATCCCCATCTGAAAGAATCTGTAGCCATATTCATGTTACCATTTCTAAAATAACAATATGATAATATCATTCATATAATATAATATTGATTATTAATAAATGTTTTATTTCGAGAATCTCAATAAATGGATCATTTACAATGTATTGAGCATTCATGGCCTTATTGAATGTATTACAATCTATATTCTCCACTCTCTCAAATCATACTGAAGCCAAATTATAGTAAATATCCTCCAAAATACAAATAAAGTTATTAACAAACAATAAAATAATAATTATAAATTTTTCCCAAAATAGTCCTATTTTTTCCAGCTCCAGGAAAAAAAACAAAAAAAAACATTTTTTCCGAAAAAAAGGTTTTTTCCGCACTCAAAGTCCCTACTCCCAACTCATTGTCATTGTCTAAAGTAAATTACAGTTTTGATTTTGTAATAAAATTAGGACGCAACTATCTTCGCATATTATTTTACTACACAAGATGACTTTTGGCTTGTTTATTTATTAAAACGAAATGGAGCTATATCATGAGAAACGTGTAAATCTGAAGTGAGCTATGATTATGAATGGTTATTGAAGTGAGAATGGTTGATTGGTGCTGGCGTGCAAGTGTGCAATCCACGGCCTCCTTTATAAGTTCCGTTTCACTACACGTTTCCCGGCCTGTCCACCAACTGAAAATCAGAGGTTCCACGTTTTGGCACAAGCCAAGGGCGCTAGTTGACACCCTACGCCTACCTTATGAAAATCCTACATGACCAACTGAAGACAACATAGTGTGCAGTGGTTGCTTTTGTCTTTGAAAGAGCTGTCAGTTTAAGAAAATGCAATTAGTAAGCCAATATAGTTCGTGAATTCAACATTAAATATGATTTTAATGCTTTTAAGTAATATTTTAAGCAATTAATAATATATTAGTTCTTGAAATATAACCTCAGCACCAGTTTCGTCTACATATTGAATGTGTTAAGTTAGGTGATTTTACGTACATTTTTTAACCTCACAATAAATTTCGTATATGTCACATTCAATATGTTGACGAAACTGGTGCTGAGGTTATATTTCAAGAACTAATATATTAATAATTGCTTAAAATATTACTTATAAAGCATTAAAATCATATTTAATGTTGAATTCATGAACAATATTGGCTTACTAATTGCATTTTCTTAAACTGACAGCTCTTTCAAAGACAAAAGCAACCACTGCACACTATGTTGTCTTCAGTTGGGCATGTAGGATTTTCATAAGGTAGGCGTAGGGTGTCAACTAGCGCCCTTGGCCTGTGCCAAAATGTGGAACCTCTGATTTTCAGTTGGTGGACAGGCCGGGAAACGTGTAGTGAAACGGAACTTATAAAGGAGGCCGTGGTGCAATCTGTTTCCTGTTGCATCGCATCAGATCGGGATGAGATCAGTTGCATCAAGTGAGCACTGAGCACACCACGCAAAATCAACACCGTTATCTACGTAAGCTCGCAACACATTTCCTTCAGTCGGTTAATTAGAGAATCGTGCGATTCACAATTTTTAATTTATGTAAATAAAAAGTTAATTTTGATCGACTACCGATGTATTTTTCTGTTCCCTTTGTGACAATTCATTATTTACAATTTCATTATTAATTGAAATAATTATACTTTTGCTTTGAACTGAACCCTTAGTGATATTATCCTTTGGAGCCGTTTTTTCGGTTTTCTTCCAATGATATCAACATGAAAATCGCGAGGAAATAATTGTCGTGGCAATCCAAGTGTAACTGAAACTTTCAATCTTTCACTCGCCTTTCTCAAGTAGAGTCTCTTAAAAATTCTGAAAAACTTGGTAAATTCTCATTAAACATTGATTCTGAACATTTTTAAAAGTTCAAACATACAAAAATTGAAAATCACAGCATTGTAAACTTTACCATAAAGATGCATGCATTTTGTAAGATTTTACGATATTAGGCTATTAAATAGGTGAAGGGGCCCTAAATAAATATAAATAAATATCCTGCGAAGGGGGGGGGGGGGGGGGGGGATGCGAAATCTGAAGTTGCACCACTGAGGCAGCAAGAGCGGGTTTGCGTTTACGTTTTCCGTTTTACTGACCGACCAATCACAAGTCCAGACACCGCTCAAGGGAGTTTTGTGATTGGTTAATAGAAAAAACGGCCTACGTGGTCCCAGCTTCGCATAGACCGTTTTTGCGTTTTGCGTTTTTTCTTCTATTAACCAATAGTAATTTAGCCGCGTGCAGATTTTTTTTCGCCACGCTGCATAAACTTCATCGAGGAATGTGAATTCATAATGTGAATGATACATAGGTAAAGTCGTGGAAATAAGATCGTTGTACTCTGCCTCTCTCTGACCCATATCATAAACATGTTTTTATTTGGAGCAGAGAGAGATAGAGTATTACCAACTTATTTTCACGCTTGTACACTCTATTTGAACAGGCAGTGACATTTTTGTAAAAAAAACTCACAACGCTCAATTTGGACCCAGCATATAACTCTATTGTACAATCTCCACGGAACTCTTACTTATTTAGAATATGGGTCAACGAGCACGTGGCATCCGACCTTCCTCATTGATATTGTTCTGTGAAGTCGCTTGAAGCCGTAGATGATCGACATTGATTCGGGTTGCTTTACCAGATCAGGGTCATTGACAACACTCACCTATCATTCAAGACTGCATTGTGTCGAGTTAGATTAACTGGACGAGATAGTGTGATGATCATGTGATGTCATGATTCAATGTTGTGTTCATCTAGTTATTACTATCAGCTTGCAAATTGTTTATTTTGCAGTTGCATTGAGACAGTGTAGGTGTTATCTTGTTGCAATTATCTGCAGCCAGCCGGGGCTCTCACGTGTAAGTATAGACATTTCCGTCGATCACGTTTGATGAGTTTTCTAACAAGTTCACATCACCGACAAGATACTTGTTGCGTCATGTCACCCTACACTGTTGGCATTGTCAATGTACTTGGCATATTTCGTAAGAGGTTTGTTGTCTAAAAATATCAACGAAGACTTGAATATTTGTAATGACGAGAACACTACTTATGCATGGGACTCAAAACCGCGTCAAACTATGTTACTTGACACATTGCTCAACATCATAAGAACTTCGAAAACTAGAACCACAAAATATGCAAGCTCAAATACTTGTACAAAATGTTCATTAGAAACTACTAGAACAGTTCGTATTAGCGTCAAACTAGTCGTATTGTCATGGATTTTTATATAATTATATTTTATGAAAATGTTACTATTTTATAATAATCATAATTTTATTTTGAAATAACTTCATTCCAAAACATAATTGGAGATTTGCTCGTTTACTATAAATTACAGTTTATCATAATTCCCCAATAAAAACATCTCGCGAGATACAATATGATAATCAAGATAAAATATATGTAATTCTTTATCTTCTAAGTTGATAACAGACCTCACAGCTTTGGATCCTGTTTGTTGGATTCCTTAGCTGATCGTAACGGGTGTTATTATCATGGAAATGAGCAGCATCATGTATTTAAATGAACTATGCATAACTTATTTTTAAAAAACGACTAAAGAAACGAATGAAATTGTTATTTTATTTGAATCTCCGCGCTAAGCGAGTGGCATCTGAAGAGGAAAACCCAAATATTTGGGTGGATTCCGTATTTTATGAAGATTTTCGTGACGTAATTCTTATACTTAAACGATATATGAAATTTTCTTGAATCAAATTAGCCGCAAAAAGTCAAGAGTAATGCTCTGTGAAACATCTTGGGCAAGGCTTGGTGCAAGCGCGAGCGATTTTGCCGCGTGTTGCAGACACTTTTTGGATACGATTGGAAACTAAATGGGTTGACGAAATGATTTGAAATTTTAACCATGATTAGATAAAAGACAAACTTATGGTTATCACTTGCTACACCTTTAATTCTTTGCTTTGTTAATTTAGTAATAATTAGTTGATTTTTGGTGAAAAAATGTATATTTTCTTGTCTCGCTGGGTGCCGTATGAAATTAAACTTTAAAAATGTGCCAAGTGATAACCCTAAGTTTGTCTTTTACTTAATCATGATTAAAATTTGAGTTCAATTGTTTTAATGGGTTTGTCTCCAATCGTATCAGAAATTTCGTAATTTTGCGCGTTTTTTTTTAATAACAGGCGCCTTATTAACAAGGCACGAAGCAAAAATGAGAAAGTGCTACTAATATACAATCAGACTTATCATGTGAACATTCTATCAAAGTTCCACCCACATATGAAACAATTTTTCTCTCTCAATTCGCTAAAACGGCCGAGCGCTTGCACCACCTTAAACCAAAACTTAACACGTTTAGTAGGTATTTAATATGTTATGGTTATGATGTTGATCTTGAGCGATCTTGAGCTAATACAATAATTAAAACAGTTGAACCTTGTTGACATGTGTCTTTGTAAAAACGTAAAGATAACACAAATGTTAATGGATAATGGATTACTATTGAATTGATTGTGAAGCTGTTAACATGTATTTTTTCATTTTTGTATTGACAAATAGGTGAGATCATTTGTAATTACTTCGGATCGGATGTTTATGTTTTAAGCATAAACCTGTATGTGTTTAATAAGCACTGCCTCTTGTTTGTTGCGTTACTATACAATTAGAAGTAAACAAGAATGATATATTCGCAATGACCTGATGTTTAAATGTTTAAACCTTAAATTTTAAGGTTTGTTGAAAAAATTAAACGCATTATTGCCATTAATACGAGGAATGAGAAGACTTTTAAACAAATTATATAAATCTCCACTTCCACATTCCGATTATGCCATCTTTGACTGATAGCATAGCTGATAGCCATGAGGTAATATGTAATACCTAAATATAGATATAACCTTTATGATATAACTTTTATCATAAGTCTTAGCAATCCTAAAGTCAATTCTTTAATTCTATTTTCAGTCGTCGTTTTAAATCGTGGATGGCACATCGCATTTTGAGAGCTATTCGTACATAGAAAGTGTGTGAAAGTGTGAACTATCGTGGCCAATAACTTCTGTGGTCCACGATGCACCACATTTTTATTTTGGGTATTGAATGAGGGTTTGGCTTAATCACTTTTTGATATCATTTCTTTTCAGTGCTGAATATGTATTTTTTTTTATCTAACCGCACTTGAAAAGCACTCACTCCTAACTCACTCACACTCACTCACTTGCTCGATGGATATACTCTTTGTTTTAGTGGGTATATTCACGAATGTTATAAATATTAATTGTGAATATGAACCTTGTTCAAAGCCATCTTGATGAGAGTGTGAGTGTGTTTGTTTTAGGGAGACATATGAATGTATTACTTGGTTTTAATTGTTATTTTTTTATGAGAGAGAATAAAAGTTTGAAGCATAAGGCTGATAATTTTATTTCGTCCGAGTAAACATAACTAATATTCGTTGTTAGTTAATGTTTCAACACGATGCACTGTTCTGACATTCCTAATGGTTGACGGATGAAGAGTAGATACAGATGGGCAGTGAGAAGGAGACGGTTGTAGCCTATCCGTAGGAAACCCTCCCAGCATTTGCCTCTCGACTGAGGGAAATCACGAAAAGTTTCAGAAAGAAGTGTCACCGGAATCAATCCCGGAATCGTTATTGTCTGAGCCAACTTGCTCCGTGTATTTTTATTTTCATACATATTTATATAAATATGGTTTTATGTTACATAGTGAAATCATATTCGTAACAAGACTGTTCATAGCAATACCGAATCGTTTCTCTCTTATGTTCTATATTTTATTCCCCGCTGTTGCTCACAAGCGGGGTTTCCAATGTTCATGCATGTATTAGCCCATACTGTGTGTGTATGCGTTTATCAATAAAAACAAAATGTCAAACCATTCTCCTCCTCCCTGCAATGAAAATGTTCATGTTTGAAGTTTATTCTTACATATTTTGAATCCAGAACGAAGAAGAAAAGGTTGAGGATAGAACGAACGTTCATGAATTATGTAAATTATATTGAGATATCTTAATGTAAAATATCAGAACAAATTTTTAACATTGATTCTAGACTATACGATTTGGACATCCATTGTTTTAGAATAATTTTGGTTCGTTCATTAGTACAGTGACACGAAATAACGGGAGTAGATACCTATGTTGAAATTGAAAATCGTTATAATACAAAATAATATTTGTATAAATATAGTTATACAATATGTAATATTAGGTACATTACAATATTACATTACATTAATACAATACAATTACAATACAATATGATACAAATCATATTTTACAATTATATTATACTATGTTTATTTACATAAACATCGAAAATTATATGTAGTGTAGAGCAAGGCCGCAGAAACTTTCACAGCCATACAAAATAAAAATGTAGCTGTACATCACTTTGCTTTAAAGGCTTGGCAGTCTTTTTTTATTAGTTTTTGATTGTTTTGATAACCCAGCCGTTGAACGCCACACACATCATAATACATAATGTATTAGTTTTTGTATTCGTTGGGTATTCCTTAATTAGATATATTTACCTATAGTTGTAAATCATGTTTTCGGGTTGACTTTTAGCCTGGAATGGAAACGATACGTTTTGAATTTGACTGATTCATTGCGTCTTGGTGAGAAATCTTCCCTGAAGTTGTTTGTCTGTGTGTTAGTGGCCATCTGATGCCTGAAGGCGCGGCTTGCAATGGTGTTAAGAGTGACATCGATGTCGCCCAGTATGAAGTCGCTCCACTCTACAGAGATCTGCTCCACGACAGCGAGCAGAAACAAGTCATGTACAATGCCACCGTTGTTGCAAATCCTCCGGTGCAGAGCCATCGATACCAGGTAAACCGAACCAAGTGTTGTAGCACAACTCTCTTCCCTACTACTTCTATCTACAGGCAATAGAACCAGTTAGAGTGAAGAATACAACTAAATTAATTAACCTTCTACACTAACCCTTGGATAATACAATTTATATTACTTTGTACTGAACCTATGTTGGTCTGTATATTTAACGAACCAGGTTTGTATTTGTATAGGTAGATAGAATGAAATGTGGCATATGACAAGAACAGTTGTGTTTGTGCAGATATTAGCGTCAGTGATAGCAAGCAGCATCCATGTGGTCGTTGGCTGTGCCCTGGCGTACTCCGCCATCTTGATTCCACAGCTGGAAGCTCCGGAGAGTGATCTTGCTGTCACTCCGGAAGAGTCTTCCTGGCTTGGTGAGTTCAATATAGATTCATAGACCACTTTCTCTTTGGATCTTCACACCATCACAGCAATTCATTTTCATATTGTAAAAAGACACATTTCAATAAGATAATTCACATCTATAATTGGTAACATGACTATTTCCTTTCTGTCATTCTTCCAACTTGCAATTCTCACTTTCTGCTCCAATCATCTTCAAAAGCCTGATCATAATTAAAAATGTTTGTGTCAATAGAAAATACAATGAAAATGTGAAAATCTTCAAATGAAAACCCTGAACTTGATAGTTGAATCCTTGAATCACTTGTAGCGAGCTGCCTGGGACTGGTGGTTCCGATCGGTGCCTTGTTTTCTGGCATATCTATGGAGAGCTGGGGCAGACTGAACACCATCAAGCTAGCTGCTGTGCCGTGTGTCTTGGGCTGGGCGATGATCTCCGCAGCTTCCAGCTTCTCCTTCATACTCATTGGCAGACTTCTCACTGGAATCTCAGCGGGTGGGTTGACAAACACTTCTATGTTTTATGCCAGCATGGAGAGGCTTTATAGTTATTAGTAGTACCTAACGTACGTTCATTTCAATTCAACTGAATAATTGTATTTTGCTAGAGAGAACTGAAAGCTTTACGCTACGTGAATGTGTTTGTGCATGCATAGAAAGAATGCCAGCATGGCATGTCAATGCGAATTGTTTTCTTTACCGAGTTTTCTTGATTTGTAAATAATCTGCAAATGATTTTTATTGATATTATGAGCTTGTAATTGTAAGTGTTTATTGTGCAGTATTAATGTATGAAATCACTTAATAATTAGCGTGTGTTTTCCATTTATAAACCGATTAAGATAATGTGCTTAGCGATATCTCTATAAATATAACTTCTAACTACTCTATAAATTAGTACATGTACTGTCTTTGCATACTGAATCGAGATTTAGCAAAATATCAAATCTTATTAAAAACATCTTGATTGGGATATTTTATCCTGTAGTAGTTTATTTTGTACAAAATAAATATGTTTGACATTACGTACAAAATAAACTACTACAGGATGAAATATCCCAATCAAGATGTTTTTAATAATTATAATAATCCGGATTCTTTCAAAACTTTTATGTCAAATCTTATTTGTTACTGTTCGTTAGTTTAACAAATTTGATAAATCTCGATGGAGTAAACGCAAAGTGGCAGATCATAGCTGCTTATTTATATGGTGTTAAAAGTGATCTATCGCTTTTAACATCCTATATTTAAAAATAAAAAATCCCACATCTGCCACCATTTGTAATATTTGTGTTTACGTTATGGCTTTTATACTGACATGTTAACTGAAGTCGTTATATAAACTTATACAAATGGCTGTATGGTATTTGTTAAATTGTGGATTGCTATGAATACATTTCAGTAGAGCCATACTTGTGCAACTCTCTGGTAATGCAAAATCTTGGCGCCGCAGAACCGGGTACATGAACTAAGCAAATCATCGTATAAACTACGTATAATTACGTATAATTTACCCGCCAATTGCGTTTCCGAAAGAGACATTTCACAAAAATAAAAATCCTTTATCTGTCACCATTTGTGGTTTTTAACAAAACTTTTTTTATGTAACTATACTTACTACATAGATTCCCATAATATTATTGAACCTGCTAACATTTGTGAGTTTGAAGGTAGCTTTTAAGCAGTGCATTGTTTTGTTTAGCAATGTGTTCAATAATTGCTCAATAGTCTTTTACCACCTTCAAATAATTACCAAGTAGCAAAGTCACTGATATTTTTTTAAAATGCCTTATTATTGGTAGATCAATTTTAATAAAATGTTGCAATTTAATTCCTTAGCTCTACCAAACTTTGAATCAGTATACTAAGTTAACCTGTCCCAAAGCTTTATTCGTCTACACTACTATTACAGCTACTGTTTATCTACAAACTGTGGGTAAAATGTTTTAATTCATTGTGCGTGCTATAACTAAAACAACTTCTGAAAATTGGTGCAATGTAGAAGTAGCTTTATTTTTAAGTTATTTTGTTTTTATTTTCTCCCATCTCATTAAAAAAGCAGAAGGGGCGTGATATTGTGAAGTGTTGCAGGGATGGGCACGAGTGCTGCTGTGGTCTACATCACCGAAGTGGCAAGTCCGCAGCACCGAGGAGCTCTGGTCTGCACCGGTCCAACCTTGACATCATTCGGTCAGTTCACTTCCGTCACTTACCCTACACGTACACATAGGTACTTCCATGTGTAGATTCAGTGATACTGATATTTACATCACTGGACTTTCACAGAGTAGATATCATCTTTCCAGAATGTAAAATATCAATTTGAGTAATTTCCTGCAAACTAGGAATTTCATATTATTACATTATAGCAAAATGTATTGCCTGTTAGTACAGTTAGTGAAGAGTAATAGGATGTACATAATGCATCTTCCTAGAACAATGAACATATTTTTTGTTTTCAAGCAGTGATCATATTTTACAGGGATCACCCAAGCTTTTGTTTTAATCATGGGCAGTAATTTTCTGATATTTAGTTATTTGCCCAACCAGTAGAGAACTCTTTTCATAAACACAGCCCCACTTGATCACTGACCAGAGTGTATGGAAATTACAACCTTGTATACATAAATTGAATGGTGATCCCGCTCTATTTAAAAACATTTAAAATTTTTAAGTTTGGAAAGTACTCTTCTAGACCAACGCAATCCTAGCGGTAAATTTGAGAATTGCATAGGTATGAGAATGTACCATCTATAGCATTCACCCCTTTTGATGCAATTATTAACAGTTCATAACTATTGAAGTTGGAAATACTTATTCAAAATAGGTCGCGCCAACAGTAATTTTGAGTGTGAAATGTGAACAGTAGCAGAGACATCATCTCCTAGTTCAAGGTTTGGCCGCAGCCAGCCACAGTGTGTTGATCTATTAAAGGTAGACTCGAGCCCCAAAATTAACTTAATTTGTTACGAATGTTAAATGCATGGAGCGGGATCACTATTCATTTCAAACAAGGCTGTGATTTCCATTCACTCTGCACTGACTGTTGTGTTATTGAAGAGATAACGTTATTGTGTCATCTACCAGTTGAGCAAATACTAAATATCAGCAAAAATATAGAATTTTATAGAAAAATACACCGAGAAAGTTTATACATAGCTTGAACTATCCCGTAAATGATCGCTGCTACAATGTAAATTTTCGATTCACATGGAACCAAAACTCCACTTGTGGTTGATCACTACACTGTCGGTGGTTCTATAGATTCTACAAATACAATTCTTGGAATGGCTATTCATTTTCATCTATTGAAGTCAGACTTATAATTAACTTTTATAGACCTCCTCATCTAACTATTTACACTTTACAGTATTGTGTTACAGGCATGGTGCTGGTATACTTGGAAAGCTTCCTCTTCAGTTGGCGCATTGTGGGTTGGTCCAGCATTGTCTATGCTACCCTCCCAGTGATTGCTATCATCTTCTACATCCCAGAATCACCCGTCTGGCTCGTGGCTAAAGGTCGGATTGATGAGGCGGATCGAGCACTGCAATGGCTCGCTGGACGTAAATCCAAAGTCAAGGTGTTTATGCTTCTCTTCTACGATAGTATCAATTACATGAAGGCTGTATAGAGTAACAGAAATGATGTGAAAGAGTTTTTGGTTAAAAAAATTATTAGTACTTAAGATACTGATATGTTTTAATATAATTTTTCAACTATGTAAAATATATACAGTAGATTTTAGCATTTCTTATTTAAAGGTAAAAAACAAATCTTTATAAACCATTGAACCAAGCTGTAAAGATATTCTACACTTGAATACATTTTGGAATGGGTAACATAATTTTTGTATTTTGATCTGTTCAGTTGGAAAACCCCGTTGCTGCGAGTGAGCTTGAGAGAATGGTCAAGTCTCAGGATATGAAAGCACTTGTCCAACACAGCTTCTGGACCCGTCTTGCAATGTTTACGCAGTCAGCGGGATTCAAGCCGCTGATTCTTCTCATAGGGCTCTTCTTCTTTCAACAAGGCACTGGAGTCTACATCACACTCTTCTATGCCATCACCTTCTTCGAGGTATGTGGAGATGAGGGAATGTTCTCAATAGGCTCACTTGTTCAGAATGTCCACTCAGGCACAAGTCACACAAGTTCATTATGTAACATTGTAGAATGATGTGACCCTAAATAGAAAAAATTTTGACATACAATATGGTGAAAAATAAACTCCCTATGAAAAAGGAAACAAAAACGTTTATCTCAAGCTATAAATTGAACATCAATTGACTTGGATGTTATTGTTGTGTTAGGATGTTGGGATCAGCATAGATGCCTCATTGGCCACACTCATGGTAGGCTGTGTACGCCTATTGATGAGCATCGTGAACTTGTGGGTGATGAAGAGTTTCCATCGTCGACCTCTGTTGATGTTTAGTGCTGTCGGGATGGCGCTCTGTATGACAGTCTCTGGCAGTGTCACAAGGATGATACACTCAGGTTTGTGTAGCTATTCACAATCAAGCAAGATTATGTTAAGAAAAATGAAGTATCATAGTAGACCTAAGAAACTCTGACAATGGACCTTTCCAAAGAGTGGGAATAGATCACTTCTGCTCCTACTACTATCAAAGCTCACTTCAAAAATATTTATATGTAGGTAGATTGTTAACTAGAGTCTGAACTGACACTGTGGAATTGAAGTGATATTAATGTAACTAACTTATTAAGTATACAGCAGCAGGAAACACCTTTCCTTCAATGTTATATACTAGGAAATTCCTTCCTATGTGCAGTTATTCTTGAATCATCTAAGAAAACTTAGTCAGAAATATATTGCCATTCTGTCGGAAGTTGCAATCTTGGAAAGTTGCATGTAGCTGTCTGCGATGACCTACATGTCTTTTTTCCTGTACCAACATATGCAACATATTTTGTTTCAGGTTCTAAAGGGCTGGGCTGGATCCCCGTCATTTGCATCCTTACCTACGTGTGTTTCTCAATGGTTGGCGTCCTCTCGATCCCGTGGTCGATGACTGCGGAACTTTTCCCGACTTCCATTCGCGGCATGGGACAAGGCTTGACGCTCTCTGCCGCTTGGGTGTTCATGTTCTTTGCCGTCCGCTCTTATCGCTCTCTTCTGCACTTATTCGGTGGTGCAGACGTCTTGCAGTGGGTCTTCGCAGCGATGGCTCTAGCGGGATGTCTCTTCGTTTGGATTTTCATGCCGGAAACGCATAACAAGACTTTGGCTCAGATCGAGGAATACTTCCAGCAAAACACGGTTTTCATTTTGAAGAAGAAGACAAAGAAGGAACCAAATGCAGAGAATGAAATTGAGGTGGTGGAGATAAAAGATACTACTACAGTCATGTAGCATGTGGTTGAATTAATTCATTGGTCATCTAAAAAGCTTAAAGCATTGCTATCTAGCTTGTTTAATACCAACAGCTCTCATTAATTTAGTCAGTGTAGTCGATTTTGTAATGACAGTTTGCTTTGTGGTAGAAACCAATGCAATGAGATACCGACCTAATATGTAGTGATCTGGCACAGTTTTAGAATAGGTATTTTGCTGTCCAATGTGTTTCCAATACCAGTTGGTCTGATTTCATTATTTCATTATGATTACATTATTATGAAATCTATTTTCGTATTGTCACATATATTTCTTTGTTATGAAATATAACAAAGACACAAATTCAAACAAGAATAGCCAATCCAAAGTATTTTCAATCAAATTATAAATTATATTTTCTAGATTGAATTCTGAAGGAATAATACTCCACATTATCAGTTTTTGATAACACAATTAAACACAATTATTATAATTCCATAACGTCTTCTGTTATGCTTACATACAAACACGTACCTACTTACTTAGTTAACCTACTTATTGCATGATAACTTTACGTTTTATTGTTGAATATTGATGAATAATAATAATGTTACATTTAAATAACTGTTCAAGGAGCTACAATTGATATTTGCGATTTTCCATATTGTTTAATTTTTTTCTTATTTTCTTATGTTTATTTCGTAGTGAATCTGTATTTATTTTTCTCTGTTATTCGAATCATTTTCGAATAATTCCGACTTAGTTGTTTTCTTGATTTATTTATTTGTGCTGATGCTATGAAACGGTATAACTGATGTTGCAGTTAATTACTGATTAGTGATCACTGATCACTGGTTCGTCCTGTTTGTTAGGGGTTTAAGCCCATATTACACAAAGATTGGACACAACAATTGACATGACTCGTTGTGAGCAAGCTCAGTGGCAAAAGAAAAAGTAATGAGCATGTAGTAGTTTTCACTGCGAGCGTATTATTGCACTATTTTGTACTTCCCTCAGAAAGGTGGAGTGGGGAAGGTCGGTCACGGGAAATCCAGGTAGCTCTCAGCCGAATACAATGGAAGGGATGCCAAAAGCGAGGGGTTGTGACCTATTTTGCCAAGCGTGGCCTAATACGCTAGCAGAGAAATTACTGAAGTATAGTTGGCCGCTTGGTATGAAATAGAAAACTTACTATTTTCAGACCTTAATTAGATCGAATAGAGATCATGTGACTGAAAATAACCAATAGGAAATGTTTAGTACCTGACGGCTGTTGTTCCTTTGTACTGTGAAGTGATTTTATATTTTTCTGTCTATTGTTCATTTAATTGTGATTATGATAGTTTCTTTTCAACGCTGCCGAGTGATAGAGCATAGTCCCTTGTATTGAGGGGAAGTCAATCTAGGGGGCTTGAGGGGTTGTAAATAGGTAAAATAACTAAATTATAATGTAAGGAATGTATAAAATGTATTGATGGCTCTAGGGTTAGGCGAACCGGTTCGAAAACCGAACCGGCTTTAGATGTTCGCGAACCGAACCTTAAAATAAAATATCCGAACCGAGCCTCCCTCGCTTCGCCAATGTGACATTTCCCGCCAAAATTTCGTTCCAGAGTTGTGTTCTATATAGAAATTTGTGTGACAAAGAAGTCAAAGAAGAAATAATGCAAATTGTTACAGTTCTTTAACCATTTTAATTTGATTGTATTCTTCTTTACCTACCTTTTATTCGTGCATAAATTCAATGATGTGAATTAATTTTATCACAAGTTAATTTTGCTTATCTCTTGAAGCAACGATTTAAGTACAAACTATGCCAAACAATGTTTGATGTTATTTTTTTGTAAGTGATAAAGCCACTGCATGTAAAAATGACCAGAGGTTCGGTTCGATGTTCGGTTCGGTTAAAAAATATGAGGTTCGCCCAACTCTAGATGACTCAATTCCGATACCGATTCTTCAAAGTGATTATTGCGATTACAATTCTGGACCGAATCCGATTCTTTGGTATTTATTCAGTAATTTTAAGTTATTTAGTATTTATTTATAGTAGCAATTTAAATCAGGTCGTCATTTCACACTCTAAATTTCATGGGAATAATAATTTTTTTGCAAGAATAAATCAAAGTACTTATTTAACTGAATAACATCAGTCAATTTACTCTTAATCAAGTGTGGGAAGTACAGTACTCAACACCAACCAAGCAGACACCAGCTGATTGATTAGTGAATTAAAATGTCAAATACATGAAAATGTCGCAACAAAATTGCTTCCAATTTAAAAAAAATCTGAATCGCTTGATATGGGGTTAGAATCAAAGAACAGATTCCAATTCTCTAAGAACAGTGATGATTCTGGGCATGTCTGGGGGGGGGAGAGCACAGCGCCCCCCCCCCCCTCCCCCCCCCCCCCCCCCCCCCCCCTCCGAGCCCAGAATTTCAATCAATGATAATTCTTTCACTCTTGAAAGGGACTAAAAATTATTATATGTAAAAAATTGCTAAAATTGTATTAGGAGGCTTAACAATTGTAATTTTTTTAAACATTACGTGAAACCAATACAAATAGTTTTTTTAAAGGCAGAAATGTATTTTGAAACGTAAGGAAAACTCGAGAAAAACCATTGTTTTGAACTTTTAATATAAATTTCTGACAATTACAGAGTTCTGCAGAAATTTCAATCAAATATCATGCTAAATATACTTAAAAAGTTAAAACCACCTTAAACCAATTTTGCAATTTGAAATTTTCCTGGGGCTAGCGCCCCTAATTGCCCTGATTGATGGCTTTCTTATGTTGGTGGAAAAGTTTTTCAATAAAACTTTAAAATAATGTATGCATATTTTGTTGCGCGTTCCCCGAGTTTTGATCCCCCCCCCCCCCCCCCCCCCCCTTCACATATATAAATCATATAGAAGTGAACAATTCACAATGTATAGGAGGAATTTATAACAATATGATTAAATATGTGATAACTTAACATGAAGTCATACTTGTGATTTTTAATTTAATATGTTTCTTGTTTTGAATATTTGTTTAATTTCGTATTAATTACCTAGGTATATTATTTTCTTAATTTATTTGTGAATTCATTGTTTCGTTTTTCATTTGTTCTGATGGTGGGTATGTAAGAACTGATTTTCCCTGTTGAGTATTGGACAGCTGTTATTTGCTTGTAATGACAATGCCTTATATTATATTAGGTATAAATAAACTGCAGCTTAATATTTCCGCAAGCATTTTCATTTGATTAACCTATTTAATTGAAATAAAAAGTAATTGAATAGAATGCCTGTAAATGCACCATAAAGTAACTAAAACCAAAAGAAAAAATATAGGTACACTCGACAATTCATAAAACGGTATTTGAACGAAACAGATTGGCTGCCGGTCAGGTTCCTTGACAATCTATCCTTGTTATTATCAATGAAATTAGAGCTCACCTACTAGAGGTAGATGACGAGTAAACAAAGACTTCATCAGATGATGCCATCACATTTTTTTCAGACAATCCATTTCTTTCAAATACCGTTTTATGAATTGTCGAACGTGTACCTACACGAAATTTTGGAATATTTTACATACCCAAAGTGTCATAAAATTTTCTAATTTGATGCCGCGTACATTTACTTACGGGTTTAGTTTTATTATCTTCCCGTTGAATGAATCGTACAGAGCACAAAAATAATGTTTTTGAGTTGCCCAAGCCATCTAAAAAAACATTTTTGAGGTAGACTGTTTTTCTCCAGAAAAAGAACTGTAAATTTGAGAAGTGTAAAGATCTTAGATTTAGAACTGTTAATGTAAAGAGTACCTACTATATGAAATATTAACTAATTGCATTACTACTCGTTATTAGAAAATGAGAAATAAACTTGGTAATAAAAATGTATGAATTTTGTATTTTTGTACCATTCTATCTGTCTCTAGGTCATTCATAGATGGCGCTACAAGCTGCGACCTGCGCGTTAATCTCTGACGTCTATCTGGCAACCCTGTTTCTGGATTCTCTGGAAATTGAATGGCTGCCTGTCATAAAAATCTTGTATTTGTGTGAAGGGGCGCGGTTATTGCGATATTGAAAGAATTTACTGCTCTTTATTGGATTGAAGAACCTGGTATGAATACAATTTAAATTGTTTAACACTGCTACAACGATTTTATTTTTCTTCGATAATAGAAACACAAAGTTAGTATTAAAACAGGCCAGTGACCGCCTTTAGGTGTGTATAGTAACAGTAGGTAGGGCACACAGGTGGGGCATACATTACAAATGATTCTTATTATTGCTTATCTAGCACCTTCTGTATAACGACAAACGCTGATTGCATACGTGTGTCTAGTCACCTTCCTGTGCAATTCACTTGAGGCTTACTCTGCACATAGTACCTACCTATACTAATCCCCATTTCTTCTAGGTGCTCAATGATGGCAAGTAATCTTGAACATCATTTGGCTCACTTGCAAATCGGCCACAGCGATCTTCAATCTAATAAGAAGATTGGGCCTGCAGTGCCACCAAAACCAAAGAAAAGTCAACCACAGGTAAACTGATACAAAAATTTTGAACTATTTATTGAAATGTGTAATGAAAGACAAAACTACCTGACATCGCTGCTGATGTGGCACGGGTAAATCCTCAGTTTAGTAACAGTACACAACACTTTCAATGTGATCTATGTTGATTGTTGGTATTTAATTATTTTCTTGCATTTTTTCTTGCTCTTCACGCTGGATTGAAGGATGGGGTATGATTTGCATTTACTGATACTGCAAATACTGAGCATCTTGTTTATTAGTACAAGATCTTGAGTGGCTCATTGCTAGATCTCGGTTTAAAAAATATGACCGATATAAAAAAATAAGATATGTGATTTCTGTTATAGGTGCCAAAAAGTTACTTGTTAAATAATCCCAGTGAACCGTCGTACAGTACTTTACTCCAGCCTGCCTCATCGAGTCAAACAAGCCTGGAAAAAGACCTTCTCTACACAAATCTTCCACAGTCTAATACAGGTTAAAAAAAATAAAAATCTGCTTCTAGGTATTTTGTTCTCCAGTAGAACAATCACCCGAGACCCAATTATCAGCCGAGATCAACTCTTTCTTCTTTTTCAGGGACTGGCAATCAATCTAACTCAGGTTTATCATCGACTGCAACGTACAGCAACATTGAGCCAGCTCAGCCGCAACAGTTCATTTACACAAACATCAGCATGGTGAATCAAGAGAGGAATAACACATACAGCAATGTTGGAGCAGGTTGGTGGTGGCTTGTGGTGAAGGTGTGACCATGTGGTTGATGACTCGCTCAGATATTATGCTCAACAGTACCATAAATGATGAATCACCATTGCAGTTATGATGTCATCACAACTGTTTACTGTTCAATTCAATTTATCTTTAAAAGTTGATTGAGTCACTAGTTACTAAGTAGATGCTGTGATGCAAGAAAATAATTCAGCTATTTAAAACAAACACAACTACCTATCAAACTATACGCTTACTACAAAATGCATAAAAGAAAAATTCCCATCCCCCATCTGATGATCATTATTGTGGGTTACTTCGTTTCAGGCTTAGAAGATTTACCACCCCCACCACCGGAACCAGCCGACTATGGGCAGTGCTCTGCCCCTAACTTCCCCCCACCCCCTGATGACCTTCCTCCCCCACCATCGCCAGTCTCTTCAAGTTACTCCGAACTACGAAGAGCAACTTATCAGCAGAATTATCAGCCAGAGTATGGCACTTATGGACCCTCATCCCAGGTATGATCTCTATTCAAGATATTTACATGATCTTCTTCTTCTTCTTCTTCTATCCTGGATTAGGCATAAATGCCTGTTCCGGTTCCAAATGTTATGTCACCATCGTTTTCTGGGCCGCCCTACATCTCTTCTTCCTCCTGGCTGGTAACGGAGAATGCTTCGAGGAATTCTCGCAGGTGGCATTCGACCAAGATGCTGCTTCCAATTTGCTTTGCCCATTTCAATTTTGTCGAGCACGGAATAAATACCAAGTTCCTGTCTTATATCTTCATTGCGTATTCTATCCTCTCTGGTGCATCCCTTCACTGATCGTAAAAATCTCATCTCTGTGGCCTGTATTCTGCTCAAATCTTTGAGCTTCAAATCTCAAATCCCGAGCGCTCGTGTTACCGAGCTGTAAAAGTGGTCTGAAGTTATTTTTTGTAGTCCTACCTACCAACTAAGATTTTTTTGGCCACTGGAATGTAGAACTTGCCTGTCTATGCATTAAACTGGGCCTGGTTAATTTTTTAATGGTTCTAGCTGAGTATCTGAGTGACTAGAAATTCAGGAATTGTTTATAAAATATTAAATATTTACATGATAAAAAATTAAATAAACTATCCAAATTGCAATATGCTTGAGCTCAAAAGATTTAGTATGTGTTCTAGAAAATGATTGAATTTTATCTTCATTTTTGTGCAGAGTTCTACGTACGAGTCGATCTACGAACCAATAAATCCTCGACCACCGAGCGAGATCTCTTCCCGCTCCAACTACTCGCTGTATGCACCGTATGTTAGTGGCTCACAAAGTGGCAGCCAGAAGCCTGCTCAAGGTGGCAAGGAAGCAGAAGTAGACGCACTCACAGACCTCTTGGTTCAGTCGATGGACGGCTCGCCTGATTCTGACATCTACGGTGATGACACTGGTGAGTTTGGCGTGGGTTTGTGGGTGACTGTTATACCACTGGATTTAATGGTAACTGGAACTGGAGGCAGATTTTAAAACTATTGACAAAGTGTGAAGGTTTTAATTTTGGCAAAAGAATTTTGAGCTCCTGCTCCTCTCTTGTTATGGGAGGAGGAAGATGTAGTGCAAGAAAAATAGACAAAATAGACGTGGAAAATAGGAATTCCATATAGAAACTACCTAGTTCTTCGCCTGCTGCAAATTCCATGACAAACGTACTAATAGGTACTCTTGCCACTAACTGAAAATGGTATTTGAATGAAACTGATTGGCTGCTGGTCAGGTTCCTTGACAATCAATCCTTGTTATTATCAATGAAATCGGGGCTCATCTGCATGAGTTAGATAAATAATAATAATCTTCTTCTGGTTCCGACAATGTTGTCAGGTCAGGCAGTGGGAGCTCCCACTGGGTCTAGGGCCTCGGTTCTCTTCCAAACCGGCTAGCCAGGCCTGACGTTTCATCCTCCTTCTCTTCTTCATCCTCGTCACCTTCCTCCAACTTCTCCACCAGCTCCCTCCAGATCCTCCTGTCCTCCCACCACATATCTGCTTCCACTTTCTGCCACCTTTGCTGCCTGTCTTCCACGTCTTCTCTGATAAGACCACTCCACTTCTCTCTTGGTCTCCCCACTCTTCTTCTTCCCACCACTGTTTCTTCAAACTCCTGCCTTGGGATTCTCTTGAGATCCATTCTTTTCATGTGTCCAAACCAACGCAGTCTCTCTCTACCCATCTTGAACCCCAAACTTTCCACTCCCAGCTCCTTCCTAATACAACAGCTTCTCAACCTGTCCATCTTTGTCACTCCCTTCACACTTCGTAGGAATTTCATCTCCGCTGCCTCAAGCTGGCTGCGTTCCTTATTTCCAATCCCCCATGTAACTGCTCCGTATGTTAGTATTGGTAAGAAATACATTTTATACATGAGCAGTTTACACTGGCGAGGGAAATCTTCGTTCCACAGCAACTTGCGAACAGCTTGGTAGAAGGACTCAGCTTTTTGAATTCTCGCCTTTACCTCTGCATCCACCTTCGACTCCTTAGTTAGTATACTTCCCAAGTATTTGAATGCATCCACCTCTCTCAGCTCCTTCCCACGTAACCTAAGTCTTATCCTATCCTGTTTCTCAGTGTTTTCCTTCTCTCCATTTTCAATATTTCGCTCTTCTCTTGGCTAATCTTCAGTCCCACATCCTCTGTTACTTCACTCCAACGATTTATCTTCTCTTGTAGTTCTTCTCCACTTTCACCCCAAATAAACACATCGTCAGCATAGACTTAAGTTCTCGAATCTCTGCCCTCTTTTTCTTCTACCATTTTCAACAGATCATCCATCACTATTAAATGACGAGTTAAAATATACTTCATCGACTTGTCATCAAATCTTTATCAGCTAATCCGTTTCTTTCAAATATCGTTTTTAGTTTGGCCAATTGTACATATTCATATAATTTTTCTTAAAAACATATTTCCATGCAATTTTTGTTACGCAATTTATTTTTTAATACGTTGTGTAAAGGTATGTTTACAGCTCGACGTGTCGAAGCTCTGACCTTTTCATCTTTCAAGGTCAGTGCTCCTGCGCTTCGGTGTGTCCGAGCTCAGCCACCTGATTAGCTAGCATCGAAGCGTCAGTGCGCCCGAGCGCTCGTGTTACCGAGCTGTAAAAGTGGTCTGAAGTTATTTTTTGTAGTCCTACCTACCAACTAAGATTTTTTTGGCCACTGGAATATGTAGAACTTGCCTGTCTATGCATTAAACTGGGCCTGGTTAATTTTTTAAGGGTTCTAGCTGAGTATCTGAGTGACTAGAAATTCAGGAATTGTTTATAAAATTAAATTTCAGTTCTAAAATACTTACTACAATTTTTGAGCGAGCGAAGCGAGCGTCTCCTTTTGGCTCTTTTGGCAGGGACCTCTATTTTTTTTGTTTTTTTTGTATTTTTTTTTTTGTTTGTTTTTGTCTGTTAATAGCCGATACACAGGTCGCACCGTTTCACCGATTGATCTGAAATTTTGCACACATGTAAAACCAACCTTCTCTGTTTGCTGAACCTAATTTTTTTGAAATCCATTCATTGGCTCATTGGTAAAATAAATATCTCCTGATAGGCTGAAAAATGAAAATGGTCTTCGATAAATCTGGTCAAACTAATATTTTGCATGGTCATTGGGACCAACATTGTCTCTTATTTTTCAAATTTTCATCCTAATCAGTTAAGAATGTATGAACTTATTGACATTTTTAATAGCTATCAGAAATGAAACATTGAAAATGAATGTTTTTCCACTGCAACTGAATCTGATTTGATTTAGGTACAAGTGTGTGATGCTATTTTCAATTTTCAGTGAAAAGCAGACACTTTCATGTTGATTAAATGGATCATATTTTAATAATTCAATATGGAACGTATTTCTAAACAAATCATTTTGAGTATTCGCAAAACTAAGGACCTTGATTGACTTTTCGTAAATTCGTATATTATAGTTCTGATGGCCGTGCTTCCTGTGTGTCATAGAGTGGCGTTTGTTCTCTTCTTGTGATCACACGTCTTAATTTTAAATCTCTCCAATATTTTGCTTATTTTCGTTGATATGAAAATGTTTGGCAATTTGGTGTTCTTTGTGAAGGTTTTAGTAAAGTTTCTCCGCTTTTATAGCAGGTGAACATTATTTATCGAGAGTTTTTGTCAGAACATTGATATTTCATAATAGTCTTCTTCTACCTAGGTACTTGTGGAAACGTTGGACTCATTCTGTTTCTGAGCTTCTGTCTAACCTGACATTTCCTTGAAGGTTAATAATTTTTTTAAAGGTTTGATTCATTCAGTTCAAAACATTACATTGTCTCATTATAATTGTGGAACGTTGGATTCATTCCGTTTATAAACTAGGTAAAACTGTTTATCGTTTAATCTAGGTTTAATAACGTTAAAACGTTTATTTATGTTTTCTAGGAATGTGTTAACTCATCTTCGGTTCTATGTTTGCGCACGTTTCCGGTGCTTGCTCATCAACGCGTTTCACGGAGCATTTTTCTAGTTAGAAAATTACAATGCCATATAACCCCAAAATATAAATACCTACAAAAAGAGCAGTTCTGAATCCTGTATCCTTGTATAGACATCTTTGCATTCAGCAATGACTGAAGTTACATGTATTCCTTACAGGTGTTTGCTCAGCCTGTGGAGAGAGAGTGGTCGGTGAAGACAGCGGTTGCACGGCCATGGATCAAACCTATCACATCACCTGCTTCACTTGCCAACACTGTGCCATCCAGCTCCAGGGCAAGCCATTCTATGCACTGGAGGGCAAGCCTTATTGTGAGGAGGACTACTTGGTTAGTAACTCTTGTCTGGGGATATCACTCCGAAAGATTTATAAATAAACTGGTATAGAAACTTAGATATTTTGTGATAGGTACACAAACCTCATTTATTAGAGAAATAATGAGTAACTTGCGTAGACTTATCTTTAGACCATTTCCTGCTTATTTTCACTTCAGAATTTGATACCAATTTGTTAGTAGACCTTCTGCCAGTAGTGAATAAGAAATAGCGACCCTGGTACAATAATATGTTCCTCTTTCTCTCGATACCTTCAGATACTGATGTGTGGCAAAGTTTTGAGATGCCCAGAGACAAAATTGCTAACCATGTCGTGCTATTGAATCTGATGAACCTTGACACTAACATGGTTGTTGTAGAACACGCTGGAGAAATGCTCCGTGTGCATGAAACCGATCCTGGACCGGATCTTGCGTGCGACTGGCAAGCCATATCATCCGCAGTGTTTCTCGTGCATCGTTTGCGGCAAGAGTCTGGACTGTATCCCATTTACTGTTGACGCCACCAACCAAGTTCACTGCATCGAAGACTTTCACAAGTATGCTTATTTAAACAAGTCTGACAGTTCTTCTAACTTCCTTGCCATGGCAAGACCTGGAACTGTGGACTATATTGGTTAAGAGACCACAGCTTTCAGATTCATCATCTGTATTGTAGTATAACTTTATTATTAGTACTTGAAAATCTATTGCATTATAAAAATTAAATAATTCTTGCTCCCACATAAAATTAAATAATAATAATAAAAAAACCTTAACTTATAATAAACTAAAGAAAATTGTATTGATCTGATTAAAAAGGTCAGTAGGTAATCAATTCAGAGATACCTACTTATGATTTTTGAAAGTGTTCTCTAGCTGCTCACTTGGCATTTCATTGTATCATATTATTTATTACATAGGTACCTAGGTATACATTATTAATTAAAACTGCCTGTTGAACTAATAATAATTATGAATTACAGTAGTATAGTCCTTTATAAAGCTGATTTACTTGGTAATTCATATGTAAGATTAAAAGGGAAAATATTAAAAATAATACCTACATTATTCTATTATTTGGCATGAAAGCGTCTATAATAATAATTACTTATGCTAAGGATGGAACAATTTATTTTATTTTTTTACAAAGACAATGTTGATTCTTTGAAACTATTCTGATTCTTTGAATAGTTCTGGCATTATTAATATTAGCTATTAAGTATTAGTACCTACCTAGGTACACTCCTGGACACGGAAAATGGTCCGCAGTCAATATTCACTTGACTCATAGGCTAGTATTTATTATTTATTTAAAGTAATTTTTCGCCCCTAAACTCACACTAGCCATCCGGTCTTTGTGCCTAAAAATTACATTAGAATAAATGGTAAATACTAGCCGGTGTGTCACTTGAACATTGACCGCGGACCAATTTCAGTGTCCAGGAGTGTACCTAGTATGTAAGTAAAAATGTAAAGTACACCCGTGGTCAAAAGAATTGATGGGATTTTGAATAACCTACCCTGAATATTTGTGAGAGAAATAATTATTAGGTAGGTATGAGCTGGTCGTTTGGTTCTTATAATGAAACCCTCCAACCACACATGTGCTTTATACCGGGTGGCGCATAAAAAACGCACAATGGGCGAGACATCGCTGTGACGAAACTACTGCATACATCGTGCTGAAATTTTCACAAAATATAAACAACATACTAAGGTTTAATGTGTGAAAGTTTCAAAAACATTACTTTAGTGGGAAAAAAGTTACAGCTGCTCGAATTTGGTTGCGGAAAAATCGATTATACGGAGCTCAAATAGCCCGCGTACAAAAAAACGTCCTTTAGCAAACTGCTTACAATATCAAACTGAACATTTTAAATTTTAAACAATATTTATTGCTATAAATTCAGTACAAATTTCAATACATTAGGATCAATGGAACGAAAGTTATGGGTTTTTCATGTTGAGCCTAAAAGCTGAGTAAGTTTCATTACGCACGATAATTTCAAAAAGTGTAACTATCTCACGCTAATTCTGCTTTTAATCTCAACAAATTTATTAAAAATTTTACAGCATTGATGGCAATATATTGTGCATAAAAGTTTATATTTTGAGTATGTTATCATGCATAGTTTTGAATAAACAGCGTCCCAATGCACGTTTTCTGGACGCGCCCTATTTAAGCTCCGTATAATCGATTTTTCGACAACCAAATTCGAACTGCTGTAACTTATTTCCCACAGAAGTAATGTTTTTGAAACTTTCACACATTAAACCTTGGTATGTTGTTTATATTATGTGAAAATTTCAGCACGATGTATGCAGTAGTTTCGTCACAGCGATGTCTCGCCCATTGTGCGTTTTTTATGCGCCACCCGGTATATGCGTTGACCTCTGTGTTATTACCTCTGGATACCTAATCAAGTTTTGAAAAGAACTTCGAATTTTGCTAGCAATTTATGTGACCGCAAGTGTACCTAATGTAATGTCATCAACCTACTACACCATATTTTTCAAAGGACATTTTATTTCTGTTGCTTTTTGTTCTAATTTTGTAATTAACAAAAAGAAGTAGAAAACAGTGTTGAACTGACTTAAACAGCAGCCATTTTACTTTCATTCATGCACTTGTGTGAACTAAGCAAGCAGACACCAAGCTGATTTGTTAGTATAGTAAGTTCATACAAAATGGCATGAAATATCAAAGAATCAAAATGACACAAGAATTTCAAAATCAGAAGCATCGGTATCATGTGATGAATTTGTTGAACGTGAGCATTGTGATCTGATTGTGATGATGTTTGCAGGAAGTTTGCACCTCGCTGTTGCGTCTGTAAGCTGCCGATCATGCCGGAAGCTGGGCAAGATGAAACAGTCAGAGTCGTGGCACTGGACCGCAGTTTCCATATTGGATGTTACAAGTGTGAGGTGAGTTACACTTCACTATCTTTGTTGTGTGAATGCTTTATTTTATTTTATTATAAAAAATATATATTTACTCATTAGTATATTCTGATCAGTCACGTTGTTTTTCTGTAAAATTAATTAGTATCAATATTAATTTTATTTTTCTAATTAGGAAGTACCTACCTATTGCGATTTTCACTAATTTTGTTTAAATTGGCAAAAATACAAATTTAGGAAAATGGGATTTATTTTTTATGACTCGTGCTCATAAGTGCATGAGAAATGTTGTGATTGCACGCTTCACGAAATATACTGGGATCTAATAAAATATAATTCAATCTGATTTTTAAGGGTATTAAACAATAATAATGATAATAATCCATCTCTGGGTCCAATTTAATGGGTCAGAGGGTGGGTATTCCCACCAACACTAGGGCCGCAGGACTCCTGGAAACCGTCTGCCCACGCCTGGTGTTCCTTCCTCGTCTTCCTCCTCTTCTTCTTCTACTTCTAATTGTTCCACAAATTCCCTCCAACATGTTCTGTCCTCCCACTTCTCTCAGCCTCCAAATCACTCCACCTTCCTCCTCACATCCTCCTTGATCATCCAATCCACCTGTCTTTCGGTCGCCCCACTCTCCGTGTTCCCACTGTAGCCACTTCAAACACCCTCCTTGGCACTCTATCGGTTCCCATCCTCTTCATGTGGCCAAACCACCGAAGCCTCTCTCTGCCCAGCTTGAATCCCAATCTTTCAACACCCAGCTCTCTTCTTATCTTCATACTTCGAACCCTATCCATTCTTGTCACCCCCTTCACACTCTTCAAAAACATCAACTCAGCTGCCTGTAGCTGGTTCATTTTTTTCCACCTGCTGACCAAGCACAGCCCCGTATGCTAGAATTGGTAGGAAATACATCCTGTATAATGATCTTGCAGACTTGTGGAACTTCTCATTCCACATCAACTTCCTCACTGCTTGATAAAATGCCTCTGCTTTCTTTCTTCTTTCTTATATTTCTCGTTCTACTTTGCCTTTTTGGTGAGCAGGCTGCCCAGATACTTAAACTCTTGCACCTCCTTCAACCATCCCTCTCCAAGCTTGATCCTAGTATGACTGTGTTTAAACTTCTTTCTTTCCATGGACATTACTTCGCTCTACTTTTCGCTTATTCTCAAACCCATCTTCTCCGTCTCTCCACTCCACTTATTAATCTTTAACTGAATTTCCTCCATAGTTTTTCCCGACACTACCACATCATCCGCATAAATTAATGTTTGGGTATCAAATCGATCCCCTCATTTGGCTCTACTTTCTTCAGCAACTCATCCATCACTATGATGACTGACAGAGTAAGAGTAAGGTCTGACAGAGTAAGGTCACTCACCTGTAATTACTACATTTCCTATGTTCTCCTTTCTTGAAAAGGGGAACAATAATCCCCTTTTCCCAATCAACTGGCATTCAAATACAAATATATGTATGTATTTAACAAATACATCTATATTATTGTGTACTATTTACTTCTTCTATAAATTTTGAAGTACCTACTTTTGTGTGATGTTTATGTTTATCTAAAAGATTTTAATTGCATACAATAATTTTAATTTTATAAATCTTATACATATTTATAATCTTCTATTGTGCTCGTTTGTTACAGGACTGTGGATTGGTGTTGTCTTCCGAAGCCGAGGGTCGTGGCTGTTATCCTCTCGACGATCATGTCTTGTGTAAGAGTTGCAATGCCAAGAGAGTACAGACGCTTACTTCACACATGATCACGGAACTTTAAGCCCAATATTGTAAGTACTTACGTAATGTGATGACTTGAGTGATGACCATTTGAGCCTCCCTGAGAGTATGGTTTCAATATCATTGGCAATGGCATACCAAGGTCTAGAATACAAGTACCAATCAATATGATTGCGGCATTAAGTTAGAGCCTTCACATAACAAAAACGAGATTTTATATAACGAATAATCGATATTACAGTACTTATGGAAAACTTTGTGTCGCTTCGAAAATTAATACAATATGCGGAAAATATGTACTAACTACAATTAGTAGCTATGGTTAGGTATGAGCTAAAAAACAGAAGGTATTAAGTGATTTCTGACAATTGCACAGGGACCCGAACCGGAACCTAGAACCAGTATGAACCCTTAAAATTTTGGAATCGTAACCGGAACCGTTATTGTACTTTGTTTCCAAATAACCGGAACCGAACCTCTATAATCAATTACGTTCTTCAAAGTTCTTTAAGGTTCCTTCTTTTAATAATAAAAAAAAAAATGCATTCAAATTTTTAAACACTTGGATAATATGATATTAGTATGTATATTCACAAAGTTGTAAAATTTTTTTTTTTAATGGTCAGCAGACATTTTTAATTCTTGATAATCTATTCTTGATATATCTATTGATATTCTTGATAAAAGCTCTAGAAGAGTTTTCAATTTTTGAATCTGACTGTATTACGATGAGAACTGCGTTGCTGACAATATAAATATGATAGCTCAGGCAAAATGAATGTTTACGTCATTTTATACAGTCCGTGTCACACGGAATTGTCCGCTAAGAAATTTTGAATACCCCTTAGGAAGGGTTGGAGGCTATTAGTTTAAAATTTGAGAACCGGAACCCAAAACCTTTATGCAGGAACCGAATCTTGAAAAAAAAAATTTGAACCGAAACCAAACCTTTATAAAATAAAATTGTGGAACCGGAACCGAACCTTTATTAATAAATATTCGGGTCCCTGCAATTGCAATGAGTTGAGCTCACATAAGCGGCAAAATTGTATTGAAATTAGGAAGTCCATATGATGAATATAAAAATGGCATTCTCTCAATTGTTTTAGATTTCAAGGACATTGTATGATTAGCTTTTACATACTCTTTTAATGTGCCAGTACTAGAACAATTCGTATGCATGTAAGTATGTGTGGAACCTTTATAAAGCTTACATGTATTTACATGCCCATTTTCTCATTTGGCTTGACAAGTAGCATGATGAGATTCATATTTTGACTAAGTCATTGCATTTTTCAATCTCTCATTTGCTGTCAGTCTGTCGCCCATCACCCATCAGTACGAAAAATTTTAATGTCAGAGTTTGTAAGATACCAAGTGTATGAATTTTCTTTTAATTTAGCATTGCTTAACATTTCTGGGGGTTAATTTACTTTATTGTCTGATTCATAAGGGAATCACAACTCTACTGTGTTATTTATTCTATTCGTAGATGTAGATAAATCATCCATTACCGTACAGAGTACATGTGTAAGTAGTTCAACTTATGCATCATAAATTTGAACTATCTATAAAGAAATGTCAATGAAATGTACCTATGTCAATGTACTGTGCATTGCAAGTATCTCTGAAGATTACAAATTCGCCTACCTGCTTAGTACCTACCTATATGGTTATTGAACAAAATGGTATACGAAGGTACAACTAGACTTATACATTCCATAACTGCGTTTTACATCAAATAATCTTTTAACAATTTGTTATTTAAACTTGTCCTTAAGTGGGTATTGTTTCATGTGACACAGAATGCAGACTTGATTGTAGATAATAGTATTGCTTGTTTTTGTTACAAGATTTTAATATTCGTAATATGTAAGTACGTACGTAGTACATATTTGCCAAGATTTTTTGAACTGTCTTTGGTTTAATGAAATGATATAAGTACATAATGATTTCTGGTTCCGTATAACATTTTTCATGTACAGAGGAGTTGTTTCTGATTTTAAGGGTGAACTGCTATTATTTATTTATTCCATTGTTTTAAAACCATTTACACTTTTTTAGATGAATCATACATTTTCTTATTGAGTGGATTTTCTATTATAAGTATTTATTTACCAATCTACTCCAATATTTTTAATTCAGTGATGCTCATGCTATGGTAAACAATTGAACAAGTTAATTGGCACAGCACAATTGTGAATAATAGAGAAGTCTCTTAGAATATGGAATGAATTAAACAAAGAATTATTCTTTTGCGATAAAAAGGAATCCAAAGAATCTTTATTTCAAATAAAGTCAATTGGGCAGTTACTACTACCACTACTATTACTACTACTACTACTACTACTACTACTACTATGTACAGTCGTGGAAATTAGATGGTTGGACTCTATCTCTCTCTGCTCCATATAAAAACATGTTTATGATCTGTATCAGAGAGAGGCAGAGTTGAGCCATCTAATTTCCACGATTGTACATGAACAACCTAAGGGACAGCTGACTCCATCAAAGTTTGTTCTATAAACACATAAACACACGCAATGTATAGGTAATCATCGTAAGCTAAGTTGCAGATATCATGATACCATTGCCTATTTTTTTACTGAACTCCTTTTTTCCCACCTGTATCATAGGCAATATTGCTTTGTGAGCCAATAAAATTTATCAATTTTGAAAGAAAGCAATACATCTAAGTATTTTAAAATATTATATTTGCTCTAGTTTTTAATTAAAAGAACAATATTTGTATGGAGATTTCTCTATTAGTCGCATCCTATCATTTCTCTTTGCTACATATCAAAATCTGGGCTTGGGGTTGCTGGAGCTTAAAGTGGTAGTTGTTTGAATGTAAAAACGAGAACAAAATGTTGAGCTTGAATTGTTTTCCAGTTTTGTAGTTTACTACGTGATGCATTGTATTAAGTTCATTTTAAGTATAAAATGATATTTACTTGACTTGTCCCGTTCTCCTGATTTGCAGCAATTAGGGATAATTTTTCAATACATTTTCTTTTAAAGAAATATCATTATTTGTTGTATTAACATTTAATAATAAATGTTAGAAAATTCAACTTTGGCAATTTATTTACACTACTCATACTTTCTAAATATTATGTATTACCTTTAAGATGTTCAAATATAAATTTTATGATCCGTAAATGGAGGTGGAGGAAGAAGAGCACGATGAGGAATGCTTTAATGTGATGGAACCAGGGAATTTATTATTCATCCTTTCAAGTTCATAATTGGACATTAAGCAAAAAGGAACCAACCCTCAAATTTAAAAAAATGCTTCTTTTCTGATAGATTATTTTTATGACTTAAACTTTAAGTTTCACACGAGAACCAACCCACTTTTGCAGTGTCATATATATAAATATATAATATATTGATGTTCTTCTATGCCACACAAGTCCTATTTCTATTTTTACAATTATCAAAACGAAACCAATCCACACATCTCAGTTCATGATTCCTATGGGTTGGTTCCTTATTTGCTTAACTACGTCCAATTGCGGTTTCTAGCGTGTTCTCTGAGGTTTTTGAGATGTGTATTCTTTAAATAAAACAATTGTAATTTACAGGGTAATGTAATTTAAAAAACCAGAAACCCTTGGTGTGACTCCAGTAGGTACTGGTAAAAACAAGATGGAAATTATAAAAACACTCACAATATATCTGAGATGCTTCAATCTCCAACGTCACTGGAGTCGATCCAAGCGTTGTTCGGTTTTTAATTGTGTATTCTTCTTGCAACATGACTCGGTAAACAATGTTTGATCCGCAGTTGAAGGATGCTGAAACTTATTCTATATTTACTCATCTTTATAATATGTTATGTACTATAAGTGTTTCAGTGTGTGTTTTCATTTTATTTGAATAGGTACCTACCTGCTTAAGTAATACCTATTCGTTTTAAATCTACATAATTTACATAATCTACATAGATTTACATTTAAATCTTCATAGTACAAGGCACATTTCTACATCTTAAGCAGAACAAGTTGAACATCCGAATGATGATAGAGTTTACTCTGTAGCTGTGTTGTAGACTATTATGCAAGCAGTGTTGATTTTTTATTCTAATGTTAGCTCAGATCTTGGTATTAGCATGTAAGTAGTTTGGACTTTGGATGTCTCATCATAAAGTTCAGTTCAGGCAAAGGCACAATCTTGAATTATATCAGTATTGAAACAGAAGGAAGATAGTGTACAACAACTTTGCACCTAAATAGAATGACAATTCCAGATCATTGACTTTTTCACTTATTGTCATTCAATTAATCATCTTTTTCTTGACCTTTTGCTAAATCCTGTCAAGTACCAATGAAGGAACTGAGTATAGCTACACTATACAATATTCACAGTCATAATAGATACTGGCTGCTAGAAATCATTTATAAATGACACGTGTTTGATTTAAATATTGAATACCATGACAGAACCCCATATTGACAGGGTGGTTCCTGAAACAAACACCGACTGTTTACAACCACCCATGGAATTAATAAATGAAGAAGGCAGGTTTGTTTTGTTCATTCACATAATTCAAGTTTCTCTCTTGCTTGTATAAGTAATAGCTTGTACTTTAATGAACTGTGGTGTTGGGTACAGCTTTTTACAAGATCCTGCTGATGAAGTAACCTCGGAAGTGGAACTGTCATGGAGAGATTATGTCCCTCAGATCCTGGCCTGTTTGGCAGGATCAAGCATCGTAATTCAAGCAGGAGTCAACATGGCTTTCTCATCCATTCTCTTACCCCAACTGATGACACCAAACAGTAATATACAAATTAATGTTAATGAAGCATCTTGGGTTGGTAAGTTTTCTAAAAGTGTTCTACATTCAAGTAAAGTTGAACAATAAACATTTCTTTCAATAACATATCAATCGGCTGTTAGCTAGGTATTAATATTTTATTTTGTGATTCTTATTAGCCAGCCTTGTGACTATTTCTACGCCATTTGGATCTCTCCTCTCCGGAACTCTGATGGATAAAATTGGTCGAAAAGCAGTTTGCAAATTAACCAGTATTCCTCTTATACTTTCGTGGATATTGGTTACATTTGTTCAAAATGTTTATGCTTTATATTTTGCAAGAATTCTTGCTGGCTTTGGTTCAGGTAAAATGTTTAAATATGTTATAATTAACACATATTCGCTCTCAATAGTACTCTATGGGCAATGTACACGTTATAAACATTTCCTAGGACTGTCTACCGCTGCATTGATGTACATGTCAGAAGTATCGCATCCCAAGCTTCGACCCATGCTTCTGTGTCTCAACTCGGTATATGTTTCGCTTGGAATCTTGATATCATGTACTCTGGGTCTATGGCTCAGTTATCAAGGCATGGCAATGACCTTTGCTGTCATGTCGTTGGTCAGTTACATGGTCACGTGGCCTTTACCAGAGAGTCCCTATTGGTTGGCTACATTCAGGAATATGAATAGAGCAGAGTTGGCTCTTCGATGGCTTAATAGAACAGAATCAGTAAGTTTATTTGCATATTATTCTATAAAAAATGGTATTGAAAGGATGTAGTGCTATTAAATAGTTTATTTTTAAATCGATATTCAATGAAATTTCTACATAGGTTTATTGTTGTTACAATTAGGCAATTGTACAATCACTACCCAGTAGTACTTATATTACAATTAGACCAGAATAATTTTAGTGGAGTAATTGTATTTGTCAGGCCATCATGTCAATTAAATGTGAATAAATTTGTTCTTCCAGTGCTATCAACAGGAACTACATCGCCTGGTTATCAGTGTCAAAAACACCCTGGCACCATCTGCCATAAAATCATTCAAACAACGGCTGTTGAATCTCTCGCACCGTTCTACTGTGAAACCTCTTGCAATACTTTTAATTCTATTCATATTTCAACAATTATCAGGTGCCTATGTCGTCATTTTCTATGCAGTTAATCTTTTCAAAATGATTGGTGGGAAATACGGCTCTGGTATAAATGAGTATAATTCATTGGTGTTGTTGGGACTAATACGTTTTATCATGAGCATTGTCGCTGCATTTGCTTCAAGAAGAATTGGCAGACGACCATTGTGTATTTTATCCGGCCTTGGCATGGCTGCGTCTGCACTCACAGCAGCAATTTATATTTATAATAATAGTAGCTTAAATAGTAGCATACTATTACCTAATATAGTAAGTAATGAGACAGTATCAGACCAAAGTATTTTGGTAGTGAATAAAACATTTAGTCGTAATATATCCCTAGATTTCAATGTTGAGCAAACAACCGTTCTCATCGACCTACTTTCATTTGAAACGACCGTTCTGCCTGAAACAACAACAATTGATTTACTTAGTGAAAATATATTTAATATCACTAATTCTGCAGAAGAATCGCTGTCCTCTCATGAACATTGGGTACCATTAGCATGTCTCTTAATCTATGTATCTTTCAGTGCTATCGGCTTTCTTGTAATACCTTGGACATTAACCAGCGAGCTATTACCTATCAGCATACGAGGAACTTGTGGCGGCTTTATGATAGCGTTTGCTTACATCATTATGTTTATAGTAGTCAAAACATTTCCTTATTTCTTACAAATTGTGAAAGCTGATGGCATGTTTTTTACTTTCAGCTTTATATCATTAACTGGAGCTATATTTGTATATATTTATTTACCCGAAACACTGGGCAAAAGTTTTCAGGAAATTGAAGATAATTTTACTTAAATAAAATTTCATGTCCTGAAAAGTAATATTTTTTGAACCTCAACTAACCTCAATCGTGGGTAAGGCGACCCAGGCGCATGCCCGGGGTGCCAAGTTTCAGTTTCAGTTTTATTTACAAGATTTAGGGGGGGCCACATTATCAAACTCCTAAATTTTTTTAGACTTTTTGTATGTTTCTTTCCATAATTTACGACTTTTAGGGAAAAGTATAAAAAATTAGACAATTACTTATTTAAACGCAAAATTCCCAAAATATTACTGAAGTGATTCAAACTATAGAGAGGCCTTAAAGCACTCTCCAAAATGCATGAAATTGTATAAATTTTATTCCAGAAACCCAACATTTTTCCGGGGCTATATGCCACGGATTCGCATGAACTGTGGGGGCGTGTGGGGGCAGGCTACTAGGCACGTAGGGATACAGGGGAATTATCCCCCCCCCCCCCCCCATTCAAGCAGTCTGACCCCCATTCACCATACAAAATTAAGTTTAGCGTCCCAGAAACACTTGTAATTGTTTAAAATCTAAAAAAACGCCTTGCGGGGCAACAATTGGAGGTTTGTTTGCATCAATATGTGCATTTTAGAGCCCCAGAATCACTTTCAAATTGTTTAAATCTAAAAAAACACCCAGGGGGGCTAAAACTGGAGGGCTTTGCCCCGCTCCCCCCACACATCATGAAAGCAGTTCCTATGCGCCTGTGTGGAGGCCTATAAAATACCCCGTAGAAAGGGGGGGGGGGCAAAATTTTATTTGCTCGGGGCACCAAAGAGTCTAGGTCCGGCCCTGTAGGTATATTTATAGCTAGGAAAACGCTCTGTGTAAAGCATTGATGAGCAAACCTTCGTATTGCATGCGATTTGATATGCGTTGCAGCGTTTGTAAGTTTCTGCTCTACCGGCCTTGGACTAAAGTGTCAAGAGAGAGTGATAAAATATCTGAGGCATTTGCAAATATTTGAAGATTAGCACGTATGTCCGTAAAAATTTCATAACTTTTGAAGATAACGACAGATTAGTCTGAATATTGGCAAAATTAGGTACCTAAAATGTGGTCCCAATGACCATGCAATGTTTTAAGCTTAGGTCAATGGGTTCCAGTTTAATTAAATTTAAACACTTGATCCTGGTCAAAAATGATCCCAGAGACTGCTTAGATTACACTAGTACATGTTTGCAAAATTTCAGATCACTTGGTTGAGCCATGGTTGAACGGTTTGACCTGGGCACTGCAGGCAAAAAAACAAAAAGTGCTATAAGATGTTGTTTAAAATCTCTCTTAAAAATAACTAAAATATTTTAATTTTAAATATTTTTTTATATTATATTTTTGTTATTCACCTCATCTGTCAAATCAAACATCCGTTTTCTTTTCTTTCTATGATCTACTATGACTTCAACAATTAATTGAGCGAGCGTCTCCTTTTGGCTCTTTTGGCAAGGACCTCTGCTTTTTTTATTTTTTTTTCTGTTACTGACGATATACAGGTCAGAGTTTTTCTTCGATCGAGCTGAAATTTTGCACACATGTACACTCAGCCAAACAAAACTTGAACATTGACCAAATTTGAATGACTGCTGGTCATGTCCCATAACCAATTAAAGCTTGTTATTATCATTGAAATGTGAGGTCACCTACTAGAGTGAGACAATGAGATCGCTTAGACTGACTTCTGATGGTGCGGTCTTACATTTATCAGCCTATCAGATTTATTGAACGTTCAAGTTTTGTGTGGCCAAGTGTACGTAACATTTCTGGGCGTTGCAGACCCTAATTTTTTTGAAATCCATTGATGGTTCAAATTTAAAAAAAATAACTTTCGATTGGTTGGTTCAATCAAATTGAAATTTTGACAAGTCACTACCCCCTACATTGTACCCAATCATACAAAGTTTCAGCTAAATCCTCCCATTGGTTAAAATTTAAAACCATCTTACCTGTGATTTTTGAAATTTAAATTAGAACTGATTGACCGAACACCTTAAAACTTTGCATGACCATTAGTACTAACATTTGAGGTAATTTTGCCAATTTTCAGACTAATCTGTCGCTATTTTCAAAAGTTTTTGTCATTTTAAGGACATTTCATTCCATAATCTTGAAATATTTTGAAAAATGTATGCTAAATTTGCTTCACTGCCTCCTTTAAGCTTCTGCCCCACCATGGACTGCCACCTTGACGCGGTGGTGGGGCTTAAGGGACCGGCTCGCATAGCGAGTTGGTCCCAACTAAGTGCAGTCCAGGGTCGACCTAATCCCATGCCCTCCCTTGAATTTGCGGTCCCCTCGGGCCGGCCTCCCCCCTCGAGATGGTGACCCCCCTGAAATCGAGTCCCACCGGCCCGAAGCCTCCCCCCCCCCCTCCCCCCGGTCCGTCCCCATTCCGGCCTGGCCTTCCCACCAGCGCTGGACTCCCCCGGATTGGGTCAGTTAGGTCGACCCTTCCCCTATGTCCTCCAATTATGTTCAACAAAGTTAAATGTAAAATTAATGTGCGCAATATAACCTCGTCGTTGACGCGCCGTTAAACCAAACTAATCTAATCTATTTTAAGCTTCTGCTCCAAGGCCTTATAGTGCAGCCAAGCAGTCCACAATTTACAGTAAAATGAAAGATTTTTGAGCTAGCGCATATCAAATCAGATGCAGTACGAAGCTTAAATAATATCTTCTGATTGTTCGCCAATCAATATAATCCGATTTAGTTCAAATTTTGCATGGTGATCATGACCAACATTATCTAAAATTGTATACATTGTAAGACAAATCAGGCAAGTACTAATTGTCGTTTTTAACGAATTTAGTATGGGTTGTCAAAAGAGATTTCTGGAAAAAGAATGTAGGTAAGTCACGACACAATGGATCATTCATCCAGAGTATTTTTTATGGAGATTGTAAAGTTGCAAAGAAAATCGTCTTGTACCGTTTCGTGTATCGTGACTGGTGATGTTGCATGTTCTGTGCAAGCTCATCAACGGGTTACACGGAGCGTTTTCCTAGTTACTTACACCTGCTGCAATTAAATTTGTTTTAACCTATCCTTTGTATTTATTCGTTTTGGCTTAATATGCCAAATCTATCAATTTAGAAACTATTCTAACAAATATTCAAATTTTTTAAAAATAGCAATTAAATGTAGTATAAAATTTCTCATTCAAATTTATCCCGCCATAAGCCAATTGGAAATTACAACAAACTAGAAGGCCGTGCTTCTTGCTTCTTCAAAGTTTAAAGATGGCCATTAAACATGTTGCTATTGCTGACAAACGTAAACAATCTTCGGTTTTAAGCCAAAAGAAAGATAAATCATCGAGGAAAAAGGTTCCTAAAGAATATGTGGAGTGTGTTGCCAATAAAGATGGAAAGAGTGGTATATTTTACTTTGCATCGATATTTTCCTTGGGTAAGTCTGCTGTGGGACACTCTCCCTGGTAGGTAGGTACATTTTGCAAAGGGATGCTGTTACTAGAAATGGAGCAAGTGATACAGAGGAGATAACAAGTTGATACCTAGTAACTGATCTGCTTATAAATATAATAATTATGTTAAGTAAACCATTAACTATCTGTAGGTTGACTTCAACTACTACATTTGCTTTTCCCAATTTACCTCTTCCTAATATACCTAGGTAGGTAGGTACTAAGGTAGGTAATACCATAGACAATGTCTATGGTAATAACTAGTACCTAGGTACTATGGATTTTACTTTAAAAGACTATACCTAGGTAACCTAGTAGTACCTACTTAGGTGCCTACCTACCTCTACCTAATATTTCGACACCTCTTTTTATTGAGTTCTGAAAGCTTGAAAACAATTAGGTATAGGTACATTCTTTTTTGTTTTTATTACTACCTACCAGCTTTTGTCTGTCATAATAGTCCTAGGTACCTAATGTAACCCTGGAATATTCTTAATCTGTACCTATTCACCGAGGGAATATTCTCAATGAGATTATGCTTTTGGCGTTTTTGAGAATATTCTTCCCAGTCTTCAGAAATGAAATAAAAAGAAAATCCAAGTTATAATGTTTGCAACCAAATAATCGCAGTGGATGTTCGTACGGAAAATATGTACGAATATTCTGTGCTTATTCATACGGAAAATGCTCCCATTGGCTGTTCACCCTGACGGCACTAGGTACTACAGATTTGAGATTATACGTATGAATAGTGCCCATGGAAAAACACCTTGATGTTATGATAAACCGTACGAAAAACACCCAACATTTCAGTTAGACATACATCAGTTAGACATGTGGACAAGTTTCCCTTTCCATTGGTTGTTCAAATGGAAGGTAACAATTATTTGAAAAGTTGGCACAACAAAAATTGATTGTTCAATAAATCTAATTGACTGGAAAATGCTAGATCGCACCATCAGAAGTCAGTCCAAGCGATCTTCTTTTCTCACTCCAGTAGGTGACCTTGACATTTAAATGATTATAACAATTCTTTGATTGATATGGTACGACCAGCAGTCATTCAAATTTGTTCACCGATCAATTTTTGTTGTGCCGAGTGTACCTACCTACTACACACTAGGGACATCGGCGGGTACTCGGGTAATAAATAATAATCGCGGGTACCAAAAAAAAAATATTTATATTAGAGTGTAGCTGAAAGACAGATGTTTATGCACAATTATCAGCTGCGCCTCAAGGGGAAGCTCAACGACCTTGCTGCTATGTGAGGTGAGAGAGGAATGGGGCAGAAGGGGTGAAATCATGTGTAGGGAGTAGGAAGCACGGGAAAAATGACTCTGTATTTTCATTTTCAATCACGCTGTAGGCCACAGTGAAAAAGTTGACTCGTGGGTAGAAAAGGTGCACAAATTCGTGTTTTCTTATGATTGAAGAACTGCTAGTACTTAGTTATCATTATCAAAGAATGTTATTATGTCCTATCCTGTTTTCTCAAATTCTTTTCAAGGACAAGCACACAGATGGCCCAGAGAGAGGGTCATTCACTCCTCTCACGCAGCTAAGTGCCGCGTGTTTATTTACCTAAACCCACCCCCTAACCTACCACACCCACCAAAAAATAAACATAATATATATATATTATATATACCCGATTCCGACCCGAGTATTTATGACGGGTACCCGATTCCTGAATTTTGGACCCGCCGACATCCCTACTACCCACTTATTTCAATTTTCGCTTAACAGTTTTTGAATAACCTACCCAATTTACAGTGCATTCCTAATGTAATATTATATCCATATAAAACAATCCGTGTAAAAAGACCAGCCAAGTCTTTTCAACTACCTATAAAAAAATAGAAGAAATCTAAAAATTCAGCACTGAAAAGTAGTGATCAAAAAATGGGCCAAGTAAGTCAAAACTTAATTTTAAAAACCAAAATATTCTTGGCGCATCGTATGTATATAATATAGAAGTGCCAAAAATCAAATGTACCTACATATATTAGATATACCTAAATGCCCAAAAAATCGATGCGCCAAGTATATTTTGGTTTTTAAAATTAAATTTTGACTTGGTCCATTTTTTGACACTACTTTTCAGTGCTGAATTTTTAGATTTCTTCTATTTTTTTATAGTGGAAGAGACTTGGCTGATATTTTTACACGGAGTGTTTTTTATGGGGAATCACTCCTTTTTTTAGATTATTCTCACAACTTGTAACTAGGGAATAGGGATGTTCACGATTACGATTTAATCGAATCGATTAATCGATTATGACATTCAAAACGATTAATCGATGTTAGTACAAATAATCGAATAACATCAATTTGAATTTGCTGCCTTGAAAATGTTTGCATTTTAAAACATCTAAAATGGCTGCCTTCATTCTGTCCACATTTTTCTTTGTGTGCGTAATATTTTAGTGATAAATTTATGTTTGTGTTTATTTTCCCAAGTTTCAGTGTGTATTTCTAATTCGCATTGCCATTTATCAGTGATGATTAAATGAATTACGGCACATTACAGCGTATTTGATGTAAAAATTAATGACTTTCCGGACACATTTCATTGTTGAGGTTAATATTGCCGTAAAAGACAATATGATGACCACCCTGAACATGATAATCAATACGATTTAATTCGATTATTAATCGATTTAAATTACGAAAATCGAATTAATAATCGATTTAAATAAAATAATCGTTGAACACCCCTACTTGTAACACCGAGACTATCGGAGCAACAATGACTAATTCCTTTAAAAAAATAAGCCATTTCCAATTTGGTTACTAAGAAAAGTTTGGTTTGGTACTAAATAAAACTTACAATTATATTACATTGAGAAAAGCGATAGCTTCGTTTCAATCGGTTCAGCCGTTTACGAGATATGGGTTCACTTCCGGTCAACAAAATGGCGGCTGAAATCACTTCTTCCTACCTAGAATGTATTATATAAATGTTATGTATCATTATTATAAGCCTTCTGAATGTGTAGTTATTCTAGTAAGTGGTGATTAAAGTCTGATTTTTCACTTAAGACGTCATTTCCAGTGTTGGTAATAGTAAATGTATATTAGGACTATTGAAATCTCATATAGATGACCGTCTGAATCGATTGGTTTAAATTTTGTTCCGATCGGTTAAGCCGTTTTCGAGATATGATGTCACTTCCGGTTTCAAAATGACGGCATAATACCAGACATAACAAAAGGCACCTCAGACGCCAAAAGTGCACATGTGGTAAAAATTTCAGATCGATCGGTTCAGTCGTTTAGGCTGTGGCCCTGTCAAGAGGGTTTCCTGATATCTGAATCTGAAGAAGAAGCAGATAGGTTTTAAAAGGGGTGTAATTTCACTGTTTTCACGGCCCTCTAGATCACAAATGGCACGACACATTGTTCCCAAATTTGGTACATGTGGTGGGGTGGGCCATAGCTCGAAATTAAGATATTTCGCAACAATGTGAGAATGAGATTTTCCAATTTTAAGATCCAGTAGGCCGAAAATGTCATGTTGCATACAGTAATTTAGTGTTTGGCTGCTCCTCAGTTTATTAGGCAGAAACGGTATGGTGAGTGAGTGTGAGTGTACAGTACGACTTGGCTGGGTGGAGCGACCGCTCCACTAGATAATAAGCTAGAGAAATGATAGAATACGTTCAAGCTACTTTTTTCATTATTTATTACTTAAAATCTTTTGAAAAACTAACTTGAGAAAAAATTCTCCGGAGAAATTTGTTCGGAGAAATTCTCGGAGAACTTTCTCGCCTCACAACACTGTGTGCAATGCAGCAGAATGTAATACATTTGTATTATTTCTTTTTAACAGCATTTGGTTTTGGATGCTTACACATATACCACGTTTCCTCCATGTTTGAAAATGACAGACACTTTTCACATTTATCAATGATGGAAAGAGAGATGACATTTCGAACTGAAATGGTACGTACATAAACTGCAATACGTACTCTGTACTCATTTAATCACCAAAGTTTATTAATTAGGTATATAACACCTTTCATAAATTCTACATGATGTAGCTAACGAGAGGTACAAAATACTTCTAAATCTACTACCCTCTTTTCCAGGGACTGTACTATTCATATTATAAGAGAATTGTGGAGGCTCCAAGTTTCCAGGAAGGTTTTTCTCAAATTACCAATGATAATTTAACAGAATATCCTAAAGTTATTAATACTTTACAACGCTTCAACTTGTATCCCGAGGTATGTACCTACCTACCTACTGTGTGTTTTAAACAAGTGTTTTTAAGGGGGAAAAGCTTAACCTTATCTTCGGTAGAAATCGCTCTAACTTTGCAGTCTTATCTGACAATTTAATTTTTCACCAGAATATCACAAAAGACTAAGTACCTACTACCTATCATGAACTAATTTTTGAGATAAACCCATTTTGTTTCCCCATGTTTGCTTTTGGTAGCCAAGTAAAATCGGGTAAATTTTAGGCAAAAATGAAGATCTAATTTTTTATCGATAGAGTTGAAGAAAAAACATATTTTCTATTAGTACGTGTCTTTTAGACATATTACCTATGTATTGGAGAAAAAATTTAAAACAAAACCAATGTGAGCTGTTTTAAAATTTGTACACCAAAAAGTAGGTTAAAACTTTTCCTCATGTGTTACAAATTTCCTCATACTATTCTAAAGACATAAGCCGCGTTTACAACAACTTAACGTTCGAAAATTAACGCAATTCCACTTTCGTTCACAACCACTTAGGAAACATAACACACATGTAAAACAAGATTGAGGCGGCCAGCGCGATCAGCTGTGAGTTAGATGTGAGAGAAGTGTCCGTGCGCATGCGCCACTTAAAGTGCTGCAAGCGCGAGCGATTTTGCTGCTTTTTGTAGACACTTTTTGCGATACGATTGGAGACTAAATGGGTAGACCAAATTATTTGAAATTTTAATCGTGATTAGATAAAAGACAAACTTAGGGTTATCCCTTGGTACATTTTTAATTTTTTGTTTCGTTAATTTGTAATAATTAGTTGATTTTTGGTGAAAAATTAGCTATTTTCTCGTCTCCCTAGGCGCCGTATAAAATTAAATTTCAAAAATGTGCCAAGGGATAACCCTAAGTTTGTCTTTCATCTAATCATGATTAAAATTTGAGATCAATTGGTTTACGGGTTTGGTCTCCAATCGTATCGCAAATTTCATCGTTTTGCGCGGTTTTGTTGAATAACCGGCGCCTAATTAACGATGCAATAAGCTAAAAATTAAAAAGGGCTTCTAATATACAATCAGACTGATCATGTGAACATCCTGTAAAAGTTACACTCACTTATGAAACAATTTTTCTCTCAATTTTCTAAAACGGCCGAGCGCTAGTATCACCTTAACGTTCGACTTGAAAGTTGAAAGTAGGTCTACTTTGAGGTGATATTGGCGTAGGTACGTTAATTTACAAAATTTGTTGTGAACGAATCCATATGTTTACATGGGCTTTTAAAATTGAAATTGCGTTAATTTTCTTAATTTTCGAACATTAATTTTGTTGTAAACGCAGCTTTAAAATTGAAAAGTTAATTAGTCGAGAGTTACAAGTTACCGGACATTTTATGAATCTTTCATAAATAGAAATGTTAGAAAAATTAATAAATATTGCTAATTTCAATAAAAAATATTTTCGGTGGGATCATTCAATCTTCCCACCTTAAATTCATGTAGCCTACACACCCAAAAAAGTTCAAACGGTATTCCAAAGAAACGGATCAGCTGAAAAAAATATGGCATCATCCGATGAAGTCTATGCTAACTTGTCTTCTAACTCTAGTAGGTGAGCTATGATTTCATTGATATTAACAAGGATTGATTGTTAAGGAACCTGACCAGCAGACAATCCGTTTCATTTAAATACTGTTTTATGATTTGTTGAGTGTAGGTACACTCCTGGACACTGAAATTGGCCCCCGGTCAATGTTCAAGTGGCACTACGGCTAGTATTTATTTATTTATTTTAAGTAATTTTTCGGCCCTAAACTCACACTAGCTATCCGGTCTTTGTGCCAAAAAATTACATTAAAATAAATGTTATATACTAGCCGTAGTGCCACTTGAACATTGACCGCGGACCAATTTCAGTGTCCAGGAGTGTACCTATCTACCTACTTCATAATTTTCAATGTCCTTTATTTTCTTTCCCACAGGTTGTAATCGGTTTTTTGTACCGAACATACTTATATGCAATGGATTTTGTTAGTTGGCCAACGAAGCAATGCTGGCAAATTGAACGAGGCCAGAACTTAGCACCTGTTACAAGCTGTGAAGGTTTGGGAGACCCAATGTATTTCTACTTAGAAATGGTGTGGCTATTTGCTGGACTAACAGTTGCTCTGCTCTTTATCTACGGAATAGTTTTGAGGTGCGCAGATTGTTTATTAATGTTATATTAGTTTATTTGGTTGTTACTTATTTTATAATACAATTTCTACTAATTGTAATGTATAAATTAATTGACTCGTAATCCCAAAATGGTATTAATTGGCTTTACTCTATGTTTCTAGTAATTCGATAGTCGGAGGGTTCCTAACGGTAGTCTGCTTTTTCTACAACCACAGTGAGGTAATCACTAAATATGTTAATACCTTTTATTGTATTGATTTGATTATTGAGTGTATAATCTTTATACTTCTAGAGGTACTACAATTCAACTAGGTACTGTTTTCAGTTAGCGTCACATAAAATGATTAATTAGGAGGCTACCAGACCTCATTTGTATTTAAAATGGGTGCATTGATTATGTTTCAGGCGACTCGAGTTCAGTGGACCCCTCCTTTACGGGAGAGTTTTGCATATCCTTTCATCTTGCTCCAATTACTTTGCGTAACATATTACCTGCGCTCGACAAAGGACAAGCGATCAGCTAAATTGAAAATACCGTTTATATTGCAGGTGAGATATAAAACGCTTAGTAATGCCATATTTTGAATAATGCCTTAATTCTGATATGGTTATGTTATGTCAAATAAATCAACACTGCTCTGCATCAATGTTACAGTTGACAGGGTACACACATTTGAAAGGCTATGATCTTAAAAATGAAATGGGTACCTACATACTGTTTTTTCAGCAAAAATTATTTGAAATATGTATTATAATTTAAATCATAATGTATACTTTGAAGGTGTTGACAATGCGGTCAACAACTCGGCGCTTCGCCAACTAGGTCATTTTGCGCACATTAAATTTTATTTTTTACTTTGTTAAAAAAGAGAGGAGGAAGTTGGAGTGAGTTGGAGGCTGAGAGACAGTGGGAGGACAGAACAAGGTGGAGGCAATTTGTGGAACAATTGGAAGTGGAGGAAGAAAAAGAAAAAGAGGAGGAGACGCCAGGCGTAGCCAGACGGTCTCCAATAGTCGTGCGGCCCTAGTGTTGGTGGGAACACCCACCCCCTGACCCATTGAATTGGAACCAGCGGATAGATTATTATTATAACTTTGTTGATAATAAGTGGAGGACATGAAGAGGGGTCGACCTAAAGGGCCCGATCTGGGGGAGTCTGAAACTGGTGGGAAAGCCAGTTCAGAATGGTGACAGACTGGGAGGGGGGAGGGGGGGGGGGGGCTTCGGGCCGGGGGGACCCGATTTCAGGGGAGGATCGGTGAAATTTTCCTATTACGTCTTGGTATTTCTGTTACGGGGAATCTGGAAGGTCTTGATGCAATGAAAACAAAATAATTTCTTTCTACATGGCACTTAGTAATTATCTATATTTTTATTTCAGTTGCTGGCCATTTATGCTTCCACGTGGATATGCCTTATTCTATGGCAGTTTTCACAATTCCTTATGGCGACGCAAGTGATAGCTGTGTATTTAATGTTTGTTACTCAAATGATCAAAAAGGATGTATTACTTGTGATATTAATTGGTCAAATTGTGAGTATATCTAAAGTGTTACTGAATTGCAGTAGAAGATACTATTAACATTTTCTGATTGACAAGAAATTCCTAGTATGTTTGATATTATATATTGTTTGCATTCTTCTGTTGCCAGCTCGGTGTGATTCAAGCGTGCTTGTCGCTATTTGGTAACAAGCTGTTAGTGTGCTCACTGCTTACTTGTATGCTCATATGTGTGATAATAATACTGCTAACAGTAGAGCCAATGTTGAAGCAGTGTAACTTCGTTGCAAGAAGTTTGGCACTCTCTGCTCTAGCTGGTGCTGGCACACTGGTGATGAAGGGCTGGCTGAATGCAGTATTCAACAACAAGGATGATGTAAGTTTGGAAGAGATTTAGTTCATTTATTGATTATATAAGTTTAATAGGTACCTAATTAGATACGACTCGATAGCTCAAAAGAATGCACGTGTATAACGTTAAATTTTTAAGGTGGTACATTGCCGCCTATACTTGTTGACCTCTCATTAGGTACCTACTTTTCAAGATGTTCTCAACTTTCTCATATTAATACTGTATTTAGGCGAAAGTGCGTAAGCGCCACTTATCAAATAGTTCAGGAAACGAAAATAACGCAGACACTGTCATATCGATACTTGATTAGGCAAAAGTGTCTAGAAGCGCAATTTTTCAAATTGTTCAGGAAACGAAAAAAATGCATCCTAACTAAAATATGAATCTGATATAAAATCTAAACTGAAAATACAATGTCGCATACGTCCTATAATGCACATCGTTTAAGCCCTAGTGCATGTAGGAAACCTGCAACAAGAATGTGTCACTGGTGCCTATGCCCAGTTACCTGTTTATACCAAGGTGAATTCAGTGCTTATGCCCTAATTAAATTATACATGTATAGAATGGTTTGTATGTTGCTTATAACCCTTTCAGCAGATTGTGTAAATAATATCTAGATAGAGAAATCATGAAAACATTGTTTTCTCAAAAAGTGGCATTTGTCCCTTTTACGTTTCCAGTATAGATAGCTATAGGGTAGGTGTACCAGTTATGGCCTTTTAAGGCATATGCATTGTTTGTAGAATTTTTTTATATGCTGTTGTATCAAATATTTTGGACAGATTTTTTTTTTTTTTGACATATATATATATATATATATATGTGAAATATGATTTTTGCTGATAACCTCAGATGGGTCGATGTAAATAAATACCAACTGCAATGAGAAAAGAAAGAAAGAAAGAAAGAAAAACAAAAGAAAAAAGAAAAACAAAAGAAAAACACTTAATTAGTGTTAACATAATAAACAACAGAAAAATATTTTTTGAAGAAAAATCGTGTTGCACCAGTTATGGCCACCTAATATACCAGTTAAGGCCACCTAATGTACCAGTTATGGCCATAGGGATTTCTATGTATTTGTGTGGTTGAAGGATTGGCAAGAAGCATATTAATATCTAAGATATTTAAGACGAGGTAAATCCTAGGAAAGCGTAAATCATGATGATGGCAAACAACGAACTATAAATATTGAAATCAGTTATTATAATTTGTAAAATTATGTATTTCTGTATTGAAATTTTTAGTTTAAACTTTATTTCATTGAAACTTTAATTTTTATTGAAACATTTCAACTTTACATTGCAACTTTTTAATTGAAAATGAATGAAACGAAGTTGGATGTTACAGAATTAATCATCAAGTAAATCACATGGCCATAACTAGCACACCATTGGTTCCAGTTATGGCCACCTACCTGGCCATAACTGGAACATGGGTATAATTCTGTACCAGTATTGGCCATGTAGTCTAAAAGACATTCAAGAACATATATTATGTTCAAAATGCTATTAAAACATATATTATGACCTACTTTATCATATAGAATCGATAATATATCGGAATCGGGTCAACATTCAGTGAAAAGTAGATGTAAAGCTAGCATGGTTCTTAACGATTTTAATAACCAAGTGGCTGAAACAGCGACCTTCTCCATACTTTATTCTGCCAACGTGCTTTGCTGCAATATTTTTCAACCAATCAAATTGCATTTTGTACATAAAAGAGTGGGGAATTTTTTGAAACATTCTAAAATTGGGTACTAGGAATAGGACACTAATGACAGGCTTTTGAAAATGAATGTGGGAGTGGCCATAACTGGTACACCCATCCTATATCTTGTGGGTTTTGATTCTCTGTTAGCTGCATTAATAAATTGGTATGTACCTATTTCAGGATCATATCATGAACATCATGCTCTCAAAGGTAACGAACTTCAAAGACTTCCACTCTCTGCTGTACACATGTTCAATGGAGTTCGATTTCATGCAGCCAGATGTTGTGAAGAAGCTGTGTGCAACTCTGCTCTTACCCTCGGTGGTTCTGGCTCTGGTGGTGCTTGCGAATCATTGGACCAAATGCTTCATTCTTGATAGGAAGCGAATCTTAGAGAATCCTCAGAAGAAGTGAGTTGCTAGTTTTTAGTGTCGTATCTAGTTGTCTAGCCTATTTCTTGAAGGGATAGAAAAACAATCTGACCAATCTGAGCATCTGCAAAGTAATATTTTAGTGTGAATGTAATCAAAACTCATACATTTCTTCTTGATTGAAGGTCTGAACGCGAGAGGAGCATGTTCCATTTTGTAGCTCCTGACGTCTTCTACAATGTGATCCAGTTGTTGGCCTTTGCTGTGATGGCAGGATTCATAATGCGCCTGAAACTGTTCTTCACTCCTCAGCTCTGCATATTAACATCATTACTTGCCACAAGAAAAGTAAGTATCTACCTACTCTCATGGCTCAAGTATTGGTTATCTAAGGGTTAAAATGTATTTTAAAGGAAAAGTTCAGTTTAGCTTATAGCACATCTTATTGTATTGGTACCCCAATTCATTGCAATTCATGAGAGAAACAATGAAGACTCTCTAACTTATAGATTACGAGCACTGTACGTTTTCATGGAGGTCCACCTTATGACTCAATTTTTCACATTAATTCAGCTTTGTGATATTTCAAGATAAAATTGTTATCAACTATTAGTTTTCATCAAACATCGATTATCATTGATATTATCTTATTTTTATATTGATATTATTATTGAAATGTGTCATATAAATCTACTTTAAACAATCGATGTACCTACCTATGTAGTATGTACCTAATAATTCTTCTTTTGGCATTTCCTAGTATTTTGGAATGATCAAGTCTGTGGAAATGCACTGGGCCCTTCTAGCCAGCCTTGTTGCCTGTATGAGCATTTTTGGAATATCAAATATCAACACTCAGCGAAATATTTTAGGTTTGTTACATTCTTTATTATTTAACTTTAATGTTTCTTTGAGAGTGATTGATATCTTACTTTCATATCTAATAATACAGGAGAATACAGTAATGTACCAATGGAGGAGCTCCTTATATGGGTCAAGACTGAAACAAAACCGAATGCAGTATTTGCTGGTCCGATGCCGGTTATGGCAAGCATACTTCTGTCAACTCGTAGGCCAATTGTCAATCATCCGCATTATGAAGACGCAGAACTGAGGTCAGTTGAACAATACATGGTGTCAGAAGGCACCATGAATGACAGATATTTTCAACTCCAGATTTTACTCAATTAACCAAGTTTTAGATCAAATCTCTGCACCAGCCAATCTGAACCCCCCCCCCCCCCCCCCCCCCCCAGAATGATTGAAAATGCTGCTTTCGAAAGTATTGTAACTTTTAATGTTAAATAGTTGCAATTCTATACTGTTTTGTTGTATGACACTGTACTGCATTCTAATATTTATTGTAAATGTCCAACTATTTTTTTTTTGGCGTTGCATATTATTTAGTATTTTGTTTCAGAGTGACCTCCTTCTATTCCCCCAATTTGTTGTCCAATTTTGTCTAATGCCACGTCATTACAGCAGAAACTAGTTGTTTTTTCCTATGTTCCCCCGTGTTATTTTCAAACGTCATTTACGTGATATTGCAAATGTTGGACATAGAACACTGCTATTGTGAGGTGACTAACTGTTCACACCTTTGGTTGCTTTCCAGTGATCATTGATCAACTTATTTTGTACAAACTATTTCACAGCATAGGTCTAATGGAAGTTATTGCATTAGTACAATCATAAAGTAGTACAATGTAAAACATTATTAGTATGCATTGTCACAACTCACAAGGACATAATGAAAGGAAATGTCTGTTGTACTAACAGAATTAGTGCTTTTGTAGAACTACTATATTGTGTTTTCGGAAAGTTTAGTAAACCATAGTACCTCTAGCCTGTTATTAGGTAAATATGTTGATGTATTGATGAATGATTTGGCTCAACCCACCAGACTTTTTCTCAATTAACTACAAAAAGCATTAACATTTTTCTAAAATCTGTGTAGTGGGGAAAAGCTTTGCATTTTGCAAGTTAATTAGACCAGGGACCCTATACTGGAACTTTTAAATTCCCAATTCCACTAGAATTTGATTCCTTACAATGTTAATCCTTATGGCCGTAGCCGAATTCCATCAGAATGGAATTGGAAATTCGTTCTAGAATAGACCTCCAGTGGTTGCCAACCTTTAGGACCTCGCGGACCACTAGTGTTTAAATTTTATATCTCGTGGAGCACTCAGTCGTGTAAAATACATGACGGGAAATACGATTGCTTACGGAGGGACCTCTGATTTCAGGAATTGATTTGGTGAAATTCTAAGCGAATTTCTACACTAGCTTAAGACAATTTGTGTTTCATTAAGTAGAGTTTAAATTGACTCTTAGGTAGGTACACTCGACAATTCATAAAACGGTATTTGAAAGAAATTGATTGTCTGAAAAAAATGTGATGGCATCATCTGATGAAGTCTATACTTACTCGTCATCTACCTCTAGTAGGTGAGCTCTGATTTCATTGATATTAACAAGGATTGATTGTCAATGAACCTGACCAGCAGCCAATCTGTTTCGTTCAAATACCGTTTTATAAATTGTCGAGTGTACATATTGAAAAATACCCTAAACTGATACTATTTTCATTGTAGCTAGAAATACCTAGTGAATATGTATTACATACGTACATATATTTTGGAAAGGTATACTGACGTACTGAAACATGTCCGAATTCGGTAGATTTATTTTTGTAAATTAAATGAATTGCATTAAAAGTTACAAATATACTTCCAAATTTCTGTGCGGACGACCGGTTGGCGACCACTGAATTAGACCACATAACAGTTGTGTGTCAGTGGCGGTTTTGGGCATGAGGCAAGGGAGGCACAGCCTCCTCGGAAAAAGAAAGAGAGAGGAAATTTCCTAACTATTATTATAAATTAATTATCTACTTAATTTATAGTCTTCAAATTGTCTAGAAATATATAGAAGTGAAATAATGTTATTAAAAATAAATCCCATACACTCCGATACGAAAAGAAGCTGTTGAATTAGCCGTCTTCAACAAAGCCCCTGAAAGCAACCCGCGCGACGCTAGGCGGCTTGCCTCTCAAAGTATGTGGGCGAGGGGAGTGCGGAGAGTACCTTTTCCCTTCCCGCCTATCATCTGTGCTAGCAACACTACGATGGTCACGTGACAATCTGTGAGGCTGTGGATATTTAACTCGACGATTCGTCACTGGCAAGACGACTTGCGTCTTGGCTTGCCGCTGCCGCCAATCTGCATTATTGTGTGTATTGTTGTAGGTTACGGTGGCGTAGGAACCGGTAGGGGGGAGGGGGCAAAGGGGGGAAAATAAATTGTATTTATTATAAATTAATTGGAAAGGAAATAAAAAATTAGTGTGTAAAAATTAGTTTAATATTGTGTACAAACGCATAGAAAGGCACCATATACATTTATGACGGTCAAAATTTTCCCGGGGCTATGCGCCCCGGACCCGCATTGTCTTGGGGGGCCCTCCCCCCAAACCCCCCATTGTATTCGTAAGCAAATACGTTTCCCTTGACAAATACTTCATGTTTTACAAATTAACAGCTGCTTGCCTCCTCACTTTGGAACCCCTAACCGCCACTGTTGTGTGTGTAATGTATAAATGTGTGTCTATCTTTTTAGCATTAGTTTTTTGGACCTATCCCACTTAAAGTCTTAGCTCATTGTTTTTGTTTTCATCTGTATTTGATTGAATGATTGTACAAAATGTGAGTGCAGTCAGTGTAATTTCAACATGTTTTGATGGCAATGTTGTTCAGATGAGAACTGCAAATGCCAATTGGTTTTACTCTGTTTAGAGCGCGCACAAGAGCCGTGTATTCCATGTTCAGTCGCAAGTCAGCCCAGGACGTCTTCAATATTTTGCTGAACATGAAAGTAGAATATCTTGTCATCGATGAATCCTGGTGCTTCCGTGAAAGCAAGTGAGTACCATTTCAATTTCATATGATCAGTATAGGTGATTCAGTTCTAACCTGCATCACAAAGTACCTAGACTTGAGTACACATAGACTGCCTTGAACATAATACCTGGGACAGGGCGCATGCTTATGAGTTATGATGCTGAGGGTGCCATGATTTGCCACTTGTCTTGTCACTTCATGGTGCTTGACATTGGAAATGTTTCTTAATAACATCAGGTTTGACATTCGAATTCTGGGTATTTTTTCTGATTTTTAGTATTATTGTTACCTTTAAGACTTTTGCAACTCATTAATGCTGGGTTTACATCAATCCGATGAGGTGAAACAAAACCAACATAACAACTGAACGTTTTTATCTTTTGTTTGTTCTTGTTGCTCTTATCTCATGTTGGTTTTTGTTGGTGTTTTCATTTAGTCAGTTTGGTGTGGACATGGCATCGGAGCTAAAAAGTAGAAAGGCTTGCATTAGGTTAGGTAGCCTTAGAACATGTATTAATTAAAAATGTGCATGCATGTGCAATGGTGGAACATGGTGACAGTATGGTCGCCAGTGGTCTGACAGATTTTGGTGGTTATTCAAAACGTGCATTCCATTCTTCTTGGAGATCTTAAAACCTTCACTAGTTTGATGTGTGTATGTCCATCTGGCTTAGTACTACCAAAGATATAATTAAAACTCACGTTGGTAGATGCAGAACAGAACCGAATGAGTACCTGTCCTCTGAAACCTTGCCCCAGGCAATTTTCATCGTTATTTGAACGTCACGCTAGGTGTCGCATGATCGCTCTACTCATCGAATATTTTGTACTCAAGAAATTGTGAGAATTTTGGCGTCCGGATGTCTGACGGAAAGTAAATGTGCAAAACCAGTCTCGAGAACACAACACTGATTCAAAACAAGCAACAGAAATCTCCCCCTAGCTACCAGAAAGATTGTCGGCTTGCCGGCGGACGCCGCATTGTTCTAGGAAGGTTCACTACCTGATGTCAAAGATAACATCTTTGCTGATGCCCTCCTCAAATATAAATTCAATATTTCGTATTCTTGACCAAGTATTTTTATTATTATGAGAAATGGGGATTTTATTGAATTTTATAATACAAATTGATAATAATTTAGTCAACATTTAGCGCAATAACATTTTTTTCAGCTTAAACACTTGGCGACATCATATTTTGTCTAATTGTAAATATGTAGCAGTAGATGTCAGTGATGGCAGTAGAACGAACTTTGTTTTACTTTGATTACACAATCTATTCTGAACTAGGAAAACGCTCAGTATAACGCGTTGATAAGAGAGCCGTCTGTCGTACCATTAACAGTATTTGGTAATCAATCGTACAGCATGCGATTTATAATGTGTGTCAAATATGTTCATCTACAATTTAACTAAAAGATTAGTGGACCTTGATCTTTGCAGTCATCAACGCTGATCAAAAAAAGTGATAAAAAGTAAAAACTGATTTTTTGATTGGTATATTTTGACATTTTATATTTCAAATTAACCTATCAAGCTATAAAAATGTCTTTAAAATGTCTATTACTCTTGAAGTTCATTACAGATTTGTCAAAAAATACTTATACTTAGGGCTAGGATGTTTAGGACCTATGAAACGTCCAAAAAGGCAGGCAAATAGTACCTTAAAACATTAAAAAAGGACCATAAAATCCTGAAAAAGGACCAATGAAATGTTGAGCTTTATAATATTTGTTAATATATTATTTGATTTATTGGTTTAGGAGTTGAACTTGTATAGTAAGATATTGAAATAATCTTAAATTATTGTATGAATATGTCAATGTGTCAAGTATCGTTGTTGGTCATTCACGTGGAGGATGGAAATTTTTTGAAGACAATAATAATTATTGCAATTTGAAACAAATATTTGCTACTAGGTACCTATTTTACCCAATAAATTTTAAAAAATTACAAAAAGACCTTAAAATAGCAAGAAAAGGACTAAATTCATAAAATGTTGAGAAAAAGTCATTTTCAGGCAAAATAAAACACTTATTTTTGAAACCAAAAACACATGAAACATATGTATCTTTTTTAGACGTGTCTGAACTGCCACGCAGCAAATTTTTTGAAAACTGACTATCTTAGACTAGTTAGATAGTAAGATAGAAAGACTAAAACTATATTGGTGTAAGGCTAATTAAAACTAATAAAAAGTATCATCATCACATACATATTCTTCATGACAATGTTGTTTTCTCTCTTGAACCTAGATTTTCTGTTTACTGAAAATCCAAAAGCAATTCTCGGTAATAGCGGTTGTTTGCATACAATAAATCGCCGCAGGCCCACAGGTAGTAAGGGCTATCCCAATTTCCAATCTCAGATGTTATCTTGATAAATAGTTCACAATTTTATCACTTTGCCCTAGCATAGCGCAAGTGGCAGCTTTTATAACTAATGAACAAGACGATAGATCGCGCCACCGTAGACTGCGCGGAGCACGCCCTCACGGTGCGTTGAATAAACATTATCCAAACGCTAGCGCTCCAATCGTGACGTTCTATTAACTAAATTTTTTTTATACCTGGACCGACAGGTAGATTTAACCCAGCGTTCTTGATCTACTTACGGAGTATTCATAACATCTTTGGTACTACCCTTGAGTCGAGAGCACTACAGTTGGTAGAGCTTTTACCTGAAAGTGAGAGGTCCCAGGTTCAAGTGTCCATATCACCAGATATATTTCACTTCACACATCCCTTCACATCCTTTCATGTGGTACCTACTACCTACTAATTTCATTCAACCAATGAGAAAGGATCTTTACTAAAGTTCCAAATATTGTGTTTGCAGGAAAGGTTGCAGTATGGTAGACTTGTGGGACGTAGAAGAACCGTTTAATAAACACAAACCACCTTTGTGCCCTTTATTGTTCATCAAATCTCCATCGCCTTTCCACCGTGTGTTCGCCAACGAAGCGTTTGTAGTATTGCGTTTACATTCGCAGTATGTTGAAATAAAACCAATTAAAGAATACAAAATATAGGTAGTGTATCCATTAAATTTTGTTATGAAACAAGACTGTTATATCTGTGGATTATTTGTTAATGTTAGACAATTTATATTATGTATTCCTGTCATTTGTATTTTATTGTCAACGTACCCTGCCAAAGAATTTAATTTTGGAGTTGTGAACAATTTAGTATTTTTAATTAGTTTATTAATAATAGTAGTACGTACTTCGCACCAACTTCTTACTGCTGTTGAATGGCTCTCTGTTGTACTATACAAATGATTGGGCTGTGAATGATTGTGTTTTTCTTTCTGGCAAAAACTACATTTTCTTATGTTTTGTAATCCAAGATTGATGATTGAATTTCTAAGAACAACATTATTCAAACAAGACTGATGATGGGTCAGGTATTTTTATGCAGGCAGCATGGAGGGTTAGTGAACAGTTCGGACATTCAATAATTTAATTATTATGTTTACAACTGTGTATTGTGCAGCTTTAATTTGTGATGAAATAATATTTAAACTTCAACCATCCATCTTTAACATTACAAATTACAATAGTCACTCAGCCCTTTCAAATAAATGTATGAGGTACCTATGTCATTATATTATGAACGAACAATAATTTAATGTTTCAATTCAACCATCATCATGATATTCCCCTTTAAGTTGCCTTCATGTTAATTGTGCGTTTAAATGTTATATGGAATTTGTTAAACCAAACTGGTCTCATTAATATTAATTTTAATACTGTACTGTTGCAAATATTGTATGCTTTCTTTGTGTCTCTGTTTAGTGTTTACCTACCTATTTATGAGCATGATTGGTATTCCTATTTATTGTATACTAGTAGAGGTAATGTACCTATATTTGTTACATTTTTTGTATTTACTATATTTGTGAAATGCGACTTGTCGATACATAAAAGTGTGCTTTTAATTGTAAGACTAGTCTACACATTTATTACGCCTATGCCCTTTACCTATACCTAGAATAAATCCAAATTATATCCAGAAACCCAAATAGTTTCTGTAGAGGATACATGCGTTAAAAACAACCCCATGTGAGATAAGGGCTCAAAGAAAAGAATTCTTGTAATATAAACCTTGCGTGGTTTTAGGCGAATCTTCGAGAATGTATGTATTATATTTGAAGCAGCATTTTGGATTGACCTGAAAGTCGGCATGGTCTCGTCCGTGTCCAGTGTTTTGAGTCTGTAAGAAGTGTGTCAACGCTCTCCACCTGCCTGCAAGCTCTTATGCTCTGCCACAGAGAGGCAGAGGCGCCCGGGCAGCCGACCAGTGTACACGTACTCGCGTTACTCCTGCATGTCAAGCACACGCGGGGCCACAAGTGCGAATTCACGGCAGCGCGAATACGGTTTTTAAGTGTATTATAAGGATTATACTATCATGTATGGTAAGTTTTTCATTGATATATATGTTGTACCCTTCAACAACATTCAACTTGTTTCTGGGTCGCTAATCAAGCGTAGCTAGGTCATTGAGTGATGATCCCATTTGTACCGATCTGCCTTGCCATCATTTTGCCCGAGGTAATGGATTTATAATTGCATGCTTGATTCATTCTGATTATTATTAAATCTTCAAAGGAACAATATTCAACGAATGTTTCGTGATTTGAAGAAGTATGTATCTAATAATATTTTAACGGTAAATGTATTAGCGATTCCATCGCAATTGCATACATTATGTTTTTTTGGAAAGTAAAATTAGTCCGTTTCATCGTTACGAATGACAGTTTCGTACATAAGTGTTTACATCAATCGATGTAAACCTACCTCTCGGCTGTTGAATTGAATATTATGTGGTAATTTTCATTTTTGAATTATCTAGCTTCTTCAATCTCTTTCAAGTGCATTAATCAAAAACAAAGTAAATTGTGGAAATTTAATTGTAACATTTCCGCTTTAAACTTATCACATAAAAATATGGATAATAATTCCTGAAATGTGCAAGTCTTGGTCGGTTTTATAACATTCGATAATGAGCAGGCAGGACTGAACCAGAATGTTGGGACTTGGGTTGCCATCGTATATAATACCATTTAGGTATATCTAGCTGATATTCAGATCCCGAGTTGACATAGTCCCCCCCCCCCCCCCCCCCCCCAACACACACACACACACACCCACACACACTTTAGAGATACATTGTGATTAAGTCAAAATTGAGAGTTTGAGGGAGCCCCAAGCACAATGTGAGTTCGAGATGCAGCCATGGAAAAAAGTTTGGATTTTTATAAATTGCATTTGACACATTTTGAACACCCACATTTGGGTATAGATTGGATAGAAATAATAAACATTGCAACATTCAAATACAGGACTTATTTAGTATCTCATGTTTTCAGGAATACTAAAACAGCGCGTGGGTATCTATACGTAATAAAAAAATAATTTGGAAGTATTATAACGATGTATTTACAAATATTAATTTGGCACCCCTCGAGCATGGAGCAAGTTGGCTCAAGCGTTTATGTTCATGGACTTGCACTCCAGAGGTTGATCGGGTATCGGGTTGATTCTCACCTACAACCCTCATGACTGAAGATTCTCCTCAGCAGAGGCGAGACACAAATGATTGGAAGGTTCCTTGCTCTCTTCATCGTCGTCTCATGCTCAATCATCTAATTATTCACGCGCATTGATCTAGCTGTCAAGTCGTGTATAAATAACATAAAAGAGCTGGCTGCAATGTCAGTTTTCCAGAACTGACTTGGGAGGCGGGAGATCCTCTTCTACTAGTTTTCATTATAAATAAGGAATTGAGTCCTAGAAGCAAAATTTAACTCAATCTTGATCGGTAACTTATGATGATAAAAATGTGTAAAATTCCTCTGCGTTTTAATGTTGTCTAAAAAGCATGTTTTAAATGAAAACTTGTCTTCTCCCACACCAATTCACAAGCAAAACGCAACGCATCTAATAATCCATGCATGATAGGAACATCACTTGGACGCAAAACTCGCCCTCCCTCAAATCACAGGGTATTTTCAAACTTGCCTTATCCATATGATTTTTACGTAATTTTAAAATGTATGTATTTTTAACATATTTTGCAAACTAATCACAAATTATTTCAAATAAATAAAGAATAATATTACCAATATCTTAATAAAATTTAAAAATTGTGATTTGCGAACCTTTTTCTTTATAAAAGATGATAAAAGTAGCATTTCCCATTTAGATAATATTCAAAACTTGCCTCAAAATACTCAAATTATTCAAAATACTTCTGGCCATATTAAAAGGGTTACGTATAAATTTTTGGTTTTCTATCGCTCTTTTTGTTAAAAGTAAAGAAGAAGCTATCTTGATTTATGATTTTTTTTTTTTTACAATCCGATACCTGTGTAAGTTTTTCGCCCTGGCTAAAAATGAGAAAATATAGGACTCAATTGAATTCACACATAGATTTGATTTTATGGACGGACATTGTTTAATGCTCATAACAACATTATAAGTAGATATCATTCTTATATTTGTCTGAAAATCTTACTAATTGAGCGAGCGAAGCAAGCGTCTTTTTTTCGCTCTTTTGGCACGGACCTCTTTTTTCTGTCCGCACCACTGTACCTACAGGTCGCACTGTTTCTCCGATAGAGCTGAAATTTTGTACACATGTACGGACCATCTATGGCGTTTGCATGACTCGTATTTCTTTGGAATCCGTTGATTGGTTCAAATTTTAAAAGATGTACTTGTGATTGGTTGATCCGATCAATATGATGTTTTGCACAGTCGTTAAGAAGATTTTGCCAAACTTTACAAAGTTTCAGCCAAATCCTTTTATTGGTTGAAGTTTAAATAATATCTTCTGATTGGTCGAAAATCAAAATTCTAATTTTGTATTTTGTAAAAAAAAGTTCAAACTTTGTATGTGATCAAGATTATCTAATATTCTAATATTTTACACATTTTCCGCCCAATCAGTCAAGTAATTACAGACTTATTGACATGTGATGAGTTTTGCAATCGCTTGTAGAAGCAGTTGATGAAAATAACCAAATTCATAGTACGTTGAAACTCATTATTCAATGTTTCAGAGTAATGAGTAGAGTGTGTGGAAAGTTGCAATTCAAATCAGATCATGTTTGGTTGGAGGTTTTGCACCTTTCGGTGCTCACTCTTCACCGCGTTACACTGAGCGTTTTCCTTGTATAATAAAATTGTAGGTAGGTACTCGGCATAAAATCGAGAGACGAGCAAAGTCTGCTTTTGAGATCATTGAATTGCGTTCACAGTTTTCGAGCATCTTATGGGTTATCTGAGCATAGACATTTATACTCACTAACGCAGTGAGTATAAATGTCTATGATCTGAGGATGTACCTTATTTTTCATAATTTTCAAATTATTATAATATTTAATATTTATAATCAATTGATTGATTGATGCTTTATTTCTATAAATATATTACGTGCATTTTACCCCGTTTTACCCTCATCATAATTTGAACAAATGCGTAGAAAAGACATAACAACAATTTTATTAGTGTTCTTTATATTTTAGCGTACAAGAAAACACATTTTTTTCCAATCATCGACAAATAGAGAATTGAATAATATGGGCCCCTGAAATTCTACGAAGAGCGGAAGTGAGCTGAAGACCGACACTGCTTCAATTGCAATCATTAATGATAACTCATGTCATTAGTTTACCGTTCACGTGTGATGATTGTTATTAATATTCATTTTAATATATTCGTTATCACATTCACAGCCTACTAGTATTATATTGTTGTCTAAACAACCATGCTCCATTGGGACTCGTTGAGTGTCAACATCCTATATGCAAATATAAAATAATTACATTATGGAATATATTTTGAAAGAAATTTTATCAAACTAACAGTCAAGTCCAAGGTTGATGCAATGCGTTGACAAATCCTCTTCACATTTATTGAGATAGATTCACATACGGGTAATAAATTCATCTCCTCGAAGAATCTGCTGATCCAATGCCTACAAACTGGCATAGCGATGCCAAACTTCTTATATCTAGACTTTTCAAATACGAGTAATTTCTACTCATTTGCTGTCCCGCAGGACGAACACGGCACGATGAAATAATGTTTGCAAGTTGCAAGTAGCCGACAGAAGGTTCTAAAGACAGGTCCTGTACGCAATGCTACTCTGTAGTCTTCATGAGTTTTACATTGTGCACCATTTGGAGTGAAATCGTCTTGCATAAGCAGCAATCATTTCGCTATCTCCACGAAGTTGTACTCTCCGTTCTCGAATGCGTGCAATGTTTTGTTTCGATACTGACTTTCTATAAAAGGATCTGTTTCATAAACAAATAACAATACGTTTCTTAATTACACACCTTTTTAAAAGAAAAAAGCGGTGGCAGTGGTAAGAATATCCCAAATATCCGTTAAGTATGTCAGGCTCAATCTAAAGTAAGACAATTGCCATTGGCTATATAGAATCGTGCTATTCGGATGTGAATTGGAGTGGACCACAAATTCACACTGTTAGGTACTACATGATCGCTGGTACTACTCTATCTTTATTATATTAGATACAAATAAATTCACACGGAATTGCTTCCTAATTGATATGAGTGGTACTGGTATTGATAGATTACATTACTACTTCATTTATTTATTCCAATGGGAAACGGAAACCGGAATTTCGCTCACTTCCGTCAAATTCATGTGTGTTTGTGACTTTCCTGTCGAGATCGTTTGAATGACAGCCATTTTACATGCAATATCAAAACCTATGTAGTTTTACAAGTCATATTTATTGACATTCATTCGAAATTATAATTATGTTAACGTGAGGGAGGCACCTTTGCACAATTTTAGATTGGTTTGACATTTCATACTTATGTAACAATGAATTCAATCGTGAAATTGATCATGAATTGGGAACTTCTCTTGTTTATAATGCTAAAACATCTCTCATCTCTTCACTCGGTTAAAAAATGTCGTAATGCTCTTCGATTTCAATAAAATGTTGCCATATTTGGTAACAAATTAATCATTATCTCGAAATATTAAATTACAATCTCTACAAAACTTTCCCTTTATACTTCTTGATATAATTTACGTAAAATTACTTTCAAATTTGTTGCAATTTTTATTGAATCACGACTTGTTAAAGTCAATATCGCTCTACATAATTTTGAGGAAATAGAACTAATCATACTTTTCATAGATCCACCAAGTGTTTGCGAAGGTTCATCAGTTCATGGTAAACCCTTACCCTTCAAACCCAATTCCTGTAGAACACAATAGCGCCGTTTGAATAACATTCTCTTCACTAACTCAAGTAATTAATCCAACAATGTTGTAATTAAGAAGGGTCAAATATACTCCGTTTAGCACCATTGTCAATGAGATGAACGCCAGCGCGGAATGGGAAAGAGGCCAAGATACGGTATTATGCATGTGTATTAAAACCTTTAATATATTTTAGTACCGGCTTAGGCACGCCACTCATTGTTAATGGTTAAAAGAAAGTAATTTTCGTACCATTGTTAAATTGTATAATGCACACAGGAAACATTTTATTAATCCAAATATTGTGTCAATGCATTTTGCTACCGAATTCCGTAAATTATTCTATCGAAAATAGTGTCTATTTTCAAACTTTGGGTCAAAATTCTTTTTACTGTATAATTACCTTTTTAACATAAGCATACGTATTAAAATTGTTAGCAACACGATAGCTCAATTCAGAGTCAGCTTAATATATGATAATAAGTGACAATTTGAATACTCCTTAAAGCTACCGTTTATGAGAAGTAGGTAACATGGGCGGAATTGAAATGGTATGCTAATATTTTTTTCTGTTGTTTTTCTACGTCACTAAACTTTTCTTTACCCACACTTTAATTGCTGTTTAGGTTATTTGGAATGTATACAAAACCATTTCTGAATACATTGAGTTTCGAATTGAATCACCAGATGTGTATTTTTTCTCGCGTCGCCAATCAATGTGTATGAATTAGAAAGCTCGAACAATAGCATCTGATGGCATCGTCGACTAAAGTGCAGTCCTGCCAGTACCAGTCATCTCACGGAACTTCAGCTAGGTGACTGCGAAAGCGAAACCACATTAACCAACATTTACATCTTCAAACAAACATTATATAAACTAATTATTATTTAGATGTAATGCTTTATTATATACCGTGATGCTACGCATGGTAAATTCACGGTTATTCCAATGGATTTCTATATCACTATCTATTTTGTATGTTATGTTTTCTGATGCCCGTTAGTTCTGCATGGAACTTCTTTTAACTGTTCTTTTCATTCGACTTGTTTTAATTTCTTATTTTTATTTTCAGGATTGGTGAACGATGGTTGTTAACGAAGGCTTGAACAATTCCCACTAAGTCGTCAAAAGATGCGAAATGAATACAGAAACAAGAGGGTGGATTGCATCCGCCATTTTGGCACCAATATGTCTCGTTACATTAAGCTGGACTTTGGTAATATTTCACACAAACCGGCGCAAATGGCAGTCGAAAGATATCATCATATCGACACTTATCACTCAAGGCATCATTAAACAAATTGCAACATTTCTCTATGCGTTAATAATATTATTGAAACCTATCGATTATTTTGAGACATATTGCGGTTGTGTTAAATGGCTCATCACGTCTATCGATATTTTTCAAGGTGCAACTATTGGCACCTTGATTTTTACACGACTACTCGCCATTCGTTTTCCTGAAAAGTTTCGAGCAACTATTAAACGTACCCACCTTTATTACCATCTGATAACATTAGGAATTCTCAGTTCGTGCATCGGTATAGCTTCAATTTTAGCCGAGAAAGTGGAAGAGAATCTACTCGACAATGACACAGTGAAATATTGTACTTTTCTTCCTTATGAGTTAAATCCCAAATACGCATTTCTCTCGATTTCATTAAACTCTGTCATCGATGTGTCTACAATTGTTGCACTCATCTGGACTATCTGTGAGTTTCATGCAAAAAAGCGTTGGATTGCAGCGAAGAATTACTCGACGCCTTCGACAATCCGCAAGAACACCAACCAACGTCATGCATTGATGACCTCGTCCAGCGACCTGTCGCATATGTCAGACATGTCCCTCAGGTCCATGCAAAATGCAGCACGAATTGGAAGACTTGAGAAAACGCACGAGACAAATTTAGGACAATATGCGGGATATAATAATAGTAAAACGAATATGAATCGAATGTTTGATCAATCAAACCATGGTTTTCAAAGCGGTGACCATTTCTACGGCGATTGCTCTATTGGCAAGTCGTCGTCAGATACTTTAACCTCGTCCAAGCTTCTGGACAACTATCACCATGGTCTGAACAGCCCTAAGTCTCCTAGTTCGAACTTCGACGACGTCTACTCGCCCACGCCTGTGAATCGCTGGGCGTCCGAGGCGTCGTACCTGTCAACGTCGACGTCGTCGACCAACAGTCGAGCGCCATGTATAAGTCGACAACCAAGGGAAGAGAACCTCGGACTGGCCACGACCATCGCCATATTCGTGCTTTGCTTCCTCCTCAATCATCTGCCATTTCTTGTAAGTATATTAATAATATTAAATAGAAACTGGAATGAATCATTCATAGCATCAGTATGTGGATTGTGCGTGTAATGGAAGAAACAATGGTACACAACTGATCCATGAACAACTGATTGCGGCAAATCAGCTATTAGGTTCCAGACCGCGAATTTCAAATCTTCCTGGACTTTTTACTCCAAAACCGATGAAAAAAAAATGAAAAGCATGCTGTGCTTAGTTTCGGCTTAGTTTCGGTTTTCTTTTATATTACCTATCTGGTTTTTACACAAAATCCACCTGCATATCTACCTACATGTTTACAATATCTAAAAGTTATAAAATATCACAAGTTATTCCGTAAAGAATATAATTTTTAATTTGGGAAGCGACAGAGCAGAGAGAATATTTGCTGTGATCACCCCGATAGACTTAAATGTGTGCAAATTGTGGTCCATTATTTAAATTTTTACGCGTTTTCATATCTGTAGTTTTCTTGTTGGATGTGAAATTATAGCCTGCCCTTGGCTAAGCTATCTACATTTGATTTCGTCTAATATTATTTTGCATTGACTATTTAGTTACGTTATGTTTGGTGATGCGTCGAGAGGTAGCCAATGAAACAGAATTCACCACACGGAACGAATGGTTCGCGTTTTTTTAATATTATACATTATTTTATTTTATAACAGCACATTGGAATGAGCATGAATAGCAATGAGTTGAAGATGAACAGACTCAGACTAGGGTTCTCGTCTGTGAATGTTTCATTTGTTCAGTTCACCACGGTGCGGAAATCGGTCTTCTTGAACCAACCTGATCAAGACCGTGACCTCAATAAAATTCGACAAAGAAAATCATGTTCAATATTCTGATGCCTTTATTTCTATTATTTTTCTTTCGGTCGATTACTCTAAACTGGACGAACCAAATTTGTATAAAATTTGTGCTTTTTACAACTAAAAATAATCTATTTTAACATAATTTCTGCTTTCTCATTTTATCGCCTGACAAAAATCTCTCCAGATAGACACGGTTGTGTATTTCTCGAACAAAAATGTTAACTATACGTATTAAAATTCATTCGTGTTGAATTTCACCTTGGAAACATCATTGAACTTACTCTCGCTTTTTTACATTTAATATAAATTAACAATATTTCATCTTCCATATATCTAATAGTCATGTTTTCAAACCTACAACTCAACATGAATCGTTTCTCAAGTTAACCTGCAATGTGTGAAAATAACAATAAATACTTAGGAAAAAATTAAAAATAATTTCTCCCCAAATGGAGGTCTTAGTAAATTTTTAATTCTAAATCGTCTGGCAGGTCTCTTCCTCCTCAATTTTCTAAACAACAGATTCGATTCTTTCTTCCATAAGCATTAGATTTTGTTCTGTGTAGGTAGAGAGTGTGTTGATACTTAAGTCTGATGTTTCTTCATTTCATGATACGATGAGTATTGTGACGTCTGTTGAGTGTAAATTAGAGCTAATTGTATCAAAATACATACTCCATTATATCTCATTCCTCCGAGTTAACAAGTTACAAACAATGTATTACGTAAGGCATCTGAGCCTAGACCGAATAAACAGTGTTTCCGTTGAAACGAAGGAAATCTTAACCCAGGGACATGACAGGACCGAGATACCTACTGGACGGATTTGACGCAATTATGTAAGGAAATTCGAATAAGACATTACCTATATGCCTTTACAATGAGAACAAGGACACTATAGAGTGTAAACAATCTTATTTCAAAATAAAATACATGAATTGTTTGAAATTTCAACGGTATGTACAATTGATCTCTTAATTATCATGAAGACACGCCCACTTAAATACCTCTAAAAAGTATTACTTTCTTAAATTACAGACTATATCATTATATTGGTGGAGCTTAAAGGCACTATCATTTTGTATTACTTCTGTAGGCAGCTTGTTTGATTTGTTATTAATTAATTATTTTATAGTTTACAATCATTTCATATTTCCATTTTTCATATTGTAAAATACGCTTATAATTTTTTATTTTTGCTCATTCTGTGGGATTTGTGATTTGAATTTGCTGAAAACTGGTACCTAGTAATAAAATAAAATAAAATATTATAAAATAATAAAGTAATGCTGAAAGGAAGAGAAAATTTTGTAGAAAGTGTCAGTATGAGGAGGATATTGTGTCAAAAGTTTCTTCTTATCGTCATTGAAGTAATCTCCACCTATTAAAAAAAAAGCATTTGCTCATTACAAATCAAACTGATAAAAGAACTTACATAAAACAGGCTCTTTCGCCTGCGATACTTCTCGACTTCCTCTAGGGCGGCGAAAGTTCGCCTGCACATTACATTACATCTTCTGCTACGAGTGGAAGGCATTGCGTGATTTCGGTGTTGTTGCGAGTGTACATCCCGGAGCCCACTCTTCGGCCATCAATCTCGACACCATTCAACTATATGAACTCATTCTTTCGCGCATTTCTAGAATCAGAGCCACATTCAAGAAACACGCCTTTCATCCCGGTTGCATTTCCTCAGTAAAGTAGGTAATAACCGCAATTTAGTAACTTGAGTGTCTCTTTTAAAAAGTGAATATTTTCACTCACTTGTACGCACAGACAAAAATCATATTTTAGAATGAAAAAATAACCTCTCTACGCATTTGAATAAACAAATTCATTCAAATTCATTTAGAAAGTTTTTACTTTGGTTATTTTAGAGTAGGACGAATAAAAGCCACTGGAGTATTTATATAAAGAAATCGAATCATAGCTCAAATAAAAGTTTTGCCATGTCCGTCCATAAAAGTTTATTCAAATTAAAAGATTACATATATCAATTTTTGTGCTGTACTTATTTAATTGAGAATAAAAAAAACAGTCCTGGGGACCGCTATGGAAACTGACGGATTGTGTCAAATTTTCCCAAAATACCTAAGTCTCCCAAAGGCTCATTATTTACTCCACTGTTATGCAACTTTGGGAGGTAGTTTTGATACCCATTATCTCGGAATACTATTGAGAAACAAAAATAAATATTTTCATATTTTTTCATGAAATATGTGAAAAATAAAACTTGTTTCTTTAAATATTTCTTAAATTTTCTCAATAGTATTCCGAGATAATGGGTATCAAAACTACCTCCCAAAGTTGCATAACAGTGGAGTAAATAATGAACCTTGGGGAGACTTAAGTATTTTGGGAAAATTTGACACAATCCGTCAGTTTCTATAGCGGTCCCCAGGACTCTTAAGGACAAATTATGACAAGATTAGAAAGAGTTTTCATTCCAGGAAAAATCATCTCGTTAACCAAGATTTATTATGCAGCTTCAAATGATGCATAACTATAAGTACAAATTATGAGTTTTATCAGTGGTATTTTTTTAAAAAAATGGGGTCCTCCCCAAACCCCTTCACAAATACCTGGAAAATATTTAAATGTGTACTGGAAAGCACTGGATGTACTGGATGTACTGGATGTAGTTTTCGTAAATACAAATTTAAAACCTAAGAATAATGATCTGAATATTGTCGTCAAGGCATAGAGATTCTCCTCCACTCCCTCGTCATTGCCATCTTCATCATTTCCCAAAGTCCAAATAATCATCCTCAACTATCAAGTTCTTGTTTCGAACACAAAGGAAACTGTAACCTTCCCCTACTCTCATTGTCACATTGAAACAGAAACAAAACAATATGCAATCATGACTGCAATGCCTTGTTGAAATCATTCGATACGCTTTGGCCTAACAAATCATTCATGGTATGTGAAGGGCGAAGACAAATTCTCCACACAGAGAGTGTCAAGATCTTGTTCGATCACTTCTCACTGCTCAATATAAAAAACTATGTCCAATCAAGTTGTTATGAGAATTCAGAATAGCGCTGGCAATGATTTGACACAATCATTTTCTGAATTCATTCTTTGTTATTGTAAAACGTGGAAAAATATCTCATTTCTCTTTGTTGATTGATAATTGCGTTCCCATAAGGTGATGTGAAGAAGACATCTCAATAAGAGGAAATTCTGAATGCATTTGGAGAAAGCAAATTATCATTTTCTCAATCATCTTCTTGTCTTTCATCTTAAAAGGTCGGAAGTAAGTTTACTGTATATCATCTACGACTAAATGGCTACAATTTGAAGAGTTTCATGTAGACCAGATACATAAGTTTGGATAATATCTAAGTGTCTTTTCAGATCTAATTTTCTCATCAACAAAATTGTTATCATTTTCCGTTTGGTTTGAATTCTCACAATATTAAATGGTACATCGATTGATGACGGCTAATCGAACGTTTGCATTCAACTGGCGTCCTGGGATATGACAGAGGTGACAAACCTTTTACCAAAAGATATTACGAATACTGATTGTTCATAATGTCTTTGGTACTAACTAAAACAAAGAAAGATAAATTAAAGAGGGACTAGCGATATAAATACGGTCTTCTTGAAATTTCCACAAACTTACAAAGAAACGTATTTCTAGAAGATCGTTTCACCATGCGAAACACTTGGAAATAATGAAGTAAGACCCCCGATAGCAAAGCTCGGTAAAACATCCACGAACGTGTACATTTCAAAATGTTAGAAACAAATATTGCAACTGATACGCGATAGAGTAGCTATGAATATTAAATCATGTATATTCATGATAGTAGTTTTTCAAATAAATAGGTGAGAAATTAATATGATTTTGAAAATACCATTTCATGTCTTTTTCTGTATGGTCGCAATGTTTCTGAAAGAAAAACTGTAACTTTAGAAGTGATATAATATCTTGAAAATTAGTTCACGTTGACTACTTTTTCTTGATATATTCGGTACAGAACTCAATAATCTTGTCATACCTCGAATTGGAATGATTTCTCATGAAGAGTGAAATTTACGTTCTTATAATAATAAATATTTTGTGTGTGAAATGCTACCGGTCATTGTTGAAATAAACTAGGCAAACGCTCTGTGTATCGCGTTGATGAGCGAGCACCGACACGAGCAACATTGCCAATCGAGCACGATCCATTCAATAAAGATAACTTAACTATACATCATTACTGATTTTCATCGCAACTTTCCATAAACGTTCTGGAAAAATTTAATAACAGATCAATATACCATGAATTTGATAGGTACTTCTCCATCAATCTCTCTGAACAGATATTCAAAATACTTAAAATATAAATAAGTCTGTAAATTCTTGAGCGATTGGGCTGGAAATGTGTAAAATATGAGATGGTACGTGCCCTAGTCGAAACGTTGCTTCTAACATATTAACTGTGAAACACGATCCATATTCGAAAAGAAAATAATATAATACCTATATGTAGGTAATGTATTCATAATATACATCCCTTATGAATTGCAATATATTCCACTCAATCAACATGAATGTGTTTTTCATTGAAACTCAGAATACTATACACTTTGGTATAGTACGTACCAAAGTGAATAGTATTTTGAGTTTTAATGAAAAACATATTCTTGTTGATTGAGTGGATTATATTGCAATTCATAAGGGATGTATATTATGAATACGGTATAGTACGTACCAAAGTGTATAGTATTCTGAGTTTCAATGAAAGCATATTCTTGTTGATTGAGTGGATTATATTGCAATTCATAAGGGATGTATATTATGAATACATTACCTACATATAGGTATTATATTATTTTCTTTTAAATGTCAATAAGTCGATAAGTTTTCTAATGATTAGGTTGAAAACTTCTAAAATAAGAGAACATGGTAGTCTTAACTCTTAATGTCCATGCCAAATTTTAACTTAATCGGAACACTTTGATTTTCGACCAATCAGGAGATATTTTAATTTTTGAACCAATCGGGGGGCACTCAAAAACTATACACGATTAAGTTAGAATGATTTTTTTTTGTCTGTGGCTTAACGTCGCACTGTTCTGCAGCGAGGCTAATGGCGGCGGATGAATGATTATGATGATGATTGGGAGATGATGGTGAAGAGTAGGTAATGATGGAAGGTGGGAAGGAGGCGGTCGTGGCCTATTAGTAGGGTACCTTCCCAGCATTTGCCTGTCGACTGAGGGAAAACCACGAAAAAACCCCAGTCAGGAAGGACGGCCGCGGGAATCGAACCCCGGGCCTCCGGAATACAAGTTCAGAGCGTAAACCACTCACCCATGTGTGCAAAATTTCAGCTCGATCGGAAGAAAATTGTGGCCTGTGCCGTCTGTCCAAAAGTGCAGAATGGAGACGCTCGCTACGCTCGCTCAACAAACTAACTGCCTTTTCACATGCATACAATATTATATAAAAGTACCCATAGAATTTCTCTAGTGTTGACATTTCCGGGACATGTTTTTTTGTTTTGTGAATTAACGATGTATTATATGAATGGTGAATCATAGAGTGTCCCTCTCTGTTTTATTATCATCGATGTGAAGTTTCATGAGTTATGAAAGAGTCGGCTGTCCTCGAGGTAAAGATTGGAGATCATATTTCCTAAATATCGTTACCTATAACTTTAGAACTATTCAAATTATGAAAAAAAAGAAAAATAATTAGCGTAGCTGATTTAAATTATTTATAGGTACTTAAAATAATATATACTTATTATATAGCTATACTTATTTCGAATTTATACACTCGTCAACTTACAAATACAACCCTGTGCTTTGACTCTTGCCAAAGCTAAAATGTCTTATTTGTTGAAATTTGTCACGAGTTTGGGCACAAATATTGTATTTATAAATTGGTGTTTTTACTTCTAAGGTCGTCTAAATAATTAGCTACACACTTATTTTTCAAATTTTCCATAATTTGAGTGACTCGACAAAAGTTATATGGATATTTATGAAATTTTGATTTGTTTATTTAAGTTTTAGATTCAATCTGAACAATAATTTTTATCTGGCACATTTTGCCATATCAGTATTTTGTTAATTTTAGGTCATATTATTCTTCTTTTAATGGCAAATTTTACTACATTTCATACTTTTTTCTTAGATTCTACTATATAAATTTGCATTTTATAGACGAATGCATGACTGAGTGACTGATGAAATGTGAATAATAGTACCTATTAGAGTATAGCTATCATTTACTTATGATTTGAAACGAGCGCAATTTTGTTCTCTTGTGAAAGAAAACAGTAACACAAGACCTTACTATTAGACTCGAGTAGCTGATTGACGTTAACGCAAGCTTATGCAATTCATTGTTGAATAAGCGTTCAACCAAATCACTTTTTTACCTGTTTTTAAACGAATTACAAAAATCCGCTTAAAGTGAAAATGCTCCTACCTTCTCACGTATTAACACGTATATTATCACTTAGCACAATATTGTCTATTTGGGTTTGCCGTACTCATATTATTTAATGTATCACTATAATAATTTGCTGTAATGTCTTTTACGATCTGTAGAACGTGCAAAATAATTAGAAAAGTCACGGCCAAGAAGGTTCAGCTCATAATTTGTCAAAAGCGCATTTTACAAACGTGTAAATCAAATATTCAGACATTTTCACCGATTTAACCATTCTATTTTACTTTGTTTGCAAATGTTCAGTTTGATCGGTATAAGTAATTTTAATTTTGCAACTAATCAGGGGATTTATATAATGAAACAAAATTGGCTGGTATACAAACTCGTTTAAGAAGACAACAATTCCAAACAATACCAACTGATAAATAAGAAGAATCTTTGAAATATTCTACTAGATTAGCTTAATGTCCTTTTAAAATGGTAGAAAATTGTGTTGTTAAGCGAGCGGAGCGAGCGTCTCCACTTGACTCTTGCGGCACTTTCTCTGTGTGTGTGTTTGTTTGTTTGTTTGTTTGTTTGTTTGTTTTTGCTGGTTCAACCCAGGCCGCACCGGTCAACGTATCGATCTGAAATTTTGCACACACCTTCATCTCATACTAACTTAGACCTGTATAGTTTTTGAGAAAGATCCGTTCACAAATAAAAAAAATCGCGTTTTCCCATATAAATAGCATTGCGAGGAGTCCGTTGCGGCCGCCCGATGCGCTCCATTCAAAACAACTCGGAAGCAAGCAGCTGTCGTGTGTTCATTATTGTTTTAATACGTAGCAATTATTTCTTTGCGGTTAGATAATAGTTAAAGCAATACATGCGAGGTTATACTTATGGCTTATTTTATTATTTTTGAAGATGTAGTTAATAGGTATAGGTATTTATTGTTTATGAGAGTTTTAACATGCAGTCTTACTTCCAATCTTTTCAAAGGCTGAGCAAATTATTTGTAGACCGATGAAATGTCTGCTTGACTGTAGAAATAGATTGGTTGGTTGATAATTGAAATTATGTTTATGAAATATTTATTTCATTTGTATCAGATACAATGTGTTAGGTTTGTGTTAGGTAAGCAATGTGCTAGAAGAAATAATCTCTTTTATACGGAACGGCAAGTAACTGTTTGGATAATGTTTCTTAAATTATGTTTGCTCATATTAGCACTTAGATAATGGCCTATTTTGTGGTTTGAATCTTTGTATTTTTTATTTATAATAATTCCATAATACCTACGTATACCTAAATACTGAAATAAATACACAGGAGTGTGTATCATGTTGCAATGACTTGCAATAACTGTTGCAATAACTTGCAATGAGAAGCAAATTCAGCTTTTTTTATATAATTTAGTGGATCGTGCTTCTAGATTTCAGTTGTTTTAGGCATATTATTGCCGCCTTTTAAGGAATTATGGTTCGAGGTTTTGCACGTATCCGTGCTCGCTTATCAACGCGTTACACAGAGCGTTTTCCTAGTTATTTACAAAGGGAGTCCAAACCAAGTACATTATCCCCCTCCCCCTCTCCCACGATACTGGCGATGTTTCTGGTGGCGCCTATGTGCAAGTGCCGTATATCAGATGTTCATAACCAACTTGTAGCTAGATACATAGTAGGCAGATGAGACGAAGACGGAGACCTCATTCGCTGTAACAGGAAGGAAGAAATGGAACCGGTTCGGCTACATTCTGTCTAGCAACACGAACGAAATACCACTCTGATCTGCATACAGGCGGGCAATCATTCAAAACATGGCTTCATCATCCAATTCAACGATAGACAAGTTCTATTCACCAGTTGGTTCTTAGATTAGATTCAAGTAGTTTTAGAAATTCCATGAGGTTTGCTATACCGAATATTATCGGAAATATAATAAAATAAATTGGATATAAATTCGTTCCAAAAAATATGGGAACATGCATAATATGTATCAATTCTTACTGGATTCGACAACAAAACAAACAGTATAATATTTTGACAGTTCCAGTGTGAATGATATGGAAGGAGACAATGCGGATGGCCTCAGTTCATCCGTAGTCACCGCCTCTGCAATCTGTACAGATCAACGAACACACTTTACACACTTTCAACACGAGTTTTATCGTAGAGGATAAACTATTAGGCTTTAGAAAAGAAACTGTTGGTTTCAGCCAATTTCAATGTACAAGATGAGCAACTTTTACTGCAAGTATCTGCACATGTAGAGGAGACTTGCGAACATTTATTTTACCTTGGACGTAGACAACATATGTTACAGCTACGCATGGCGGGCAAGTATAACTTCAGCATCGAAAATAATGTTTATTAAGATCATTTGGCCCTACGTACATTGCGGCTATGGAGGAAAACGAGTTTATAAATTAAAATACATTTATTTGGAATTATTGACACGTGTACAAGATAAAATACTATTTTACACGATTTTTGATACTTTCAATAATTAGCTGAAAGTTGCAATTGTGTAACCCGGCCATGGTGTAACCATAGAGTTAGGAGCGTCCTTCCTATGGTTGAAGTCGTGATATTTTTATCGAGTTTAAATGATAGGCTCCATAATTTGGCAGCAGTGGAGAATTCTGTCTGGGTTCTATTTCACGTAGGATGTACCATGAAACACTCGAGGCTAGAAGAACTTGTTGCAAAACATCCACGCATTATCGCCACTCTTTTTCACTCTAGGATTTCGAATAATGTGAAATGATTGCAGTTGAACTCGAGTTGTAAGAGATATTGGCTGCGGTCAAAGCTAATGTCTTCACCCGCGGCCACATTGGCCCGCTCCGCTTTACACGCAGTGACCTTCATTACCTTACCAGTCACATGAAGCAGCGCCATCCAAACACTAACACTACATCCTGGATTGCGTGCTTTCATTGTGCTTTAACCCACACACCATAGCTATACTGCTCGTGGCTTACTCATTTGCCTTCTCAAATTGATTAGGGCCTACGAAGATAATCCCAATTTACGTCTAACATTAGTATAGTTTTGTTCATTGCGGAGTTCTTTTCTTGTTGTAATGCTCGTTTCTGGTGAATTCAAATGAGCACAGGTTCGAGCCCCAGTAACCCTGTTTTGATTCATGATCGTGCTCTTTTTTTTGGTGTGGAAATATTCATCACTGTATGCAAGAATTTGGAGGAAGGAAAAAACTCAAACGTCACTTAGCTCTTCGTAATGCTGCGCTAGTTCCAATTGTATTCAGCCCATCAGCCCATGCGCATCCGAAAAACAATGACAATTTGGAATATGTGTACAATTTTTATGTCAACTTGTTCGCTTAAACACAAAATGTGTAAGTTTGTTTCGTCTTTGTATCCCTCAAATACAATCAGCCAGCGCTTTCTTATTCTTGACGACCAAAAACATTTAGTGAAGAAACAACTGATACCTTGTGATTATAAAATATTATACTCCTAGGAATATATATGATATTACAGTATTGTTTATTAGTAAATTTTTCAAATGTCACATAAAGTTTTGGCGAACCCTTTGGGGAGAGACATTTAAAACCTGTGGGGCCAGACCACGATGCAATAAGTTGTGTTGAATTTATGGAAAACTAGTGAGGTATACAGCATTCGACTCCTGGACGTTCCTATAGAGGACTTGACGTCTCAGCAACCAGTCTTGATCAATAACATGTGAATATGTTCTGCTTCAGAGCGTGACCATACTGGGCACTTGGGCCCCGAGTCGTGTGCCTGAGTGGCCTCTGAACGCCTACCTGCTGTGGGCCGGTCTGCTTCAGGACTGTCTTCTACCCGTGGTCCTGGCTGCTGTAGACACCCACTTCAAGATCTGGTTGCGTCATGTGTACACCCGACAGCACAGAACACCGCTTGCTAAACATCAGGGTAGGTGTCTCAGGTCTGCTTCAGTAGGATCTACTCTCCCTCTGCTCTCCCTGTCTCGTCTCCATGATTGGGATCCAATTACTCTCTCACTTACTCTAATCTTGTAGCCTCCCTTGGCGAAAAGATTGTACTTTTTTAAAATATAAAATAACAATTTGACAACTTGATGCTTGAATATACGTACAAACAAACTCACACACACACTTCTAAACACATGTCACTTATATTTAGTGAATTATCAATATTTTTAAGAAAGCCATAAAAAGCCGAAAATGTAGTAAATAAAATCATCACATTCGAATTTTCACACTATTTAAAAAATATTTGGTTCTGCAATGTAGAGAAATACAGAACAAAGAATGCATTCGATTATTTGCTAAATGTTTGAAGGTTTTTGAAAATGTTGTATTTATATGTTCCATTTGTTTATTTAAATTCTAAATTGCCTACACACATGAAAAATCGAAGAGTATTATAATTCTATTTATGAATTAATTTGTTTTAAAGAAATACTTTTTGTATAGGAACGGATTATTAGATAGGTACTCCCATATAGGAATTATTGGATATTTAAAAAAATACTCGATAAATGATTTGGTTGAATTGAAAACAAATTAATACAATTTTATTATTGTTGGTAGTTTTATAGTTTAATTTCAAATTCAGTCACCAGCGATAGCATTATCATAGACATAAAATGTAGTACTACAATTAACTTTCAATTACAGATCCCGTACTCAAACGAGACATTTTTTCAGCTGAGCAATATAAATGTGAATGAATTCTACTTGTAGGTCTAGACGGTAAATTCCGAGTGTTCAACACGCCGCTACAGTCGATGCAGCCGATTCAATTGCTGCACAACGAGCCCATGAAGTTCCCGCTGACAAATGGCTCACTGTTCACAAGTGTCGACGGGCGGCTTCCAATTCTTCACAATTACAGACGTGGTCAAGGTGAGTCCATGGAGTTGTAAGTGAGTCCAAGTGCGTGCGATAGACAGCCTCATCGAGTATCACCTGACTTTGTGTTGGGGACTTTTCCAGGACAAAGGACCAATGGACTTCTTGCCAGTCACTGCATCAGCATGGGTCTGCCAGCAGCGATGAGAAGAGTGGAGTTCCAGGCAAGAATTCAGGATCAAGATCGCAAGATGAGAATGAATGATAGCAACAGCTACAGTCAGGGCACGGGAAGCTTCCCTGATATCAACAACAGCGTGGCTGTGAGATCATTCGAGGACGTGGAGAGACGACAAGTCCACGAGTTGTTTAACGAGAACATGAGGAGAAACGTCCACATGCAAGACTTCCGAATCAGTAATTTAGACTTGGAACCGTTTCGAAGTAACACCTTGGATCGCTCGGATTTTGAAGACTTGAATGATTTTGACAGTGAACCGATCTATGCCACTCTGTCATCGAGGAGCTGCTGCTCGGCAACAACAGCTGCTAACGACGACTTCGAGTTCTTCCAGAACGAACAAAATGGCATCACTGATGCAGTCAATTGCTCCATTATGACCAACAAGTTTGAGGAATATGCCGACTCCCAAGTAAATGCCAATGTAAATAATTCGACACTTCCAATAGCACTAGCTAACAGTGTTACCAGCGAGAGATGCCTGACAGTAGATGAGCCAAATAACCCGATATTAGAAACAGATACGATGCCAAGTGACAACAAGATCCTCTCGTCAAGTAGTGCATCTGACCTGGAAGAAGAACTAGAAAGTCATACGACTCCAGCAGATGAAAATCATATTACTAATGAAGAAATGGTATCTGCAATTGACCAGTGTTTTAAGAAAATTCATGATGAGCATTTGGACACACCTATTATTCAAACAATTTCGATACTTGAAGACAACGTAATGGATTCTTTAGTCCTAGAAAGTTTTAATAATTTGAAACATTTTCATGAGTTAAGATACCACGACCCTGACGAAGAAGCCAACCGAAGTCAGAGGAATAGACCCTCAGTTGAACACATTCCAGAAGATTTGTCAGAATCATCGGTAGACTTCTCCACAGGAAGCAGTTTTCATCGAAATCTCTCAATTGAAGAAGGTCTTTCAGATCTGAAGTCGTTTCAACTACGAGATTTCGAGTCTATGTTTAATTCAGAGATGAAAGAGAATTCTTCACGACGACTTTACAAAAAGACACCACTGAATCGTAGATATTTGGAGCCACAATCAACAAAGCGTCTCAACACACCGCCAACAAATCGTCGCCTTATGAAGCCGAAAAGGCTTGAAAAAACACCTCCAATAAACAGAAAGGCCCTCGTGCAACCCTTTCACATTCATCATCCAGAACTGTCTCGTGACATCTCCTTGAGACGAAACCGTCAGAGAAAGATGTCTCCCGTGCTCTCTGTTGACTCATTGTCCGCTGCGTTGACTAACGCCGACGTCTCGTACTTGGATAATGGCGATTTGTGGAAACATGGACGGGAAATTGGTGGAAGTGTACCTGACTTCAAGAAAATATTTGTATCGGATTTTATATAGGTACAAAGGGTGTATCTTAAATTCCCAACACGTGAAAACAAACTAAATATGTATGTGAAGTAATTAACTCCAGGCTCAACTCTAATTTTGTCATAAAACTTAACAATTACTTATAATTATATTATTGTAATATATAAGAAGATTAATTTGATGTTGAACGTTAAATGATCTTTTAAAAATCATGATTTAACCATAATTTTGTCTCCGCAGCTAGATTTAATATGTTGGCACTAATGCGTGTAATTTTTATCTATAATAAAATCTATGATAGGCTGAAGGAGCTTAACTAAAATCCTGAAGTATAACCATGGTATAACGAAAGTTTTCAACGTCACTTCCTAACCAACCTTAAAATGATGCGTCTCCTTCATCACCTTCATATCTCCCTTTCAAATTAGGCTAGTAACATTGTTCAATATCATGAAGCTGATTGATGAAAGTATTAGAAGAGTGTATATGAATGGTTAGGGTCTCGTGAGGTACACCAAATCCATTGACCAAAATTAATACAGCTGCATACAAATTAAGATATTATTTAAAAATTGCCATCGAGACTCCTTAGATTATTATACAAAATTGTATAATATACATTTTTTTTTTTAATTATGTCAGGTGATTTTTATGCTTATTGTAATTAGTGTTACCTAACGACTCACGAGACCCTACTGATTTCGTTGAAGGAGCCTTCTTGTAGTGTGGGTGCGAATCCTACCGCTGTCACCAAGTATAATACAAAAAGTTCATATGATAATTATTATTAATACCTTTATTACTTTGATATTACCTTGGCATTGGTTCAATGACTGGCACTGGTAAAGTAGGTATGTTACACTTTTGGCCAAAGTAAAAACAGTCAAGTCTTTATAAAAGACAAACTTAGGGTTATCACATGGCACATTTTTAAAATTAAATTTCATACTGCACCCATTGCGACAGGAAAATATACAATTTTTCACAAAAAATCTACTAATTATTACTAATTAACGAAGCAAAAAATTAAAAATATACCAAGTGAAACACACATTTAGTGTCCAATCGTATCCAAAAAAGTGCCTGCAACACGCGGCAAAAACGCTCTCGAAATATGTAGTAATAGTTCTTAGTAGTACTAGCATAGAGGGTACTAGTAGTAGTAGAAGTAGTCTAGCAGTAGTAATTTTTATTTCCAAATTTGTTATTACTTATTACATTACAGATGTAGCATTTTAACAAAAATAATACCCTATGATACAAGTATCAGTGTGCAGTGAACGGTATAATATGATAAGTTATCTTAAAATTAGCATGTGGAAAGAATTTACATATATGAATGTGATTGTGAAGTTATATGGAGGAGGGGACACTGATGATCGGTGGGTCCAAGCTCTCCTACACACTCCCGCTCTCTACTCTTTAGTCCTTGGTTGGTTGGTTGGGTATTCCTAGAGCCTGGAATCATAAAGACTCAAGGGACTCAAGTACCCACCCTTGTCAAGCAAGTTGTCACTTTGCCCTCTTCCCCATAGAGATCAGAATGCTCTTCCAACTCTCAAAGTGAAACTGAAACCAAACCCACCACGGGCACCACTGCCAACCACTGCCATCCTCGTTCGAGAGCGCTGATGAGCACGTCGATCGACTGGTGGGAGGTGTCAGTCAGTGACCAACAGCTGCTGACACCTTGCTGACACCCACAACCAAAAGAAGTTGGCAATGACGACAACAACAAGTGAGTGAAGTGAAGTGACAGCACAGTACAGTTGAAAATAAATTTTAAATAATCCACTCTGTACAATGGATAGCCGAAGATTGTGATTTTAGCTGATAGTAGGTATCGTTTTTAGGTTATGTAACCTAGGTGATAACTGTATTTGGTGATAAGGTGATCTGCATTGTAAGGCCACGTCCTTTAATCTTTAAAGTACCTACCTAGTTGCCTAGTTGCCTAGTCTGCTAACAGATCATCAGCTGTCTATCACCGCAGGGCTGTCACTTTAAAATTTTTTAACAATAATGGCTGCAGTTACTGAAGAAACTAAATTTAATGTTGCTGCAGTGCATAAAGCTTTTGCAGCTTGTCTCCTAGATGACAATGATATTGGCATGGATGATTATATCTCTGGATACAAGGAAATATACAAGTAAGTGTACTGACTTTTATCCATACCTACATAATTTTGTGGTTATGTAGTACCTTAGGGTTTTATGAAACCTGCTGTGGAATAAAACAGAGTTCATGATGATACAGGTACAGATCATACATGGTTTTCAAACATTGGTTACCTAGTACTACTACCTACTACTACCTTGAAGTTGCTCAAGTTTTGCCTGTCCTCGTGAGCAAAGGGCGAGTCAATTGACCCAAGCGAAAAGACATCTAGTTTCTTCGGAGGGGCTTTTATGATCATGGATCCCCTCTCTGTCAAGTAAATGTACCTAGGGGATCTAGCAATGGAGTATACTCCATCAAGTTTTCGTAATCTACTTGTGTAGGGTGTGAGAACGTAGCTACCTACCCATCCTAGTGTGACTTAAGGTACATTACAGCTCGACAACAGGTGCGCTGTTGTCTTCGAAGCTAGCCAATCAGATGGTTCAGTGCCAGCGCGCCGACACGCCAACCTTAAAAGATAAACCATGTTCATCTTTCAATGTTGACGCGTTGGCGCTAAACGTACCTTAGCTTCCTTGATGATTTTGTGCCATGAGAGTCTAATTGATTCATTAAAATTTCAGCAGCTTTTCTTACTAACCTACTTTTTTCCAGGTTCTTTGATTTATTGGGAACAGTGTTTGGCTTTGTTGGTAACGATGTCAAGTCCAAAATTGAAATAATGGAAGCGTTTCGGAAAGGTGCAGAAAAGGATAAATTTGTAACCTTCAAAACGATGATATCATATGAAACTGAAGCTGCACTATTGCGAAAGTCTGGTTACGTTTCTGGTTCTCGCACATTACTTCGTCTTCATCGTGGTCTCGGTAAATTCATCTCATTCAAACATTATTTATTTCAGAGCTTGAAAAGAGTTTTCTAATCAGTATTTTGTCTCTTAGATTTTATACGTCAGTTTCTAAAACGAGTTAGCGATCTGGAGGACTCGGATAAGACGTCGACGGTGTGCCAGGAAGTGTATGAAGTGACACTTGCCAAGTTTCATCCGTGGATCATTCGCAAGGGAGCAACGGTGGCAATGTATGCTTTGCCTACAAGAGAGACTTTGCTGCACAAGGTAGGTACTTGCCAAACACTCAAAACAATACTTCTGAATTCCTCCCAGTAGGTAGTACCTAGAGATGATGGGAGTCCCAAACATATTGTACCACCAGTCTATGTATGGGAAGTTAATAAATACAAACAAACTCAATCCTCGAGCGACAGGAGCTTAGTCTTATGGAAAACAATTATTTCATCTTCAATGTTATAAACAATCCTATTCAACCTCATAGGGTTTTGTTCAGTGGGATAACATACAATTCAATTGTTCATATACCTACCTAGTAATACCTACCTAGTAAATAAAACCCTTGGAGATTAGCTCATAGATAAATTATGAGTAGGTACTCTGATTGTGCCAAGGTTTTTCAGTAGACATTAGAAAGTAAAAGAATCCAATTGTAAGGTGAAGTAGATAACAATCAGAGAGATAGTAACTGCCTTATCTAACATATTGTGACAATATGATGATATACATCAAATTGCATTGAACTTCATTGAACTACTGAGTACTTGAACTCTAGGGTTAGATTATTCCATGACTATTTGTCTTATTTGCTTAGACAAGTCCATGTAAACTTTAATACATTTTCATAATTTTTTTATAATAGTGTTCAAGGTTACAGTGTCTATTTATTTTTGTTGTATTTTTTAGAATTTGTATTATTTTTTTGTTAATTATAAGATAAGAATAGATTATTTGCCGCATTCACGCCCCAATGGGGCTTTTTGATTGCGACTTCAAATTTGTACTATGTAGTTTTGGCATTGTGTCAATAAAATACAATGTAACACGGAAGAAGTGAATAGGAAAATTCAAAATTGTGTGCAGGGGTGTAGATGGGTCCAGGGCAAAGTAGGGCTCCACTTGGGAACTAGGTAAGCCAGAGTGCATACCTCCTTGATACTCTGCTGAAAAATAAAATATATAAAGTGAACTGAAATTTGCTTTAAGAAAATATACATCAAAATAGTATTCATTTTCATCTTCACTGACATGTTGTTAATGGTGAAGATAACTAATACTCTAACAAAGCATGAAGCTTATTATCGTGAATGTGAATAGTAAAACTGAAAACATAACCTGAAGCAATCTAATCAACGCTCCATTCTCAACCCCTTTTGAATAAAACTTTCAAATTTATTTTAGAACCAATTTGTTTCAAAATTAGTGACCTTCTTTTCGAGTCCGGCGACTTCACACTCGATTCATCCTTTAAAGACATTATTACAGTATTATATTACATAGTTGTAATCATATCAGTTATCATCATTGTGTCTGCTACAAGATCCCGTATCTGGTACTTCAATCCCGTTAACAGCATGAGCTTAGGTTCTCATATGACCTGGGCTTTGAGACAGACTTGGAGAGTTTGAGGGTCTGTACCTGCTATGTGTGGGCATTTTGAAGGCCCCACATCTAGGCAATGAAGAAAGATAATTTCTTTTTGTTATTTTTGCACAACGTCTAGATACAATATTCCCTTCTAAAGGTTGAACTGATCGAGGGATTTCAGTACTCGGAAGTATTCGGCTTTTCCCACTTCGTGACGTCATGGAGTAGGACAGTTTCTATCTAAATCACATGCCAGCGCATACAGACTATCAAGCAGTTGCCGGCTGTGAATATTGTATCTAGACGTTGACTTTTGCACATTTATATTTCGTTTATACCTTCTCCGTTATTCTCAGTTGTTTACTGTTTCAAGTAGGATAGCTATAATTTAAGAGTTTATTATTCACAGCTTTGATACATGATGATATTAATATTAAATGTTAACAAATGTATGTCCTAATAAGATGAACTAATGTGGCAGGGCATACTTTTCTGTACCTTTTAAAAACATTGTTTTGTTTGTGTAGGGTAAACACACAACTCCACAAATGATCTTCTTCTGTTGCATATAATAACATGTTTTAAAAGACATTTGTGTTTCTTCTTATCTCCCATTGGATGTGCTTTGTTCAAGGTATGTGGTTCATCTGAGGAAGAAGTGAATGCAGCTATGGCACTACTACCCAAGATGCTGGAAGCGACCGAACACACGTATAATAGGACCAACAAGATCTACGATGATTACAAGTTGCATGATCTACCATAGATTGTTTCACTATTCACATAAGAAAATCGTATTATAGGGACCATACACAGCCAGTATGTCAAAAGTATTATCATAATGGTGTTTTATTTTTATTTAAGTTACTTATTATCAATGAAAGTTGCTTCATCATTTCTGGGGGGGGGGGGGGGGGGGGGGATTTCCAGGCCTGGTCATATTTGGTAATTTAGGGTGTCGATTTGTAAGGAAATGGTTTTAGTCTGTGTCTGTGATTTGATATTGGAGAGAAAAATTCAGACTATTCCATTCACTATTTTTGTTGGATAATCATTTCACAATTCTAGTTTCTGTTTCATGCATTTTACTGTTACCTACTGATGAGATTGAACGTCTAATAATTTTTTTGTTGCTTGATCCCTTATAAAAAATGGTAAGGCGTATATTTTTGTTGCAAGAGATAATAAGGTATTTTTTATTTGGGCATATTTTGTTTGTCTATTTTGAGCCTAATTAATTACAGTAGGATTTTTTATAATATAATATTTGTTGCATAAAGAAGGTGCAGTCTCGGAAACAAGTGTAGTTGTCGGCATTTGAACGACTTGCTTATGAGTTATATGGACATACTCCTAATAACTTATTTCCTAGGTTGTACACAGATTTTATATTTTATGCTCTTGTATATTTATTTGGTTATGAAAGTGAAACCAAGTGATGAGAGAGTGATTTATGAACTAGGGCATTTTTATTGTATTGACGCATGGTTCATTTTGGTTATTTGAAAAGCTGTGATAACATCATGACAATTAACACTGAATCATTGCTTCAATGGCACATTATTGCTGTGCTGTGCATTATTATTGCATTATTGTTGCAATTTAGGTACATATTCTGAATGTCCGGGTGACGAGCAAAAATATATTTAATTATATAATATGAGCTTTATTACGTTCATGTTAATGTTGCATCTTGTAATATCCGAGTGGTAAATATGCTAAACTCTTAGTCAAAAGACATAGTCCATGAATGAAGAGATGACAAGTGCCTGCCTGGCTCGCTAGCTAGGAATATTTTTTATGTGTAAATTTTTTATTTTAGTGGTGGTCAACACCACAAAAATGCAGTGCCTCTTGACTGAGGAAAATAAACTCAGTATACTGTAGCCAGTAGTTATTTAACCTAATGTACGATATGTTTTCTCACTTATTGTAAAGCCAATTGCCATTGTTGACTTTCCATTCATGGATTATGTCAGTTCTGAGGATCACGGAGGTTGAATGCACCACTTCAATAAACAGTCGTTTTAATGAAAACAACATTATTACTTTGGTCTAATTATAGAATACCTATCTTGATTGTAATATTAATAGATCAGGGTTCCCAGCAACAATACTCGATGTTGATACTGTAGTTCCTATTTTTGGGAATGTATAAATGATGTTTTATGGAATTCGAATCCACATCATTACCATAAAGTGGGGTGACAAGAAACATGCAAGTGCGAAATTTTCCAAATCACTTCATTTCATATTGCTACAATGTAGAATTCTCATTTTAGATCTACGGTCGGTGACAGGACAGGCAAAGATGAACGCTCTCTAGCATGAACCGGCCTATACCTGGACGTGAATGCAATACTCCATGATGCAAAAGTGATATTCAAACTACTTATTTCAAGAAAACTGATTTCGAGTGCGCTAGACCGAGGCCTTCGTTATACGAGCGTATAACGATCGTATAACGGTGTTAACAGGTGTACACCGTTACGGATGTATGTCGCTGTGATAGCGGAATATAGCATTTTATAGGTACTTTTCTCCAGCGGTAATGTTTTGGAATAGGTATAGAATATGATGCAATGCTTTACATTGAAACACGATTAAATTACTCCATCCACCCAATTTATTGTTAGGTCAAAACAACACTTAAATATTTCCCAATGTATAAAAACCTAAAACGAAAAATGCGTTTAGAAATAAAGCTAATTGATGCTTCAAAAGTCGATGAGAATTGTCTTATTAAATTTTGATTATGTGGTCACGCAGATCGGCAGGGTATTTGAGATATCATTTTGACTGATTTCGGTCTAAAAATAAACCTTCAGAAGAATTTATTATGTAAGAGCACAGGAAGGAAGTCTTGAAGATAAGACATAGCAAAACTGCTGCTAAACTGCTGCGTAGGTACGTTCTGTAGCTTATTTAGTACATTTCAATAAGCACTATCGCTCTCAAGACTAAATAAGTTTCTGTTGCTCAAAGACGAATATAATATAATCGCGGACATGTGTTTTTGGAATATCCAATATTCTATCAGAAAATTATTTACAATCTTTAACAATTAAGATGTTTAGCAATTAAACCTACCGAAGCCAAACAATATCTTACATTTACTTGATAATACCTGGCAAATTGTCCAACTCCGAAGTATTAGACAAGTAAGTAGTATGTTTTCTTGACGACAATATCTACCACAATAATAATTACAATTTGTCCTATTAAATGCATCCCGTAGTTATGAGAATGTAAGAAAATGATTCACTTTGGAATGATCTGTTCTCAACGGAGAACGAAGTGAGTATAACGAGACGTAATTATTAAACTGGACGTAATTATTGTCAAATTTTGTGTTGCAAAACTTTATTTAATTGGACCTCTGTAAAATTGAGCAAGTATTTCATCTTCACATCCTAATATTGGAAATTGCATTGCGAATCTAATTGCACAATTAGATTCACTATGCAATTTCCAATGTTTCACCTAGGTATTTAATATTCAAAGCTATTATCAAGGGTTGACTAGAAACAAGATAACTATGTAATATTTATCTTCAAATAATTTTGTGATCAATTTAAATGGTGTTAAAATTTATATTTTTCTCTAATAAGATTGACAATATGTTTCTAGAGACGACCCGATTTATTGATCCGAATTTATCATTGACTTTCACATGTGTTTCTTATCAACCCACGGTGTGTTTCTTGTAGGTAGTACAAGAAAATACTTATAATTACGTAAATATCTTGCAATAAAAGTGATTTTTTTAACCAAATCTGCTATCGATGATCCTTGCATCAAGACGTGAAAAGTCTAGTCTCAAAATATCTTTGGCCCATTTGAAGACCAATTGATATAACTGTTTAAAGTGAAAAGTTGTTTCTAGTCAATTTCGAAACAACTTTCCACTTTGTTGCACATGTGAGCACTCAATTTTTTGTTGTCAGAGAACGAACAAACCCTTTCTTTTACCGCTCTTTCCACAATTAAAGTGGAAAGTTGTTTCTTGTCACCCCATACTAGAACTAGAATTTAGTGGATTGTTGTTTCTAGTCACCCCATACTAGAACTAGAATTTAGAAACAACTTTCCACTTTGTTTGTGGAAAGAGCGGTAAAAGTTTTGTTCTTTCTTTGACAACAACAAATTGAAAGCTCATATGATGGGAGTTGCAAGCTACAGGGCGTTATGAGTTTTTATATTTAAATATAGTTGAGATGTTGGAAGAGGTATTGTAATGGCAAATTTCAAAAAATAATATATTTTTGGGTCTTCCATCAGCTGAGCCACCTTTAATATTAGGCAACCAGCAGTACGGCAATGCAAGATGGTTGCCTATGACTCCAGTTTTAGAACGAAAAAGTATCACAAACTTTCATTGTACAATTCCTTTCGCCTATGTCAAATTCCAGATTTTCTGTAGTAAGCAACATGCCTGGAAGAAGAAGAAGAAACATCGATGTTATGTAAAAAAAAAAGTTTTCTCACTCTTAATATCATTATCTTAACCATACACCACTTGTAATTAATTTTTGATTGCGATCGGAATGCCAAAGAAAAAGGAGATGGTAGTAAAACTACAAGTCATTTGTTATTAGATAGTCGACGAGGAAATGATGAACGACGTACCAGCAATGCAGGCTGTGAGAAAGCACGTGGCTGTGCCTGCGAGGAAAGCTCGGAACGCTACACTGGCGATCTTGGACCGCTGTGTTGGTGCCATGGTGGCTAAAGCACCGACCAAGATGCCGATAGAACTAGGGTTTGCGAACCCGCACAGTGCATATGTTGCGATAGCCTCGGAGCGTGCCTGAAATTTATTCAACATTATTTCAAGAATGTCATTACAAAGACGTTCAATTATTTAATTGATCACGATTGATATGTGTAATTTTTTATTTAGTTGCCAAAAAATATCATTTATTCATGGATTTATCATTGAGTAGGTAGTCAATGAAAGTCGTGTTTCCACAAACTCTACTTATGAAAAATTGGTTTTAGAATTAGAAGAAAATGCATGAATTTTCCTAGATTTCAATATGCTTCATTGTATAATCTTTATCGAATACATTAATATAATAACCTGCTCTTTATCAAACCATGTAAAGTAAAACTGTGTATTTCTATACCAATTTCTAGTCAAATTTATGTTTTCAATGTAAGTGTAAAGTGCATAACAACACAGGTTAATAAGGAATATTTCTTGCTTATTTATTAAAGAGAACGTAGAATAATATTGACTTCATTTTCTTATTTTTTACCAAGAAGAATTAAAATAATTCGACAATCTGAGCACATGGAAAATGTATACCAAGTGCACATGATGTGTTGAAATGTACACTCGGCAAAACAAAAATTTATCGTTGAACAAATTTGAATGACTGCTGGTCATGTCCCATAAGTTATAACCAATCAAAGCTTGTTATTATCATTGAAATGTGAGGTCACCTACTAGAGTGAGACAATGAGATCACTTAGACTGACTTTGATGGTGCGATCTTACATTTATCAGCCTATCATATTTATTGAACGATCAATTTTTGTTTGGCCAAGTGTATACATTCAGCATACAAATATATAGGATTATCATTATTCTCAGCATTTGCGGGTATTTGCTGCAAGCAAGTTGCTACCGACGGGAATATTGGCAAGATGTCGAAACACAAGTGTATATTTACTGAGAGTTGGCACGCCCGCTTCATCACACCTAGTCGTTCATATGCGACGAATTCGTTGATGATCGTCTTCAGTCCGATCAAGTAGGCAACGTCTCCAGATTCCTCGGGACATACGCCCATTACCAAACTCAGAGGGATGAACACCTTGGAGAGAATATACTGCAAGAAGAATTTCTATTAGTTAGGTGGCAAAGGAGACCACTTTGAGAGTAGGTATAAGAACGATTGCAAGCCCACACGCATTACTTTGTGCAGTATTCTGCTGCACAAAGTGCACAAAGATAGAAAATGATCTTTTGACTCCAAAAGATCGGTAGGTAGCTTCAGTATAGCTTCAGAAATTAGGATTGTTTTCTTGCTATAGATACGCTTTCTTGATTGTATAGCGAAACACAGAAAACAACACAACAAAAGCTACTTACATTTGGTAACATCGGATTAAGTTATCGTCTGGTTAAATCGGTACATAAAAAGCAAATATTTTTTTAAAAATCGAAATTAACATGGCAAAACCCCTGTTCTTGCCGATAGCTGTTAACGATATTCTTCCAGAACATCTATGTAATGTATAACATGTACCTGGAAATCAAGGAATGCCCAACCGACCAATGTGCCCACCCATGACAGCAAGGCATTTGCGAACGCGACGAATGCAACAAATGCGATGATATTGGACAGAATTCCCAGCACCAATTCAATGGCTGCAAATGCTCCTTTCGTGGCAGCATCCAAAACACTGGTCTCAGTTCTGCAACCAATATTAAACATTTCATTGACAATGTAGCGGTCAACTGATATTGCTGAGCATGAGACAATGAAATTGGGATAGGTGTCACTGTCATTTATACCGGGGAGAGGTATTATCAGATGAAATACCGTCTTTTTATTGCATTTACAATACTTTTAGTATGTAAGAGCTCCGTAGTTTGTATCATTTCAATTCAGTTTCAATTTTAAAGCTTATTACCTACTATAAGTATTTTGTGATGGAGATTTGTCATATATTTAGCTTTATTTTATAGTTATTAGTTCAATCAGACACCGTATTCAACGAATCAAATCTGTGCAATAGAGATAATCAAATATGTGCAAACTGACTACTGCGTAGCTCTGTAGACATCTGTCAATGAAACATATTTCCCTAACAAAGTGTGGTGCCTTGCCTATTGAATGTTGCAAGTAAGGTACGGTACCTAAGTAAGAATAATTACCTTTTCTCCATGACAATGTTACTGACTGTGGTCCTGGATTCCTCTGTTTCCGGATAGAAGAGTTTGGAATAGCAAAGTGCTGCAGGAGCTGACATCACAGACGCAGTCACCAAATGGGCAGGAGAAACACCGAAACTAATGTAGGCGGCCAAAACAGTACCTAAAATAACCGGCATGCGTTTAAAAAATCATGCAAAGCCGTAAGATTATTTTTTAAACTATTACATCTAAAATATTTCACTCAATCGAGAGTGAAGTGTTTTCTGAGCCATTGTGATAAATGTCCAAGTAAAAGTTGAAGTGAAAGAGCGATATACCAGCCACTGTAGCAAACCCCGCCGTCATGATGGAGTGTATTTCCGACCGCGTCAAATCCTTGATAAAAGGTTTGATCAACAGTGGTGATTCCGACTGAAAATTAGTTCCAATAATTAAATGTTAAGTAGTTTTCTACTTGTTTGTCAATGTAAAGTACAATACATTGAGACGTACCATTCCCAGAAAGATGGAGGCAGCTGCATTGACCGACTCGCACACAGACGTTCCGAGAGAGATTTGAAGTAGCCAGCCGAGTTTCATGATAATCCATTGCAAGGCACCGTAATAGGTGAGAATTGATATCATAAAGCTGAAGAAGTAGATCACAGACAAGACCTGGGGAAAGATGATTCAGAGATTTGTCTCGATTCCTCAGCCAGATGATGAATCTCCAACATTATTTCCATATGAACAGTTTTATTATTTCTACTTCTGTAAAGCAATATTTTGTTTTGACTTACTCTTGGTTTCATTGAATGAATTGAAAAATGGAAAACGACATAATTGAAAATCATGATCAGGTAAGCAGTAGAAACTTTCCCGGCATAAGACGGTAAGACCGTATTCAAAATGATAAACTATTTAGTAAAACTAATGTAATTGAGTGAAAGAGGTAGTTGCTGTTTCCAGGCGCGTAGGAATAGGGGGGAAAGGGGGGAACGGACCCCCCCCCCTGTCTGGATTCTAACCCCCCCCCGCCCCCGCCCCCGCCCCCGCCAAGATCCTGACCCCCCTGAAATATCACCTCCAGATATGTATTCACAAATGTTGATTATGAGATGCAAAAATACACAGATTGCTTCATTTGAGGTTGAATTCTCCAAATTTTCTCAAGTTTTGCAAAACTAATTGAACAGAGGCATTGTCCAATGAGATAACTCAATTACTAATCGATTCATAATCTATTCTCTTTTACTAGAATTCAAAAATTTCTCTGCGGGGTCATTGGGGATTTAATAAATAACTAAATTTTCAGATTATATTGCATTTTGTCTAAGTTTCCCCAAGAAGATTGCATATCACACATTTAACATTTCTTTGAAAATGATACCAAAATAGCTTCAAAATCGATTATTTAATTGTATCAAAAACTCAAAAAATTCCCTGCGGGGCCAATGGGGATTCTATAAAAACAAAAAGTTACAGATTATATTACATTTGTCTAAAGTTTTACAGAATATTGTATATCACACATTGTAAATTTCTTTGAAAAGAATGCAACAAAATAGCTTCAAATTATAGATTATTTTTAATCAAAAATTCAAAAAAGTCCCTGCGGGGCAAACTGGGAGGCAACCCCACAGACCCCATTGTAACGGCGAGCTATATTTTCCTCACATTCATCGATCCCTAATAATTTTTACCCCCCCCCCCCCCCCCCCCCCCACTCAAATTGAAGTTCCTACGCGTCTGGCTGTTTCTTTACTAACAGATTATTGTTTCCTGTATAGATAAAACCATTTACTGCCATTTATGACTCATATAGATTCTTTGTATGTCAATTTACCTGAAATGCAAACACGCTTTTTTCATAGATCAAGTCATCACCGTAAACAAATGATGAACCATTGTTTGTGTATGACAGGAAGAGCGCAGCCTTGTCTCCGATACATTGGAAGATCTCGCGACCCACGGTCCAGCGGATCGTCAACAAGCCGAACGTAAATTGCAAACCCAAGCCCCAAAACACAGGCCGCCAGTTTATCTAGAATGAATGGAGATTGAATGAAACACAATTCTGTGCCTCAGAGGTAGAAGGCCCGATGTCAATTTCCATGATTCTTGAGGTGATCTCAAAAAACAGTAATTCAGCGATCATCCAATCTTATGTTATGGTGACACGAGTTATATTGTAAGAGAATACTTCAATATAACTATATATTTGTTGACTTCAGTCAAATTACAATTTATAGAGCTTGATTAGGGTAGGTGTACCAGTTTTGGCCACCTTAGGGCATATGATTTATATATATATATGCTGCTGTATCGAAGATTTTTACCAGTTTATTTTTTTAGGGACAAAAATATACATATTCAAAGTAAAAGAAAAACACATAATCAGATATATTGTTCATATAAGAAACCACAGAGAAATAATTATTCAAGGAAAATCGTGTTTCTCCAGTTGTGGCCAGCTAACGTACCAGTAGTGGCCTATGAAATGCTCCAGTTTTGGCCATAGAGAATTTGTATGATCGAAGTATTTGCAAGAAGCATAGAGATGCTAGATGCAGATGCTAAACGTAGATGCTACCTTTAGCAAGGTTCATAACGATTTTATTAACCAAGTGGCTGAAACAGGTACCCCCTCCTTACTTTATTTTGCCAACTTGCATTGCTGCAATATTTTTCAACCAATCAAATTGCATTTTGTTCATAAAAGAGTAGATAATTTTTTGAAACATTCTAAAATTGATTAAAATGAATAGGAATCTAATGGTGGCCTTTGAAAATGAATCTGGTCAAAAACTGGTGTCCTGGAAAAATCTGGTATACACACATGATTTCAAAAGATTTCACCACAAAATCGGGAAAATGAACGGAAGGCTTTCTACTTTGAGGTACAGAATTCATCTGACTATATTACAAACAAACAATAAAGAGATTTAAATAAGTCTAGATTGGTATTTAAAAATAGAACACTAATAGTGATAAGATTAAGATTGAACTATTATCAGTCGTACCTGTCCAGGATATTTTGAGAATATGAATCCCAGTAGCAAGAGGACCAGCATCCCCCCGAATGATATTAGTCGCTCCCTGCTATCAACTGTGTCCAGAACCAGGAATACCAACAGTGCGGCAAGAGGAAGTATGTACAAGACGAGTCGAATCAAAAACCTGGAATCCGGACATTTTTAAATGTGTTCAGTTATTTGACACCAATTGTCAATTTTTAAATAATTATAGCATGTATAAGTTTCTTATATCAGAATACTTTAATAATAGATTAATCAATCAAGGAACCATATGTGATAAGAAAAATGTATACATCATTAATTAAATTCACAATTTAATGCCTAAATTTCAAATTCTTAATGCGTCCGGCTGAGATCGTCTTACATTTTACCAGATTGCAGTGAAATCTGACACTAACAACAATATGCATCTTATCAAGTCGTATTTTAATATGTATGATCTGATCGTAGAAAGAATTAATAATAATAATATGTCCATGGTAAAAAAGTCAAAATTTGGTTTAAAAGTGCCATCAACACCGACGAAAGCATTCAGTGCTACCGCTATACAATGTCTATGGAATAAGGTTGACCCAACATAGAGTGAATGTCAGTAGCCTAACTCAGTTAGAAAGAGTTCGGCGCAATTTTACAAAGCTTTGTCATTGTGATACTACTCCATTTTTTATTCATGTCATGGATATTTTTAAATTCAATTATCGTCGTTACTTACCATCTTCTCCATATTCTTCCCAAGAAGTTTTCAACATGAACCCAAAATCCATTATAAAAGGTTTGTCCAAAATATCTCTTAAGTACAAGAAAATAGAACATCAATCCGTAAGTCAAGCCAAGAAGAATGATGAGCATTCCATATCCATTGCACCACTCCCAAGCGCAGTTGCCTGTCAAATGTTTAGTAGTGAGTACATCTTACACATAGGTCAGTGACTCTTAAAAAATGTTAACTATCGTACGTAATAGAACTTATTTTTTGTAATTAGGTAGGTACACATAATTAAGATAAATTCTATTTAGTACGATAGGAGAGAATAAACAATTTAGTTACAAGTACTTTAGCAAAATATTTTGAGTGCCACTTCAACTTACTGTGATCGTTCCAATAAATTGTAGCAAATACGAAGTAAACGGCAATGGCAATATTGATAGCAATCAAAAATAAGTTTTTAAGTAAAATTTTGTGAGCTTTCACAAATCTCCCTACAGATTTCCAAAACCCGTCAATGCATCGTGAGATAATATCTCCTTTGCGTGGCTCTTGATGGGTTTCGGTTAGATTGTCTGTTTTTTCTTGGTATTCGCCATTGACTGCTATTTCTACGAGTTTAACATCAGCGTTTGTTGTGGATATCTTCGGGTGGTTCGACGAAGGACTTCGCAGTCTCAGCCCCTCCTATCAAGCCGAAATATTGCTGGTTATTACGATGTAACTCCACATTAATTATTCATAATCTTACTGATATTAAGTAAAATACATAGAATTCTATAATAATAATACATCTCACCATTGCACAACAATTGGAAATTTATATTAAATAATGGAGACATAATGGATATCTGAATATTGCAATGAAATCTTTGCCAAAATATTCTGGATTACTTAAATACAAACGAGAAATCTAATATACACTTCTTATATTTCTAACTGAAGTACTTACAGCTTCAACTGTGGTTTTGTCTCCTTCGTCAGGAACAAACGCATTATTCTCTGTTCCCGACATTTGATAGTGGACCCAGCCTCCGCGTAAGATCTGATCTCACTTCACTCGAGTTGCACTAGTAGGTAACTAATCTGAAACAAAATCACCACGGGTGTAATAGATATCAATTGTATCAGGTTATGTTATTTTAATTGATAAGATTATGATTATAGTTTGTCAACGATTATTTGATAAAAGATTCCTTCATATCATTTGACTAAACCTTGAAGAAATTGCTTATGTCTTTAAATTGGACTGCTATAAATTGCATGTAATTCTTTTGTTTTAGCTGTATCATGAAGTGTTTAAACAGTTTGTTTTGTATATTTTGCCTAGATTTGGTTAACGTGTAGATATATTGTTGAAGCAATAAAATGAATTTAAAAATAAAATAAATACTGTGGTTTGGGACAAATGTAAAAAATAAACAAATTCTCTTAGAACAAAGTAAAATCATTATCCTAATTGTGACCAGCTGACCTTATTGGACACCTCTACAATACAGTCTATAGTTTACACGGTTCAATGATTCATTCAATTCATTGAGTTATACATTTTGGTTCAACGAATGCAACTGAGTAGACTCGAAATTAAAGCAAATTAACTAGCGAGTTATTTATTAACTTCAATACATTGCATCGGACCGGTTCTAACTCAACGAATTGAATGAAACATTCAAATCCTAGACTAAATGCAGGTATGCGCGACTTGTGTTCTTTTAATAGAGTAAAGTACGCACAAATGTAGCTCAAGGGTTCTTGCGTTCCACTAGACATTTTCTGTAAGTGTCGAGAGAGACTACCAGTAAGTAAAAGTGTATACCACTAAAGGGGCATTTGAATTTTGCGCCGAGTTTACGTACATTCTACTGACAGATCTTGAGCCGGAATGACTCACATTCTACTTCATTTCATTCAACTGTGTTGAGGTCGCTCAAACTAATTCCCGGAACAGAACTATCATTTATACTCTTGGAAAAAATCAACATTATATTTATTGCAGAATTATAATTCATAATTGAAAATATATTTAGAAATTAGACATCATTAAAGTTTTGAATGTATCACCCTTGCAGTGCATTGCTAAGGGATGGGTACGTCCATGAAGGATTATATACCTGGAGCCATGGATATGGGGGTGGGGAGACATAGGTCAGAGTCTTCAGAAAAGTAATTACTATTCTAAACGAAAGGACCATCCATACACGTTACAAATGAATGCGGCAAAGTAGAATCTACGCAAATACTCATTTATAAACAGAACAGTTTTTGAATGGAATAGGCTGGAATTTGGTAAACTGGATGAGTGGCTGAAAGCCTGGAATCAGCAAGGGTGTTCAAAATTGCCCTTAACCTTAACAAGTATTTGTTCTTCAATATTATTTATTTTATCTTATTCATAGGCGTGCGCAGGAGAAATCATTAGGGGGGCCAGTTTGGGCGCCGGCAGGATTAATTACAGGGGAGGAAAGTCCATGGGTGTGGGGGGGGGGCGCCCCCCCCTTGCCCTGCAGGGCGTTTTTTGTTTTTTTGACACTTTGAAATCAATTTTGAGACGTTCTGAGAAGTATTTTGTTTACAAATTCATTTTTTTTAAAAAATTTACACACCTTTTCACTACAATAAGGTGTGGAAGTATTTCCCCAAAACCTGGCCCGGCAGAGCGGTTTTTAGTTTTTTGTCACTTCAAAATGAATTTAAGACGTTTTGAGGTGCATTTTGTTCACATAATGCAACTATATGTGTTAAAATCCACAAAACTTTTTTTTGTCTGGGGCTTAACGTCGCACTGTTCTGCAGCGAGGCTAATGGCGACAGAAACGCAGGGTATCGCAGGGGCCTGTGATAGGGCGTATCGCAGGGGAAACGGCGTTTCCCCTGCGTAACCCTGCGTTGCCATTCGTTACCCTGCGTTACACTGCGTGCTTGCGCGCGCATCACGACTATTTATTTTCCATGGCCGGCTTTACATTGCCAATCACGTCTAAAATTACGTCCTCTGCTTTGCCTGAATATATCAATAACTGAAACTTACCTAAATATTAATCCTTATTCCTTTGTGTTTATAAGAAATGTATTTTAACACAGAATAACTGTCCAAATCTTTACATTACATTGAAAACGGCCGAAGGCTAACACTATTTTGTATTTAAAATGATGGACTTTCATTGCCAATCGTATCTAAAAATACGTCTTTTGCTTTCACTAAGTAAAGAAATAACCAAAACTTACCTAGAACGTAATCCTTATGCCTTTGAGTGTCTAAAGAATCTACTATAACACATAATGACCGTTCAAAATAGTACATTACATAGAAAACTTTCTCAAGTCAAGAAACGTCAAAGTGTAATTTTTATAAATTTTCCATTTGCTCTGTATTTTAAAGGGTCATGAAAACCAAACCGATAGATTTTGAACATTGGCCTGATGATGCAATTTGCAAACGATCAAATGTATTATTTTCTTCCTACATTTAATCAACACGGCTCTGTAACCCTCAAACCAACGAACCGACGAAGTTTATATTATTATTATTATTATTATTATTATTATTATTAAGCCTATATTCTCAACGGAGCCGAGGCTCCACTAGTGAGAATGTAATAAAGAAGGGAGGAGAGGAAACCCGGTACCGGCATGTAGCCTACTCCTGACGAAAGATACCAAGGGGACCAACGGCTTAACGTCCCTTCCGAAGGACGGTGTAACATTCACAGCACGGGCCTCCACAACCCACGCCGTCGAGAGACTGATAACAGGTGGAGAGAGGTCGTCACACTAACCCCCAAATACCCCAGTCTCTCTGGCCCAACGGCAGCAACCTGGCAAGGCAGAGTTGAATGGTCACCCATCCAACCGCTGACCGCGCTCAATGTTGCTTAAGGTGGCTCATCCAATCGGGCATGGTCTCAGATTTTCATAATTTTTTGTCTACTTATTGATAATCATGCCATACACAATCCCTGAAAAAATTAAACACTTCTCGTGTCTTGTTTTTTAGATAAATTGAGTTTTCTTCCCCATGTTATCTTATGGCAGACAGGTAAAATCGCGTCACATTTAGGCTAATAATGAAGATCTAATTTTTATGTAGTCCCAACTTTGATCAAAAAACTTTTTTTCTGGTAGATATATGGATATCCTATTAGGAAAACAATTGAAAACAATACCAACGTGTGCAATTTTAGAAGTTATAAGCCAAAAACGCAATGATTTTCCTATACCTCCTGTGTTAAAGTTTTGTTCATTCTCGGAAGGCAATAATTTTAAACCTCGCTGTAAGACAGGAGCTGCAAGTTAAATGACATTTTATGATTTGTTTATACTTAAATAGAGTTCAACTGTTGGAAAAAGTAATTCATGATGGTAATTTCAAAAAATAAATATTTTGGAATGTTCGATCGGTTGAGCCACGTTAACCTCGGTGATCTAACGAGAACCGAGGTATCCAACACACCAGCCGTTGGGTTTTGTTGTTAGAATAATGTTGTTAGAATAATCATTATTCATTTTCATTCGTTTCTTATTTCGTAGAGTGGTCTGTAATGAGTCATGTATTTACAACGAATTCATGTTGCTGTTGATAAAGTTTGTAGCACCCATGTTTAAGTTTTACATTGTTAACTGAATATCTATACATTAATTAGCGGTAAATGGACTGAAGTCTATTTCAATATTCTTGAAGTGAGCTCAGAGAACATCCAATCATTTGTAATGGTGATATGAGTCATTGTAATAGAATACTTCAATATATTTCAATATATTTGTTAACATCAATGAAACGGTACTTGAGATCTTGATTACTTACATTACAAAATTGTGCACCGCAACGCAAAATCAAAAAAAATCTTCCGTTCTACATCTTAGGAAAGGATATAATGATACCATGTATTAGCATCACAAATGAAGAATATGTCGTGGGCATTAGATCATGGTATCAACATAACGTAATATATATCTTTTACGGCGCATACTGATTTTTTTTTCTTAATTTTACTTAGTACGAATACTCTGGTGTAAATTTGGAAACTTATATGAAATTGTTTACCATAAATTACGATCAAATTGCTTTTCTTCGTTTCTCATTTGTTTACGTATTCTGTTAAGCATTGGATTGGGTCTTCAACGACGTATATAAGACTCATACAATAAGACTCATTATAATAAGACGTATATAAGACTTACACAATAAGACTTATAACTATAGAGATGTATAACTAGTATGCAAACAAACTTGAATTGAATTGAATTGAACGTGCGGTCAGAGTTTACACCAGTTTCTTCCACACTTATCCTGATGAGGAGTTTGGACAAGGAAGAATAGTAGAGGAACTCTCTAAGAATTGAATAGGCAAGTTTATGCGAGACGAGATTTTACATTTATTATTACTGAATCTGTACAGTGAGTATCAGTGCCACGCATGTGCAAGAGTGACAAAGAGTATCACTCCCACGCATGTGCAAGAGTGACAAAGAGTATCACTCCCACGCATGTGCAAGAGTGACAAGAGTATCGGTCCCACGCATGTGCAAGAGTGACATAGAGTATCGGTCCCACGCATGTGCAAGAGTGACAAAGAGTATTAGTCCCACGCATGTGCAAGAGTGACATAGAGTATCGGTCCCACGCATGTGCAAGAGTGACATAGAGTATCGGTCCCACGCATGTGCAAGAGTGACATAGAGTATCGGTCCCACGCATGTGCAAGAGTGACAAAGAGTATTAGTCCCACGCATGTGCAAGAGTGACAAAGAGTATCAGTCCCACGCATGTGCAAGAGTGACAAAGAGTATCAGTCCCACGCATGTGCAAGAGTGACAAAGAGTATTAGTCCCACGCATGTGCAAGAGTGACATAGAGTATCAGTCCCACGCATGTGCAAGAGTGACATAGAATTAGAGTATCAGTCCCACGCATGTGCAAGAGTGACATAGAGTATCAGTCCCACGCATGTGCAAGAGTGTCAAAGAGTATCGATCCCACGCATGTGCAAGAGTGACATAGAGTATCAGTCCCACGCATGTGCAAGAGTGACAAAGAGTATCGGTCCCACGCATGTGCAAGAGTGACAAAGAGTATCGGTCACACCCGGGCTCCATTCAGGGCCTCCTGAATGTAGATCCATGAGTGTGTATTATATAAAGTGATCATCATTTGAATACTTGATGATAATATTTAATGAGTACGCCGTCACAAAGCGCTCAGTTGAATCTTTACAAGGAGAACTGGAAATATGTTTGTGTTCCATTGTATACACAAGTCTTATTCGATGAATTTTCCATTTCTTGATAACTGTCTGCAGTTAGTAACATACCTGAAAAAAGAATTATAGTTCAAATCAAATTCTCACATTTTGTTATAGATTCGAAAACGTTTATATATCTAGTTTTGACAACGCTACATGTTTCAGGATGAATGCTTATGTTACTATGTTGCAGTCTTGTCGTATAAAATAGATTCCGGCAAAAGATCAGAGGACATACTTTCACGATTGTTCGAGTCATCTTTCCATACGGATTCGAGTCGATGTGACGTCAGACCGTGCGATAGAACATGATCGACTCGATTCCCTGTGGAAAGATGACTCGACTGAACTGATACTTACCCGCAACGCTAGCAGTTAGGAAACACGTGGCACATCCGGCCAGGAATGCACGGAATGCCACAGACGTGATCTTGGGTCGCTGCTCTGGCGCCATCGTGGCCAAACCGCCGACCAAAATGCCGATGGCGCCTGGGTTAGAGAATCCGCACAGTGCGTAGGTGGCGATAGCCTCTGATCTCGGCTAGAACATCACGTAACAACTTGACACTAACATCTTCAAAATGGGACCTACATATTTCTGAAGTAGGGGACTATTGGTTACATAACGGTTACTTAAGAAAAACATCCAGTAAAGTGCCTAATATGTTGGATAAAATCTTCGCACAAATGAAATGAGTCTTATGAGTAACACGTTTTTCTATACATTGTGAAAAAATATCATTATTAATAGGAACATTACAATTTATGTCAATGTATGAATTAGAATAAAGGTGGTCTACGCACTCGACACATGTACAAAGGTTTATCTTTATTTACTTACAGAAATAATGCAATCTTTGGTTAATTCTCCAAGTTTTTGGTAGGCAACAAACTCGTTTATTACAGTTTTTAAGCCAATCAGCATTCCTACATTCTCGCAGTCCTCAATTGCAACTCCCAGAATATAGCTCAATGGTATGAAAGTCTTGGCAAGAAGAAACTGTAAAACGAAGTCAAGAGTGTTTACATTGTATATACAATCACAATACTTTTTAATTTGGAAGTCGTTATTTTGTAACAACCCAATATTGAGACTGTTCGTATCCTACTGCTGTCACCATTTGTTAAGCTTGAATTAGACATTATAAATAAGTATTGATATAATTTAAATCACTAATTTGAGTTTTATTTGTTTCATTTCCATTGTAAATCCCATCAGTGTCTCAATTCCTGTCATTCCCATAATCGCTGACACTTTTCTGTAAAATCTGTTATGTATACCATCGCTGTCACCATTTGTAATATTTGTATGGTAGGTGTACCAGTTATGGTTTGTTTGTAGAATTTTTTTATATGCTGTTGTATCAAATATTTTGATCAGATTATTTTTTTATGGACATAAATATATTCAAAGTACAAGAAAAACACATAATTAGATATATTGTTCACTTAATAAACAAGAGGGAAATATTTTTTGAAGAAAAATCGTGTTGCACCAGTTATGGCCACCTAATATACCCGTTACGGCCACCTAATGTACCAGTTATGACCATAGGGATTTCTATGTATTTGTGTGGTTGAAGGACTAGCAAGAAGCATATTAATATCTAAGATATTTAAGACCAGGTAAATACTTGGAAGGCGTAAATCATGATGATAGCAAACAACGAACTATAAATATTGAAATCAGTTATTATAATTTGTAAAATTATGTGTTTCTGTATTGAAATTTTTAGGTTATTTCATTGGAACTTTAATTTTTATTGAAACATTTCAACTTTACATTGCAACTTTTTAATTGAAAATGAATGAAACGAGGTTGGATATTACAGAATTAATCATCAAGCATAAGTAAATCACATGGCCATAACTAGCACACCATGGGTTCCAGTTATGGCCACCTACCTGGCCATGGAACATGGGTATAATTCTGTACCAGTAATGGCCATGTAGTCTAAAAGACGTTCAAGAACATATATTATGTTCAAAATGCCATTAAAACATATTTTATTATGCCCTACTTTATCATAATATAGAATCGATAATATATCGGAATCGGGTCAACATTCAGTGAAAAGTAGATGTAAAGTTAGCAAGGTTCTTAACGATTTTAATAACCAAGTGGCTGAAACAGCGACCTTCTCCTTACTTTATTCTGCCAACGTGCTTTGCTGCAATATTTTTCAACCAATCAAATTGCATTTTGTACATAAAAGAGTGGGGAATTTTTTGAAACATTCTAAAATTGGGTACTATGAATAGGACACTAATGGTAGGCTTTTGAAAATGAATTTGGCCATAACTTGGGGGGGGGGGGCATAATTGGTACACCCATCCTATATAATTACCATTTGTGTCAACAATTGTAATATTGAAGACAAAATATATATTATGACACATTCACAAGAAACCTTCACTTCTCTTAAGAGAGAGGTCTTAAATGTTTGATTTTAAAGTGTTTTATTTATATTACCTACTGATGTGATTTTTATCAAATCATTTTTTATATTTTTATACTGATTTGAATATATCAAAAAAACGTATTTACTATTTTGATTCTCTATAAATGTCGTACTTCTAGGTAGTAACAAGTGAATTCCCAACACATACCTGGAAATCAACTTCTGGCAGTCCCACCAAGCCCATGAACCAAGAGAGCACTGCATTGACAAAGGCAACGAATGCGACGAAAGCAATGATGTTAGCAATAATCCCCAGAATCAGATTGATGCCAGCAAAAGCACCTTTTGTAGCTGCGTCCAAAACACTAGTTTCGGTTCTGAAATCAAAGCAAACAAAATATGATCAGTTATTTCTGTGAGCTTGAAATCACTATTACTGCTCTTGATTCGGGAGTAGATCGACAATCCTTATTGGAGAATAAAATAATTACCTACGTCAGACTCGATCGACTACAATGCCAAGTCAATGTAAATCTCCGATGCGCTGTTGACAATAGCCATAAGAGCCCAGTGCTGTAACTCTCTTGCTTTATGGTGGTGCATACCAAGATAATAGATTGATTCGCAACATAAGTGTGGATATAAATCCAAAAGTGTTTCTAAATATTTCAAAGATTTTATTGAAAATCTTATTGTTCTAATCAATGTATTATATTTCGATGCAAGTTTGTATCGATATAGTGTGCTTTTATCTGTACAGTCAGATTGTTTCATGTTTGTTGTATTGTTGATTTTATGTTAATAAAATTTAACAAGTAAAACTACTAGGGCTAACTGAACAGAATGATTCTTAATCAATTCTGGAGTATATTGTTTTGAATGGCTTCAAGTGCTGCATGACCATAGTATTCGCCATGTCATGTCATAAGAAACATAAACTATTGCAATCTCGATATGTACACTTAGTTTTATGTTATGTAAGTACTATTTTTTTCAATATATTTTGCTAACTGTAAAAACAATTTACTTAAAGAAACTGAAACTGAAACGTGTCGGTTAATGATACTAACTGTTTGTAGAACGTTTTGTGTAATGAGGATACAACAAAGGACAGCATACTTTTCTTCCATGACAATGTTGCTGACTGTGGTCTTGGATTCCTCTGTTTCCGGATAGAAGAGTTTGGAGTAGCAAAGTGCTGCAGGAGCTGACATTACAGACGCAGTCACCAAATGGGCAGGAGAAACACCGAAACTAATGTAGGCGGCCAAAACACTTCCTGCAGATCGAAAGCAACGCAGGATTTAAATGAGCTATCAATTTATGTCCAAGAATAGTATGTGAACTTTGTACCGCACCAGCAACTGTAGCAAATCCAGCTGTCATCACTGCGTGTATTTCTGAACGTGTTAAATGCTTGATGTAAGGTTTTATCAACAACGGTGATTCTGTCTGCGGAAGAAAAGTAATCATAGACTCTTATCTTTCATCTAGTTACATCATGTCATGAAGGCGTAAGCTGGGCTCTACGAACCATGCTGAGAAATATCGACGCCGCAGCATTGACTGACTCGCAGACGGTGGTTCCTAGAGACATCTGCAGGAGCCAACCCAGCTTCAATACGATCCACTGGATGGCGCCATAATAGCTCATGATAGAGATCATGAAGCTGAAGAAGAAGATCACTGACAGCACCTGGAAACAAGACGTTTTCAACCCAAAAGGAAACACATTGTTTACTCAAAAAAATCAGAATGTGCCAAATGAAATTCAATTTGTTCGAGTTTATAATATTCTAATTCGAAGATGCTATAGTTTACAAAACAATGTGCGAGTGAAAGTTAATAAAAAATATATTTTATAAACAGCAACTGTATTATTTAATATGTGTGGACGCGGTAACGTCTTGAAATCGTTGGTTATTCATGTTTGTCGTGAAGACTTGCCAACAAGCCTCAGTGAAATGACCTAGCCAAGAGTCGAATTCGGGTCAATAAGTGACTCACTTGGAAGGCGAAGACGTGTTGGTCGTATATCAAGTAGGCTCCATACACAAACGAAGATCCATCGTCAGCATATGACAAGAAGAGAGCAGCCTTGTCTCCGATACATTGGAAGATATCTCGCCCCACGCTCCAGCGGATCGTCAACAAGCCGAACATGAATTGCAAACCCAAGCCCCAAAACACCGGCCGCCAGCTGATCTGCATAGATACATACATTATAGTTGTCATTCTCCAATCCAGTCCGAAAACTATTCTACATCCCACCGTTCATAGACAATGGGACATAGACGTTCACAAACTGATCTTGACTGATCAGACTCTCACCTGTCCAGGATATTTTGAGAATATGAATCCCAGTAGCAAGAGGACCAGCATCCCCCCGAATGATATTAGTCGCTCCCTGCTATCAACCGTGTCCAGAACCAGGAATATCAACAGTGCGGCAAGAGGAAGTAAGTATAAGACGAGTCGAATCAAAAACCTGGAAATGAACAATCAAAGTGATTTTAAGGTGCTGCAAACGCAATCGATTCTGCTGCTTGTTGCAGATACTTTCTTTAGAGGGGACGAAATGAATGGAAATTTTAATGATGATGCAAGACAAACTTATGGTTGTTACGTGGACAATTTTTTAAACAATTATTCTATAATTAGTGATAATTGGTTGATTTTTGGTGAAAAGTAGCTATTTTTCTTGTCTTACTGGGTGTCTTACAAAAATTAATTTAAAAAATGTGTCAAGTAATAACCAACAGGACATCCATGAACAGTTGGTTCGAGAGGTTTGGTCTCCAATCGTTTCCGGTTGAGCATAGTTTTGCACTCCTAAAGACACAGTCAGGCTACAGAATCTACTGAATGTACAGTAAGAATTGAATGAATTAACTCCTTCGATGTAGACGTATATAAAGTAATACATTTCAGATGTAATAAGTAGCTTACCATCGTTTCCATATACGGCTCACAAATCTTTCCAAGTGGATCCAAAAAGAATCATATACTGTTTTACCAAAATATCTTTTCAGCACTTGAAAGTATATCAAGAGACCATAGACAATGCAGATTACAATAATAAGCAAGCCGTATCCATCACACCATTTCCAAAGACAATTCCCTGCAAGAAATTAAATTATAAATGTAGAATTCGCTGCAATCTCTTGAATAATATGCCTGTAAAAATTCAATACAATATTATTTAAAATGATAAGAGTGTTTTACATGTAATTTAAAATACACAAATGCACGTACTCGCTTATCTTATCTTTTAACAGCTTACTCTTATTTAAAATTGTGTGACATTGAACGCTTACCATTGTTGGTCCAATATATTGACGCAAATGCCAAATATACAAATATGCCAACGTTTAGAGCTATTAAAAATACATTTTTTAATAAAGTCTTGTGTTTTTTAATGAAACTTCCAATGATTTTCCAAAATGCATCGATGGTCTTGGAGACAATATCTCCTTGACGGGGTTTCTTATCGTGCGTTTTATCATCATCGTGTATTTCTTCCAACTCGACAGAATGGACTGCGATTTCCACGGGTTTAACATCCCCATTTTTGGTAGATATCTTTCGATGGCTTAAAACTGGACTTTGTTGGCTCTGCAAATCCTGAAAATGTATACAAATAATAATTAGGTACAAGTGTTCATCGCAAAATCGAGAAAAGGACGTCCGCCCTTCTACCTCTGAGATACAGAATTCCTATTTTTCTTCCACATGGACGCCTTGTTATTCAGAGATGCTATATTGGATATGAAGCATCGATGAATGCAAATGTCTGGGATTGGGAGTCAGGGTGTGAAGTTCAAATACAAAGAACCCCGAGGTAATTGTTTTATTCCTCCTGCGTAAATCATTGCTGGAATATGGAGGTGTTATTCCTTCCTAAGATCTCAGAGCAGAAATGTAAACTTTTCACATTTCTGTACACATAAATGCATGTATTTCTGAAGGAGCTTTCCTATAACAACAGCTTGATTCCTAAAATAAGATAATGTTTCAATGAATACTTACCAACGAATTTTATTATAATTTTATGAGTATAGGTACTAGCACAATTAATTATTGAATATTTTCGAAATTTCTTTAATCAAGGATTGGCCGAGGGATTGCCGTAATATGAGTAGGTAAAAAATGAATCCTCAAGTGCCCCCGCGTAATGTTTTTACTGAGGAACCATGTGGGAACCTTATGTGAACCATAAGCGTGTCTCTCAATGTTCTTAGAAATAACTGAATCCAAATGACAGCTCGCAAAGAGATCCTTCCAATAACCTTGCATCATCACTCATTGTATTCTTTGAAATATTGCTAATTGACGAGTTTATTGGTGCTATTATCTACTCACCTTAGCACTGCCAAATGCGACACTAGGTGCAATCGGTTCTTATTATTGTTTCAAGTGTTATGGAACCCAGTTCCATAACACTTGAAACAATAAGAACTCTCTATTAGGAAACATTTACAAATATTTTCAAAGTTACCTCTGATGGTTCTTGTATTCCACTGCTTTCATCATTCACAAAGGCAGGATTATCTTCTTCAGGCATTTTATACTTTACTCGTGATTAGAATGTGTACGACATGACTTTAAGGAGCTACTTCAGGCAGAAGCTAACTGAAAATAAAACTAATTATGTAGACACAACTTATCTCTTATCATCCGTCCTTAATATCACTTCGAGATTATGGACTTGAGTTATGCATTGCACTAATCGTTGGAATTCGTCATAATTAATTGTTGTTTCAGATTGGATGTGAACGCTGTTTTGATAGAGGAAATATTTTACTCACCTTGGTTAAATTAACTCTGTTGTCAAACTCAATAATTTGTAGGGTCTCACACCTTCTACCTGTAATTGACAGGGCGATGCTCGCTGATAACACAACATTAATTAATATTTATGTGTTCATTGTAGTAATTCAGCTTTTCTTATCTTCATGTTTTACCGCTATTCGGAGAATTAGATTAAGGATAATCTAGCCCAAGATAGCCCCAGGCTGTGTAAAGCCAAAAACACTCGAGGACAGGTTTCCAGTGGACTAGATACAATAACTTCTCACCTTCTTCGGCGAAAAAATAAGTCACAGCGAACAAAATGTTTTCGGGTAACATAAAATGTTTACTAACTCAACTCAACTCTTGATTGATTCGATGGATTAATTTTATTTCATTGTCCTTCGACATCTGAAGTGAACAAATGTCCAACAGATATCAAATATTAAACCATAAATCCAACACAACACTCGATCTGTGCTCCAAGAAATTCTGGCAATTTTACGCCTGTTATTATAAACGAGAGAAGAAAACAAAACTCTACCCCCATCGTAGATAATTTTAATGTATACCAAAATAATCCATGGATTATTTTTTAGACAAAAAGCAACCCATAAAAGCGTAAGTGATATGTCATAAAGCGTTTTTTTTCAATAAGTCCTTTGTATAGCACTGCAGTTCCCAAAATGCAAATGTCGAAAATAATTAATAATTTTTAATTTTTAATTCTTAAAATTATAATAAAATTCGTCAGCATACCGTGAAACATTGTCTTATTTTGTAATAAATCTGGTCGTCAGAGGTGGCCATTTTAGAGTTACATTCATTGATGTCCGCCGACATCAGAACATTTTTAGTTTATAATTTTGCTCTCAAACCTGAAAAATAACACTAAGATATGTTGGGAACTCCACACTGACCTATTGCCTGTTACCAACAGGAAAAAAGCTGCTTTAATTTGCGCAATTTGTCGAGGAATGCGGATTGGTGTCGTAAACCGCGAAACACGTAGATTGTTCAGGTAGTTATACATTCATCGTTCTTCCAAATAATTTATCGGTCAAATAAACTTCATACTAAACCAAACTCAATAATAGCTCTGCTGATTGACTATTGCTATGGTAACTTATAATCTATTCTGCCAATAATATTTTCGGCAGTTGTCCGAATGTTGGATTTATGCTTCTCGAATAAGTGATCACATACATCTATATTCATTCAAGCGATGTCATTGGCTTAATATTCTGGTCTTAGAACTTTCAACCCGCTCGACGCAATATATTCTAAATGATTACATTTTATTTCGGCATTTCTCTTAATTGCTTAGCAATCTCCAAGCTCCATGCTTCTGAATCTCCATCAAGTGGTATATCAAAGACAGCATCTTATCTGCCGAAAAAGATAAAAATCATCTAATTTCTTGATTCGAATGATATGTTTGTACTTACATTTGGCTTCTGATTACATCCATTATGTCCATGAATATGCAAGTGTGTGAGCGTGATACCGTGATACGTACATCTTGATGGCTCTGACTAGAGATACTGAATTTGCCGCTACCCACCACGTGATACCCACTTCACACTTACTTCCGAACTATAGCTGAGTCGACAGGGACGGTTTACTTTCTTCGCTCAGGTGTTATGTGACCTCAATTTCTTCATGTCTAAACTCTAAAATGATTTGTCATATTTTGCATTCATTATTTATTTTATATTTATTTATAAAGCATACTTTGATCGTGATTAACGATGTGTTACATATCGACACCACCAGATATTATTATTTTAAAGCTTTCATGAACTGTTATTTAATTTTATTTTATTTTATGTTATTTTATTTTATAAATGCCAGGGTCCATTCAATAACAATTCTATTGGGTCATGTGTTGGGGTTCACCGCTTCCTTGGTCATTTTTTTCCAGAATTAATATTCTGGAAAAATGATTCTTAAAATTTAAACTTTAGGAAAATTCTATCTACTTGTTAAAATCAAAACTAAATTGCTTATTGACAAATTAACACTTTTTATCTTCTTTAAACTTGGAAAGATTTATTTGAGGTTATAAGATGGCGCCATCGTCAAAATACACGCGTTCCATTCCGATAAAACGGTACTTGAAATCCAATTCTGGTTTCGAGCCTTGACAATTAATATACTGTAACACATGAAGGACATTGTGCAAATGGATTTCCAAGATTTTTGTTAAGGAAACAGCCTGGGAAACACACTACTAAATCTGTATTTAAACGTCTCACCTTCAATTTGTTTAGAATCACGTCACCACACATCTACCTCTTGTCAGTGGATCACAATTCTAGTAAACGTACAGTAATTTATTCAATCACCTGAAGAGATTCGTTAGGTCGGCCGTTCTCTTGTCGCTCACTACTTTTACTTCACTGCACAAGCGAACAGTCGAGACATTTTCACTTCCAAGCAAACGAGGAAAATCTCCTGCATATTGTCATGAGGTGACTAATTCATAACCAAGGACTTAAGATTACCTCCGCTTACGTCATTGGTTTGTTTATTTCATCGTGTCAGGTCAGTTGGCAGCACCATGGGCAGTGACATGTTGCTGCATTCATCTCATTTTGGAGAAGGACGTTCCATCAGAATGCCTGCATTAACTGCTACCATAGTGACAGTACATATCACTATCACTTTGGTTGGTGACATGCAAAGATGAACCCTGTTTAGCATTGCCAGGTATAGGCCGGCTTATGCTAGAGAGGGTTCATCTTTGCCTGTCACCGACCATAGGTACCTATCTTGATATACACGTATCATTTGGAAAACGAATAGTGTACAGGAATTGATTTATTTCTATTCCCGGTTTTTATCGAGTTTTAATGACTATACAATATTGATACCTTTTACAACTTAATTGATCTATGTCGAGTGTTAGCAGCCAGCAAACATGGAAATCCCATATCTCCTTTCACATAATCACAACGTTAGCTAACGTTTTCGTAAATAACAACCAATGCATCAGGAATTTTCTAGTGGTTTAGAAACGTATTTTGTTAGTTTTATCATAAAATTTTATCAACATTTGTCATTGCAGTTAGCTTAATTTGTATTTCTGAATTGACATTCTCTGTGATATAGCCATCACCATAGACATTGTATAGCCTTTTACAATGTCTATGCCATCACTAATCAGCCTACACCTGCATAGTCATACATTCAACGCCAAGCCAATTCCCTATTGGATGCTGTGAGCTTTCGTATAATTTTCTCTTCTACCCTTAAGCCCATAGGAGTTATCCATATTATTACAGTGTATTTTTTCAAATGATTATTTGCACTTTATTTAGAAGCGCTCAGTTTGTATAGAAAAACCAATTCACCAATATAGTATTATTATTCCAAGTTAAGACATTTATATGTCTAAGTCTAAGTATTTATAAATTAATATGATTACATAATATTACCTAACTAATAATAGGTAATATGATTTATAAAATTGCTTACGCTAACTTTCCTTTTCAAATCCATTATTTTCCGTTCCATCTGCAGGGTTACTTGTTTCTGCAGAGATGTCCTCTTGTTCCTAGAAAAGGAAACAGACACACGAATGAAATTAATTGCAAATTACTCATTAATTCATTTCATATCAGGTAAATATAACACATAGAATACTAAGTAACATACAGGTGTGACGGTGTATTACTAGTTGGTATATGTTCAAACGCGTGTAAACATAAACCGGTCCAAGTTCAATGGCAATACATATAAACCGGGAGATGATTACAACAATCTAGTAAATGGGTGTCCAAATGGAGAATTACAACGAGGTCAATAACCTTTTACAAATATACCGGGTAATGATTAAGCAGTATACATAAAACGGGAAAACATTAGAAGAGTCAAATAAATTGGTAAAAAATAATAAAATCCCGTGATATTATTACTGCATGTTAAATTAAACCAAAAATGAATACCAACCCCTAATACCAAGGATATACAAAATGAATGTATAATATTAAACCGCGTGATATTATTACTGCACTTGGTTTTAAACCCCAAATAGACACAACCCTTAAATACAAGGGTGTATAAAAGAGTGCATACTAATTAACCGCGTAATATTATTACTGCACTTGGTTTTAAACCCCAAATAGACACAACCCTTAAATACAAGGGTGTATAAAAGAATGCATACTAATAAACCGCGTAATATTATTACTGCACTTGGTTTTAAACCACAAATAGACACAACCCTTAAATACAAGGATATACAACAGAGTGTATAATAATAACCCGCGTGATATTATTACTGCACTTGGTTTTTACCAACAAATGGACACAACCCTTAAATACAAGGATATACAACAGAGAGTATACTAATAAACCGCGTAATATTATTACTGCCCTTGGTTTTAAACCCCAAATAGACACAACCCTTAAATACAAGGGTGTATAAAAGAGTGCATACTAATAAACCGCGTAATATTATTACTGCACTTGGTTTTAAACCCCAAATAGACACAACCCTTAAATACAAGGATATACAACAGAGTGTATAATATTAACCCGCGTGATATTATTACTGCATTGGTTTTAAACCACAAAAAGACGCAACCCTTAAATACAAGGATATACAAAATGTATGTATAAAAATAAACCGCGTGATATTAATACTGCAGTTGGTTTTTAACTACAATAGACACAACCCTTAAGTACAAGGATGTACAAAAGAGTGCATACTAATAAACCGCGTAATATTATTACTGCACTTGGTTTTTACCAACAAATGGACACAACCCTTAAATACAAGGATATACAACAGAGTGTATAATAATAAACCGCATAATATTATTACTGCACTTGGTTTTAAACCCCAAATAGACACAACCCTTACATACAAGGGTGTACAAAGGAGTGTATAAAAATAAACCGCGTGATATTATTACTGCACTTGTTTTTTAGCTACAAGTAGACACAACCCTTAAATACTTGGATGTATAAAAGAGTGTACTAATAAATTATTATACACTCTTTTGTATATCCTTGTATTTAAGGTTTGGGTCTATTTGTGGTTAAATACCAAGTGCAGTAATAATATCACGTTGTTTATTAGTATACACTCATTTGTACATCCTTGTACTTAAGGGTTGTGTCTATTGTAGTTAAAAACCAACTGCAGTATTAGGTAATATCACGCGTTTTTTTATACATACATTTTGTATATCCTTGTATTTAAGGGTTGTGTCTTTTAGTGGTTTAAAACCAAGTGCAGTAATAATATTACGCGGTTTATTATTATACACTCTGTTGTATATCCTTGTATTTAAGGGTTGTGTCCATTTGATGGTAAAAACTAAGTGCAGTAATAATCTCACGCGGTTTATTATTATACACTCTTTTGTACACCCTTGTATTTAAGGGTCTTGTCTATTTGGGGTTAAAACCAAGTTCAGTAATAATATCACGCGGTATATTATTATACATACATTTTTTTCCTTGTATTTAAGGGTTGTTTAATAAAATTACGCGGTTTATTATTATACATACATTTTGTATATCCTTGTTTTTAAGGGTTGTGTCTATTTGGGGTTTAAAACCAAGTGCAGTAATAATATCACGCGGTTTATTAGTATGCACTCTTTTATACACCCTTGTATTTAAGGTTTGTGTCTATTTGGGGTTTAAAACCAAGTGCAGTAATAATATCACGCGGTTTATTAGTATGCACTCTTTTATACACCCTTGTATTTAAGGTTTGTGTCTATTTGGGGTTTAAAACCAAGTGCAGTAATAATATCACGCGGTTTATAAGTATGCACTCTTTTATACACCGTTGTATTTAAGGGTTGTGTGTATTTGGGGTTTAAAACCAAGTGCAGTAATAATTCACGCGGTTTATTAGTATGCACTCTTTTATACACCCTTGTATATAAGGGTTGTGTCTTTTTGGGGTTTAAAACCAAGTGCAGTAATAATATCACGCGGTTTATTAGTATGCACTCTTTTATACACCCTTGTATTTAAGGGTTGTGTCTATTTGTGATTTAAAACCAAGTGCAGTAATAATATCACGCGGTTTATTAGTATGCACTCTTTTATATACCCTTGTATTTAAGGGTTGTGTCTATTTGTGGTTTAAAACCAAGTGCAGTAATAATATCACGCGGTTTATTAGTATGCATTCTTATGTACACCCAATTGTATTCAAGGGTTGTGTCTATTTGTGGTTTTAAACTAATTGCAGTATTAATACCACGCGGTTTATTATTATCCATACATTTTGTACATCCTTGTATTTAAGGGTAGTGTCTATTTGTGGTTAAACACATCTTGGAATAATAATATCTCGCGGTATATTATTATACACTCTTATGTACACCCTTGTATTTAAGGGTTGTGTCTATTTGGGGTTAATAACTATTTGCAGTATTAATATCACGCGGTTTATAATTATACATACATTTTGTATACTTGTATTTAAGAGTTGAGTCTATTTGTTGTTAAAAACAAGTGCAGTAATAATATCACGCGGTTTATTAGTATACTCTCTTTGTATATCCTTGTATTTAAGGGTTGGGTTAATTTGTGGTTAAAAAGCAAGTACAGTAATAATATCACGCGGTTTATTAATATAGTTACACTCGTTTGTAAATCCCTGGATTTAAGGGTTGTGTCTATTTGTGGTTAAAAACCAAGTGCAGTAATAATATCATGCGGTTTATTATTATACATACATTTTGTATATCCTTGGAAAAAGTTGTTTTTAAGTGAATAATCATATCCTGGTATATTTGTACTACTTTTGAACTTAATATGGAAGATGATTACTACGTTAAACATATACCAGTATATGTTTATTGCCCTACAATTAACCCAGTATATGTTTAAATGCACTAATCATCTCCCGGTTTATTTGTATCGCGTTGAACTTATACCAGCAGTACTAATATTCCGTTACACCGGCATGATTCATATCGAAATAGCTGTAGAAATGAAGGATCAGAATCAGAAATCATGATCTGATTTTCGCTGTCCCTATAATGTTAAACCTAAGCTACGTCTTATACAAGGACCTCGCGTAGGTCACTAGAATAGGTTTTACTTAAGTAAGATAATATAAAGATATTTTTGTTATACAATTTAATAACAAATAATAATTTTCAAACAAACGTTATGAAACGGAAAATTTAAATCTATAGTTATTATTTGCTACGCCATCGAGTCCACACGTACCTCAAATTTTGTATTATAAAGAAAATATGTTTTTTCGTCACTCATCGTACGTTTTGGTTCACGTGTCATGTACTACATACATAAATAGTGAAAATAGTGGAAATCACTCAAGTTGCAGCCGTATAGGAAGAGTGATCGCTACATTTAACTTCTTGCAAATACTGGGAAGACAGGTGGTTACAAATGACATGAGCATAGGCCGTTGTAATACCTACGTTACAAAAATGAATGACTGCATTACTTTTTATTAAAATATTTTCGCGTAAGTTTATAGTCTTTATAAATTTACGAATAATTATATAAGTGCGTGAACCTGCAATTTTTTAAAAATTGCGGTTGAAAGCTCCTAGAACTTTTTTATGTTCTATAAACAATTTTCTCAGGGGGCCTAACATTAGTATAATCTTCAGTTTAGTTAAGCTCCACTTCGGAAAATGTGATATATTACCATTATGTAGGTATACTGCGGCATACTTTAAAAAAACTGCAGTCAATGTAGCCTGCGATTACTCTAAACATAGGAAATAAGATCCGGAATTATATTGCAGTATCCTCTTACATAATGTACACTTTCTGGCATATGTATGTCCGTATGTCCGGGTGTCCGTATGTCCGTATGTCCAACATAAAGAGATCCTCTTACATAATGTACACGTTCTGGCATATGTATGTCCGTATGTCCGTATGTCCGGGTGTCCGGGTGTCCGTATGTCCGTATGTCCGGGTGTCCGTATGTCCGTATGTCCTACATAAAGAGACTAGACCTACACTTCCCCCGTCCCACCATGGGGCGGGGTATAGTCTTTTTAGGTCTTTTTAGGTCTAGTCTTTTTAGTCCTACAAATTGAAATTGATTGTATTTAAAATGGACGACTTTCATTGCCAATTGTGTCAAAAACTATTTGCGAGGAGCAAACAACTAAAAATCCGAGTATTTAAAAAAAAAAAAAAAAAAATTAAAAAAAAGATAATCAGAAAAATCAGAAAAATCTTAAATCATCAGAAAAATAAGAAAAAATATAAAAAAATCCAAAAAAAATCACATAAAAATTATAATAAATCAAAAAAATCAAAGGAACCAAAATATTATTAAAAATTATAAAAAACAATAATCAAGTAGGTATGTAAAAAATAAAAAAAACAGAAAACAACAAAAAGATCCAAAAAACCACATTAAAGTTATAAAAAAATCATAAAAATCAATAAATTATAAAAAAACAATAATTCATGTCAACATAAAAAAAATACGCAACAAAACCAAAAAAAGGAAAAAAAAGAAAATTCAAATCAAAATAAAAAAAATTGCGCACGTTACCAAAATATCAACAAAAGAAACAAAAAATAAATCTATAAAAAATATCCAAAAAACAAAAATGTACCAAAAAAATCATAGGTACAAAAAATCATAAAAATAAAATAAAAATAAAAGGAAATATAAACTTATATAAAATCAAAAAATTACGCAACGAAACCTAAAATCAAAGAAAAATCAAAAAATGAAAGAGTAATAAAAAACCCAAAAATTTCAAAGAATCAAACCAATCACTCAACAAAACCAAAAAAATTAAGAAAATCAAAAAATCAAAAATATCACAAAACAAAACCAAAATATATAAAAAAATAAATGAGAAATTTTAAAATGTTAAAAATCTAAAAAAAATCACTCAATAATCAAAAAAATTACCAACAATAAAAAAGAAGAATACAAAAATAATCAAGAAAGGTCAAAAATCCTCTTATATATTGAACACTTTCCTGCATGTGGGTGTCCGGGTGTCTGTGTGTTTACAATTGTAATTGATCCAACTGGCTTTTCAAAACGTCAAATGTCAGCATCTTCTTTATATCCACTTTTAAGGAAGTTATAACAATAATTCGTTCAAAAAATATACGAAAAAAAAATCTACACAACTGATTGATGAATTAACTCCGTTTCAAAATCGTTTTGCAGTATTTTGAGAGATATTACAATTAAAGCAAAATGGCATGGAAAAAATACATTTTTTTGTGCAACTGTAATTTATCCTTTTCCCCCAACGATTACGATACGAATTTACCATATCCTGTCTCTTTTTATACATTTCCCAAACTTTGGTACTTGGTGATAAATTAATCAGATAAATGTGAATCACACATCGTAAAATTTGTAAGTGGGTCCCTCTAGTAATGGTATAATGCACCGAGTTTTCTGAAGTGTAGCTTAAGCTAACTGTAGCTTAAACTAATGGTAATACCGGCCCTTAACAAAACAGTATTATCCACTTTCTCCCAGTTTCGCTAACTCCGCTCCGACTTATTATGTCAATTAAGATTCAAACGGCAAATGTGTTTGTTTCCTGGCATGGTTGATGGATTTTCAATGCTGTGTCGGATCATCCGCATCTGATTAGGAAGGTTCTGTATTTACATTTCAACCCTTCGCCTTTCAAACGTGACTGAGCCGCAATTTCTAGCATCAGAAGTTTTGATAACTTGCACGCACTCGTCTATATGCAAGGCAGAACAGTGTATTTAATTTTCTATTAGGGTTGGTTGGTTTGAGAAATGGGGTAAGTATTAAGTACCCTACGATGTGCGCAGCACCCCATAGAAACTCCATTACAAATTTGGTTGAGATCGGTCAAAGGGTGTAGAAAGAACATACATACACACAGACAGACATTCTACTTTATAGGTATATTTTTTATTTTTTTATTTTTTTATTAACGTGTTTCATGATTTTATAAAACTTTTGTTATGCGATGCGATATTTTAAAAATAATTGTTGTTGTTTTGGTATTTATTGATTTTTAGATATTGTATCTGATTTTATTTGATGTTTCAATATTTGTATATAGTTTGTCATTTGATTTACAAATGATTTTTATTTTGCTTTTGCTTTTTTATATACCTATATCATCGAGGTAAGATATATTAGCTTTTTCTAGAAAAATTACGACAGAAGAATGCTTTTATAGTGATGCTGATAGGGAGATGATGATGATGATGATAATGATGATGATGATGACGATGACGAAGACGATGACGATGACGATGACGATGGATGATGATGAAGATGATGATGATGATGATGATGATGATGATGATGATGATGATGATGATGATGAAGAAGAAGAAGACTAGGTAAGGATGGATGGTAAGAAGAAGCCGGTCGTGGCCATTACAGTATGGAACCTTCCCATCATTTGCCTCTCCTCGACTGAGGGAAGCGGCCGTGGGAATCTAACCAGGGACCTCTGGAGTGTAAGTTTAGAGTATTACAGCAGATCTAACATGCTCGCGTCTTTTATCTTTGCAAATAAAAAATTGTGATTTTATAAGCACCATTATATTATATTTCATATTATATCGATGGCTAAGAATCAGGAGTGGACCACGCACGTATCTCCATTTTTGACGGAAACAAGTTTGATATCTATACAAATGTAAAAACAAATACTTCATCAGATGGTAAATAGCTCAATCTAGAATAATAATACAGAAATCACTGTTTATAACTGTTTATAAACACTGCCTATAAACAGTTTATGTTTTTGGAGATAACAAGGTCCTGATTCGTAGCCATCGAGATTATATTTATTTTTTCCCGGCTTTTCTTTAATATTACCCTCGCTTCGAGACTCGCATCGATCATATCCGAGCATGTATCCGAGTGAGATCGTGTAGATCTCGCGATCGTCCGTGTCAGATTCAGATACATGCTCTGGACACTACAGTGAGGCGTGTGAAACTCTAAACTCTTTTCTCTCGAAACTCCTTCCTGATAGACTCTCATTATCAAAAGAATTGAATCATCATTTCAAGCTGACAACAGTTGGCAAAACTTCTGCAGGTATTTTAGATCTTGTGCCGATATGTACAGTGACGGCAATATGATCGTTGCACTCTGCCTCTCTCTTAACCCATATCATAAACATGTTTTTATATGGAGCAGGGAGAGATAGTGTACACTTGGCACAACTAAAAACGGTATTTGAACGAAACGGTTTGGCTGCTGTTCAGGTTTCTTGACAATCAATCTTTGTTATAATCAATAAACAAAATAAGAGCTCACCAACTAGAATTAGATAACGTGTTAGCATAAACTTCATCGGATGATGATGCCATTCAAATCTTTTTCAGCCAATCCGTTTCTTTCGAATACCGTCTTTAGTTTGGCCAAGTGTACGTTTACTACAATAATAAGTATTGTATGTGGTGGATACAAACCTTGAACGAAAAGCATGGCAGGCACACAAAATCACAATATAATGAGAGCTGATCAATTGAAGCTGTGTAACAAAATCACGGAAAGCAGGGAAAGGGTGCAGGACAAAGCAGCGATGACAAAAACAATCAAAACATAAAGCACAAACACTATGCAAAAACTTTTTAATGAATTTGCATTTATTGCTAGAAATGCGTGAAAACGACACAACATCACACAACATCACAAATCTTCGGTCCAGCAACAAAGAGAGCAACCCGCAATATTTGAACACAAACAACATAAAATCCTAGATAGATAGATAAGTAGATAGATTTCTAATATTATTCTTATTAAAACTAACAATAAAATCAACAAAGATTCGTAGCTAATACTGTTTTTGGAATAGGTATCTATCATATTGTGCATTGTTGCCCACATGAATAATTCATTGTTATTAAAATATTACCAAATATAAAATGAAGAATGGGCAGTTTGAAAAATCGCATCCCTTCATATCACCCTAACGCCACGGGAAGTCTCGCATTATTAATAAACAGTACTTATCTCAAATATAAAATTCGTATTCTATAGTCTAAACCTGCTTACAGTAATGGAAGTATCACCAATTAATTTTTACCTTTGATACATTTTCAAGAAAATTACTGAAATATCTACTGAAATACCGAATTGTATAAATTCTCGGTCTCACAGTGACATAGGCAATAAAAATTAAAAGTTTAAAAATTTGAATGCGTAATAAATTAGCATGATAGTATTTAACTTCCTACACTACTTTGGGCTTCTGTATATTTAGGATATTTCTAAAATATTAAATAAATTAAGAAAATTTTCGCAAATTTTCGAAAAAAAATCAGTACGAAGATTTAGTTTTGAAGTTTGCAAAAATTCCAGTAAATCCTTATTTTAATTTTTTCTAGTAATAATAACTGGAGGAACTTTTCCCATCGTGCTCGCTATTAAAGCTCTTTGATCTTTGACTCCTTCTCTGAGTAGATACTTGTCCGTGCGTATGAGATTGTCAAGAGTGAGAACCACCTCTGTGGAGTGCTTGAAGATCGGGGAGACGTGCTGGACCGGCGAGGTGCTTCTGGTGCAGAGATTCACCAGCCAGGACACGACCACGCCGACCACTAAGGTGATCAGGAACGCCATCAGAGCGTACCACAGGAACGAGATGCGGTACAGCACGAACACCTCATCGCTGCTCTCACTTCTGCAACAAACAATACACGTTGGAGATGGCATTCGTAAATGTTTATACTATTCGGAAGAAAGTGTAAATTAATTTTATTCTTTGGCTTAGTTCTGCAGATTTGAGAATTTCAAAGCGAATTCAGCACATTCTTATTCAATCTAACGAGTTTGTAAACTGAGAATTGAAAGTTCCCTTTATTCTTGAATGTTAACAGACAAGGTCAATAGAACTATTATCTCTTATTTATAGATTAATTGTCTAATTATCAATGCTAACCTTAGAATATATCTTAACCCAATAGTTCATAGAAATGTTCTATGACATGTTTTATCAGTAAGGATGATCTAATCGATGGCAAATGTGCAATGATTGTATATAATACTTTAACTAACTCGGATTGTCGCCCGCAAGGAAGGGGTCCCGGGTTCGAACGCCGGACACCAGGATGTATTTTCATAGCCGTCATGAGTTTTCATGAGTGTATCATTAAACTAAAAAGTATGCGTAACACTAAACCATACTTCAAAAAAGCTATGGTACAAAAACGAAAACCTTTATGTGCGTGTACCATGTTTATGTTTCGTATGTACCTTAGCACTCAACAACGAGATTGGAAAGAAGAAATGCGAGAATTTGCACGGACTTCTTTTTGTTTTTTGTAATAGGTAGTAATTATTTTTTGACAACATAATCATTATATTAGTATCTTTAGCCACATATGATAGTTGAAGTGTGTGCTGCCCATGAATTCTTACTTATAAATGCCCAGTGAAATAGTGACACTTTTTGTAGGTATTCAGTGTGCCATTTAACAGAGAAGAACTACAATTTCTCGATTTTCAAGCCGCTATATTTAAGTTTTCAAGGTGCAATTTTTATTTATTTTTACTTTTCGTGTTCGTTCAAGTGAATAGAAATAATGTGCTATTTAAAATGATAAATTATAAAGATGACTGCCATGTGTCAGTGCTTATTTAGTAACAATTTTGAAAATATATTTCATTGTGATTGCTAATTACTAAATAATAAGATGTCAAGTTCTGAGACTCACCTGGAAATAAAGTTGAGTGGAGTTATTGTCGTATTCTTGACTGGACAGTTCTCGGTCGATGTAGGGAGGCTTGGATATAGCTGTTTACCGGATTCTGTAGCAATCGTGGCACCAACTGTCAACCACCCGACAATACATGTACCTGCCAGAAGACCAGCTGAGGCACCCTGACAATACAAGCGAGCATTAGACCGGGCAGAGATTACCAAGACATTAGGTCTGTTCGTTCGCTCTGCACTGGCTACACTTGAACTGTTCGACCGACAAAAAGTGTAAAAGGTGTAGACACTTTCCACACTCGGCATAGGGCGAGTGTCGGCCAGTGTAATTCCGGTGTCACTAGTAGAGCGAACGAACAGACCTATTGGGTAGTAAATACACGCGGGGAAACTTTGACCACATGTAAACTCTGTGGGGGGAAAACGTACACTTGGCCAAATTAAAAACGGTATTCGAAAGAAAAGGATTGGCTGATACACATTTGTTGGCATCATCCGTTGAAGTCTGTGCTATCACTTCTTCTGACTCTTAGTATAGATGAGCTCTGAAATTTCATTGTTAAATAACAAGGATTGATTGTCAAGGAACCTAACACGACAGGGAAATCCATGTCGTTAAACTACCGTTTCTATACTTTGGCCAAGTGTCCGATATTTTTAAAATTAAATCGTAAATGCAATATGTTCAATGTTGCACTTAGACCATTGGATAATAACATACTACTTACTATTGAGTTAGCGAATGGTACAAAGATTCCAAGAACGAAAACTCCAAAGAGAGTGCCTGAGAAGAAACTGGATAGCGATATGGCCACCTGTAAATAAATAATTAAAAATGATTAGTTTTCCAACAAAAGCGTTAAATACTTTTTTTATTGTAAATGAAATGAAATGTTTGTGAGTGCATATCAGATTTCAATTTGGTTGCGTGAGTGAGATATTTGAGTATTACATTCTTATTGATATGATATGCATTTAATAACTAATTGACCCAATTCAAGGCAAGAAATTGATCTTGAGAAAAGCCAAGGTTGTGATCGAGCACCGATTGAAGACTAAAGTTTACTTTTTCTTCAAACTGCAATGAATTTATGTTGGACATAACTATGGGATTTATATTGGTAAGTATTGACCTAATCCAAGGTGGTGATTTGCTATTGAATATTGTGAAGGACATCAAACTTATTGAAGAGTAAACCCACCGCAGACAGGCAAGTATAATATTTACAGGAAAGTTTTATTTACTGGTTGACTGATTTTCAATGTCAGGATCAGTAAGATAATGAGTGATGAATAAAAATATCTCTGCTACTCACCGGAACCAGGCCCCCCATGTATGACATGTATGACAAGGAGATGCTAGAGTGATGAGATGAGTACAAACTCTGCTACTCACCGGAACCAGGCCCCCCATGTATGACATGTATGACAAGGAGATGCTAGAGTGATGAGATGAGTACAAACTCTGCTACTCACCGGAACCAGGCCCCCCATGTATGACATGTATGACAAGGAGATGCTAGAGTGATGAGATGAGTACAAACTCTGCTACTCACCGGAACCAGGCCTCCCATGTATGACGTGTATGACAAGGAGATGCTAGAGTGATGAGATGAGTACAAACTCTGCTACTCACCGGAACCAGGCCTCCCATGTATGACGTGTATGACAAGGAGATGCTAGAGTGATGAGATGAGTACTACAAACTCTGCTACTCACCGGAACCAGGCCCCCCATGTATGACATGTATACATACATGTATGACAAGGAGATGATAGGGTGATGAGATGAGTACAAACTCTGCTACTCACCGGAACCAGGCCCCCCATGTATGACATGTATGACAAGGAGATGCTAGAGTGATGAGATGAGTACAAACTCTGCTACTCACCGGAACCAGGCCCCCCATGTATGACATGTATGACAAGGAGATGCTAGAGTGATGAGATGAGTACAAACTCTGCTACTCACCGGAACCAGGCCTCCCATGTATGACGTGTATGACAAGGAGATGCTAGAGTGATGAGATGAGTACTACAAACTCTGCTACTCACCGGAACCAGGCCCCCCATGTATGACATGTATACATACATGTATGACAAGGAGATGATAGGGTGATGAGATGAGTACAAACTCTGCTACTCACCGGAACCAGGCCTCCCATGTATGACGTGTATGACAAGGAGATGCTAGAGTGATGAGATGAGTACAAACTCTGCTACTCACCGGAACCAGGCCTCCCATGTATGACATGTATGACAAGGAGATGATAGGGTGATGAGATGAGTACAAACTCTGCTACTCACCGGAACCAGGCCTCCCATGTACGGCACAATGAAGACCAGGCCGAATGAGGCCAGGCCAAAAACAAATGCGAGGAATTTTACAGTAAGAGCAGACTTCTGCTCAGTGAGTCCAGCTTTGAATGAAGTTCCATCCATTTCAGTGAACCAAATGGCTGCCAGGGCGTTCAGTCCAGTCGATACAGTACTGTGGAGCCAAAACAGAGTTCAATGTATACACCTTATACCAAACTGACACCCCATTTATTGGTGTCTGACTTTGTTGCTCTGACTCTTTTCTTTGGTTTATATAATCGGCTGCATTCGACTTCATTCCTTCCCAATGCATCGAGCCGATATATTATTTATTAACTGAGATAGGTAATTATTTCCTTGTTGTACGAACGTTTGTGTTGTTATGGTCTATATTCATTATTTTGCAACAAATTAAAAATACGTATTTTATTATATCGTTATCATGTAATATCAGCAAGTCGAAGGCATTAGAACTAATACCTTAAAGCACAATTGAAATTGTTCAGGAAATCAATTAAATAATAACACGTATGAAAAATAAGGTGTATAGACAGAAGATCGCTTTCAAATAGTTTAAAATGTAGGAGCGAGGCAACATATTGGAACATCAAGTATTTTAGTAGAGAAATAAAACAAGATATCAAATAATACCAATAACTAAATAATTTTTAAATTTAGATAGCAGACCGAGGCTTATGCATATCGACTATCGAGGCTTATGAAGTAATACCTGTATTTCATCATAAACCTCGATATGCACAATAAAGTTTACCCGATGGCCCTTATCATGATCATGGATTATCGTGATGACTACGATCACGCCTAAGCGTTGTGCCATATACGTTGATTGTACCCAGTCTCTTACCTAAGTCCAGCACTGAAGATCCCGGCGACGAAGAGTCCCGGAAAACCACCGAGTTGTCCCAATGTGTCCATGACGTAGAGTGGGAAGAGTTGGTCAGGTTTCTGTACATCCTGGGGGATCAAGAGGAAAGAGTTCAGATATACTCATGTAAATCCTTAGTGGCTGACAAGGAGTGCTGATATCATTTCAAATGGTTTCAGAAATACAAGAGATTCCGATAATTTGGGAGATGCAGATCTTCATTGACTGACATTTATTAAATCTCAGATATTATTTTTTAAAGGTTCATATTGGTATATTAAAGGAGAAATACTATTGAAAATTGTAAATGAGGTTCAAGTGTATCTGTAATATCGATTATCGGATTATCCGATTATCGATATCAGATACCTATATTATTCAATTTTGCAAACGATTTTCTATTTCGGTGATTATTTTATTGATGACATTGTTTTATTAGTTTTAAAAGTTTTAATTAGAATTTTGATGAACCTATTCACATATTGACATGATTATGACGAGACTTTATTACTTAGTTTTCTAAATATAATTTATTTGTGACGTCATACCCCGTTCTTGAGCGGATCGCAGTCGTGATATTTCGCGAAGATCAGCATGCCCGCGTAGACCGTCAAGAAGACCACAAATGTCCAGCCAAAAGTGTTGATCCAGATCATCCTGTGCAGGACAAGTCACAGATTAATACATCATCCTGCGCATATAGTTGCATATCCTGCGCATCAATGAAAGAACTTACTTCCTGGCTTGTCCTATGGATCGCACTGTGAGATAACGCTGGATCTGCAGCTGGTTGGCGCCGTATGTGACGATGTGCAAGCACCCGGCGCCAATGAAGGTGCCCCACACAGTGTAGATGTCAGTGGGGTCAGGATTCCAGCTGAAACAAGCAGATCATTCTCTCACCATGGAGGTACTCACAACATGCTACATGGACAGATAAACAAGCAGATCATTCTCTCACCATGGAGGTACTCACAACATGCTACATGGACAGATAAACAAGCAGATCATTCTCTCACCATGGAGGTACTCACAACATGCTACATGGACAGATAAACAAGCAGATCATTCTCTCACCATGGAGGTACTCACAACATGCTACATGGACAGATAAACAAGCAGATCATTCTCTCACCATGGAGGTACTCACAACATGCTACATGGACAGATAAACAAGCAGATCATTCTCTCACCATGGAGGTACTCACAACATGCTACATGGACAGATAAACAAGCAGATCGTTCTCTCACCATGGAGGTACTCACAACATGCTACATGGACAGATAAACAAGCAGATCATTCTCTCACCATGGAGGTACTCACAACATGCTACATGGACAGATAAACAAGCAGATCATTCTCTCACCATGGAGGTACTCACAACATGCTACATGGACAGATAAACAAGCAGATCATTCTCTCACCATGGAGGTACTCACAACATGCTACATGGACAGATAAACAAGCAGATCATTCTCTCACCATGGAGGTACTCACAACATGCTACATGGACAGATAAACAAGCAGATCATTCTCTCACCATGGAGGTACTCACAACATGCTACATGGACAGATAAACAAGCAGATCATTCTCTCACCATGGAGGTGCTCACAACATGCTACATGGACGGATAAACAAGCAGATCATTCTCTCACCATGGAGGTACTCACAACATGCTACATGGACAGATAAACAAGCAGATCATTCTCTCACCATGGAGGTACTCACAACATGCTACATGGACAGATAAACAAGCAGATCATTCTCTTACCATGGAGGTACTCACAACATGCTACATGGACAGATAAACAAGCAGATCATTCTCTCACCATGGAGGTACTCACAACATGCTACATGGACAGATAAACAAGCAGATCATTCTCTCACCATGGAGGTACTCACAACATGCTACATGGACAGATAAACAAGCAGATCATTCTCTCAAATGATCTAATGAAATGAAATGAAATTAAATCAAAATCATAAAATCAAAATCACACAAAAATCGTAATAAAACACTCGTAGAAAATTTACAAAATAACAAAAAGATCTTGAAACTCAAAAAAGTTCAAAATCAGGAGTACACTCAAATGATGATTTATAAGATTATAATTATATAGTTGATCTTTTATAACGTATAAGTATAACACATCGTCCTACGCGAATGAGGGAACGACGTGAACTGTTTAAAATTATTGATAATTATCCCTAATTGCCTTTTCGACTGAGGAAAACAAAAAATGGAAATCCATGCAGGCAGGGAATCGAATCCATGTTTCTCCTGAACACTGGTCAATATTCCAACGTTATATTGTGAAATCTTACTTGAAGAAGTTTGTTCGTTCCATGGCTGCATTTCTCCTCCATACTTCAGAGATGCCTCCGATGTCGATAGTCCCCTTGATGAGTACTGCCAGCATTGACGAATACAGCACCAGGACTTGAAAACAATCTGTCCACACCACGGCTTTCATGCCACCCTGGAAGAGAATCACGTTGAAACATCTTCGCAAAATGTTTCAAATATTTCTTAAATTACCATCTGTCAGTTTATATCGAAATTAGGCTGGCTAATAATGCTTTAGTCATCAAATTGTTCACAATGGACGTGAAGTCTAAAAGACATTGCGTTATCTTTCATTGCCATTTTTATTTAGTATACTTGACAGTATTCGTCAATGTAATCAATTATTTCATCATGTGAAAGAACCTATTCACTTACAATTGTAGTGTAAAAGATCACAACCACATACATAACGGACACCACGAGTTCCGTGTTCAATCCCGTCACTGAAACAAGAGTAATTACTCATTACAAACCTCATTATCATCATAAATAAATGCTCAATAATAGTAATAGCAAATGCGGTGTATAGAATTTGTTCTAGTAATTGCAGCTAACCCAAGTGATTACGTTTTAGTGTTATAATGTGTGGAACTAGAAGTGCAAGGACAAATAAGTTATCGCAATTAGTTTAAAAACAATGGAACACGTTTGTAAAACAAAAGTGTATCTAAAATATTATGATAGTTTTGGTATGTGCGAATGATTACCTTGGTGCATGGCCAATGCTGGTGCATATAAAACCAGGGCCAAATATAATACCATTTGCAGTGAGAAGAGCACAGAAGCAAGTAATTGGACTGATCTGTTAAATCTTCTTCCAAAGTATTCATATGCTGAAGTAATTTTCAGATTTATGAAGAATGGTACGAAATAATAACAGATTAGTGGTATGGCCAAAAAACTTGCTAATCCAAATAGCCATAGTTGAGGTCCATATAAATAGACTTGTGCAGGTTGGCCCATCAATGTAATGGATGACAAGAAACTAGAACAGAATTAATACAGTTTAATTAACTACAATCTCTTTATTTTGAAACAAAAAATAGACATTAACTGAGACTTTAAAGCAAATGACTAATGAGCCATGAATGTGTAAATGAGGAATAATTGAACGATTCCGTAAACAGAATCCTGTTATTAGTTATTTCGTGAGGTAATTATAAAGCGTTTTTTCAATGAATGGTGTCCACGTGTGCCTTTCAAAGTGCTTTGAACGCCTTTACTCTCCAGGCTCCAATTCAAGAAACCGATTGTTTATATTGAAAACACTTTTCAATGTGAATCGTTCAAACCTTGAGTCGTATTAACGCATGATTTCACAGCTCAGACCTACATAGATAAAGATAACTTTTAGTCATGTGTAACCAACAGAGAATTCTTGAGTATTCTAGAAAAGTATGTGACAATGGATCTGTGATTGTAGTCGGGGCTCGAACTTGAAGCCTCACGACACAATATATCCGTGATCTATACGATAGCATACATTGTTTCCATGACGTCATTAAAATACCTGATGAATATTTTATATTGTTCATATACCACAATGTATAATTGCATTTTATAGACAAATAGGTAAGTACTTAAAACTATCTGAAAAATACTTTTCTGGCTAATTTCTGCAAATAAAGATTAATAGAACTTAAACAATGTAATTAAAAAATTATCCCACATTTGAAGTGCTGTGTATGTAATGTGTACGTAATGGTATTTCCATATCACTTCATTTTATGTCAATAATCAGCACATAAACTCACTGCAAGTTAATTCTGGAATTATTATTCATATCTATGATAAATTGAGGTGTGAATAAAAAAGGTTCCTAACTAAGTTTTCAAGTCTCTGACACCCTAATAGTAGTAGCCCGTTGACATGAGCATATTCCCTCGTGACATTGAGGGACGAAATGCATCAACCTGGCGCTGTCATGAATGTGAATGTCATTGAAAATAGAAATACAAAGTGATCCCACGCCATGCTTCGGTTTTCAACATGTGACACATCTGGATTCCCAACATAATTACTCCGATACAATACAGTTACTGTGTGTTAAAAGTGGTAATTGAACAAGGAAACCAAATGGCAAACAATCTTACGTAGGTATCCCCCCCCCCCCTTGCCCACCTACAACATACAGAACAAACTTCCGTAACTACTCATCAATCATGATGTCACAAAGTTTATGTCTTTAATCATTTCATTCTCTTAATGATGGGCATATGATGTATTTACCTTGCCAACATGGAAATGGCTACTGGCAGTGTGCCTAGTTGGCCATTAGCTGTGAGGAACTCTTTGGTCGCCGAACCACTGCGCGGTTTCTTGGCGCCGAATCCTCCGACGCCGTGGTAGACGCCGATGGCGGCGGAGATGGCGAGCATGACGGCGAACACGGTGTAATCTTCCCAGCCGAAGTGGCGGTCGGACGCCACTCCAGGCATCACATCCATGGTTAGCAGTGACATTCCCGGTACACCTGAAGCAAAGAACAGTCTTATTACATCGATATAGATGGTCTCCAGGTCAGAGGAACAAGACACAACTGCAAGAGTTTCCAGGAAGGACAACAAACAATTGTTCAGCTGAGCAATTGCTGATTGATGTTGTTTACATAGTTCACAATATAACTCTTCTTTATACTCTTTCTTCTTTATGCCTTGGCTTTGCTTTCATTGATGATTCTTGCTTAATCGGAATATATAATAACCTCGCTTTGACAAAAATGTGGGTTTATAGATCCTTTGGCCTGTAGATATAATCTGCCGATATCTTTAAAATTAGGCAGACTACAAGGTGAATATAACAACCTCTTCAATCTTTAGATTGGAGTCCTTTGGATTGTGATCATTATTTTAGCAGTGTTTTTAGTGTTTTTAGTAGTGTTTAGTGTTTTAGCAGTGTTTCAGTAGGTGGGAAGGAGGCAGCCGTAGCCTAATAGTAGGGTACCTTCCCATTAAATGTCTGTCGACTGAGGGAATACACGAAAAAACTCCAGTCAGGAAAGACGGCCTCGGGAATCGAAACCCGGACCCATGTATTCCGGAGGTTCGATTCCCGCGGTCGTATTTCCTGACGTACGAAACGAGTACGAGTATTATAACACTCGTACAAATAGTTCACTACATTTCTGTGGTTGACTTTTCAATTTTTTATACAATCAATAAGATTTATTTTATTATTTACATGCATTATTTTATGAATAAAATAAGAAAGTAAAAAGCATTTACGCGATCTGGGAACGCACAGGTTTCGATTAATCTACTTTGTTATCATAGTATTTGTGCGTGAATACGATTTGTTTTGATTGCCAGCTGGATTTTGAGCTCCTTCGCCTGGGCTAATACAGGTTATCAAACTTGACTTTCTGGCCGCCAAATAATGCATTCAGAGCGCCGATGTCACTGTGAAACTGTGAACTGTGAACTGTGAATTTCCGTAAAAATTACGACTTTTCATTAAAACGCTTGTTGACATCGGAGGATTTTTTGAAATTAACTTCCATTGGTACTTTCTACAATAGTTACTTGTACGATATTCATCCTGCTTGTGAAAGCATCCCGCTATGTTGAACAGTATTGCTGTATTGCCAGAAATATGTGTCTAAACTTTTTCAAATTTAATTCGTCACACTCACTTCTTTAATATGTTTAGACATATATGAACCGATTTGTACTTGTTATGTCGAGTAGTTTTCTTAAACGAGAAGTTTATAATATTGGTTAATGCTCAAACGCGAGCTAACTCTCGCCGCCGAGCTGCTGTAATATCCTTATCCATACATAAGATTTAGGAAATTATTTTCTAAATTATGTGATTCTTTGCTTACCCAGGTTTGTGTGGCTTATGATGTGTAATGGTATGTAGTGGTAGGTAGGTATGTGATTGAACAATGACACACTGGCACTTCTCTTTGTTCCATCACACAGTGTATTAATCCAGATCATGGATCATCATGATCCAGCTAGAGCCTATATGTTGGTGTAATGAAAGGTAAGACTATACAGAAGTCATGGGATTAGCCTGGGAATTATTTCAATAGGTATGCAGTTTAATTTATTTGCTTCCTTCACGATAGGGATTAATGTCATATTACGGTATTTTAGCGCTTTGTGCATGCAAGTATTAATTCGCTATGGATTATAATAATCAATATATGAAGATTGATTTGGGTTTTGGCGCCCTACAATTTACAGGAGTTATGAACATATAGCTGATGTGATTAAGTGTGCAAAATACGTAATAATTGAAGTTTGTACTATGATATTAGTTTTTTAAGTTCGATGTCGAATGCATAGGAAATTAGGAATCAGGAAAAAATATTTTCTAGTGAATAAATATTCCATGAGATGTAATACCTCATTAGTAGTGTTCAATCAAAACAAGTTCTATAAGTGAAATATTGTCAGGACTATTCGTTATGACCCTGTACGGGAATAATAGATAAAATGTTGTGACACTCACCAAATTACGTGTGTGTTCCTAGCGACATAAACCTACTGATTGCCGATTACAATAATAATGCTATAGCGTCTAGAAAATTGCTTGGCATTTTTGTCACGTGTGTTAATTTCACTCAATTGAGGATGTCTGCAATTGTATTTGCTTAAATCGACGATCAGCAAAGCTGAGCCACACTTCTTGGCCACGCCAAAGTGACAGCAAATGTTCACGATGTTGTTTTGTAACTTACGCCGCAATTAGAATATCAATCAATAAGACTACCAATGCATTGAACATTTAAAAGAAATATGTAATTTTTACTCTTAATATGAATTTTAATTTGTTTGTATTACTAATTTTGTAGAGTGTGAAAAATTATATCCTTATATCCCCACACTTTATTTATAAAGTTTCTTCATTGTACTTCAAGGCACGCAAACTGTTCGTAAAACACAAAATTGTTTTATCAACATCTTCGCAACATTGTCTATCTGATGTGTTATCAGTTCACCTGATAAGAATTATGTCTGATCCCTTTATTATTCATCTTTATGTATTGCACAAATCTAGACTTTATTTTTCAGCTATCACGTCTTTTAGGTTATCTTTTGGCTGTTTTTCAAACTTCGGTCAGTCCTCTTTCAAAATTTTGAAACCGAAGGTGAACAAAAATATTGGACAATTCTATTACTAGCTTTTGTATGCTTATATTTTCTGAAGTCAGTCACTACTATGAATTAATATTTTTATCATCAACATCCCATACCTAATTAAACATAATTGGATCCGCAGTTGAACATCTAATGTAGCTTACTAAGAGTATTAACAGTAATATGTAATATCAGTAAATACATATTAAAATTTTAATAAATGTTTCGAACAATGGAAAAAAATCGATTTTACCATTTTACCAGTAATTATAAATATAAAACTGTAATAATCTTTCATGTATATGTGTTTTGTAGTACCTAATTAGTAACGAACTATTCTACTAATATGAACTCCAATCTCACCTACTTTGTGATTTTGTCCCCAAGTGCAACTGTCCTGATTGTAGAGGGCAAAGAGCAGCTCGATCTTCTGTCTCACAGGTCACAACAAAATGACACTTAACATAGACAGTGCCTTCACTCTTATATAGCCGCTTGAATTACCTGAAGTCTAGGGTAATTCCCTATGCCTCTCGCCACCACTGGAGTGGGAGAGAGTGAGTGCAGACGTCAGAGTCAGAGCTGTGAGAGAGGTGACTTAGTGACATTCAAGAGATCGACAACTTGTTTCACACTCAATGCTGAATATGAGTTGATAGTTCACACCCCTACAGTTATAATGCAATTCAATCGGGCAAGTCCACTTTTTCTATTAAAAAATTAGTTCCAAAGCTATTTTTTAAATTGAAATCAGATAAGTCGGCCACGGGAATCAAACCAGTGGCTTTGACGTGCGAGTCCAGGCCTGAGCCAACTTGCTCTGTATTCTGTTTTACAGAGTGGCAAAGCACCGATAAGTAACTACACTTATTAATTTCTAAGTAAGGTACCAGTAATTTGATTTATTTTGGGGCTAGTGGGCTAAGTCAGGTGTTGGCACTTTTATTTTTGAAAGCCCCAATATTACCAAACTGCTTAAAGGCGTCGCCACAGATGTGGTCATGAGACCGTATCTAACAGTTCAATAAACTTTTCAGTGATGTTAAAAAATTACTGCGTCACTGAGAAACTGTTAAGGGCTGTTCATGTAGCGGTTTTGCGTGTTGCATTTTGCATTTTGCTTTCACATGTCCAGAGGCAGAAACCGCTCACGGAAGACTTGTGATTTTAGAAAAAAAGCATAACGTAAAAACGGTATTTTTTAACAGTACCAAAAGTTTGAAATTGTCATGCTCCATAATAATAGCATGAAAGATATCAACGTAGATCTATGTACAAGAATATACTAATTACTCATCGAGAATAGTTTTGGGAACTTTTTCTACAAGATTTAGTGCCCAAAAGCAAAACCATATGCCCATATTGCAATTGGTAGAAATTAATTTGAAGTGTAAAAAGTGCTTCAGCAGGAATGTTTCGCGAGCATCTTTCAGGATGTGAGTAATACATGGAGTTCACGTCAAGATGATTTGAGAGTAGACGAAAACACTTTTTATGAATTTTGAAGGAAGTCATTGAAAGCGTTGGATTTAAATCGACTCCGCATACACTTTTATTTTATACAGGAAAAGTCTTATTTCATACAGGAAAAGTCTAATAATATTAGCACATCAATGGTGCATTTAAATTTTGATTATTGATCATATAACTCAATTCAATTAATCTTGATATCTGCGAGAGCAAATGTTGCAGAAAACATCCATCTCTTTATTTGATAATATTCTACACATTTTCTATCAATCGATTTTATTAATACACGTGTAAATCACGTGTGATGAATTAATTTGAATCTGATCTGCTTTATGTATATTTAAAATATTTCTGGAAATACTTATGAAATCTAAGATCTATAGATCCATCCATTGATTTATCCATTTGCAAATATTGCTGTAAATATTACAATAATGTGTTTAACTTTTTAACAGATAATCTCAAGTGATAACAAACTCTCGTTTGTTATTACTTCGACCAATAAGGCATCAAAGGAAACTCTGGGCCACAACAATTGTATCAGCGTAAAATTATGTGGATTGGATGTCTGTTGCATTTGATGGAAGGATTATTGAAGAAAGGACAGGGAAGAGAAGGTTGTAGCCTAATTTATTGGGGTATGTCACAGTAAATTAGAATAACGCGAAACAATGCATGTATAGGCATAAAGTGTTTATAAGCACTCCAACAGTACTTATTCTATGTAATAAGTTAATAACACAAAACAAATGCATGCCATACACGACACACAATATCGAAGATAAGTGTAAACAGCAAACAGAATTTAAAAGTTCATTTGCCACACTTTTGTAAAGCAACGTATCTTTTAATTTCTTGTAATACTGCGGACACAGTTTCACCATTTTACCTCTGCCTACAACATTAACCTTAATCGCGATTATGGAATCCATAGATAACGAAGAAAAGTTCCTGTAAAATGAGAATCGGAATCTGAAAATATTATAGGAAAATCAAAATCAAAATATTTTTAGATTTTCAGATTTTGAGATATGTAGGCTACATAAAAATAAGATAAAATTCATCAGAATGAAAATCTCAGAAGACAGCAAAATATACATACATTTTGCAGATTCTCAAGTGTTATAATTTTTCATAAAAATGAAATAAAATATAACTTAACATAATTTGATTTACGACCAGGTTTACAATTACGTCGAAAATATTATTATGTTCGTAAATGCCAGTGGCAATGATGATGCTTTTGCCCGGTTTTAGTTAACAAATCAGTAGGTATAGGTACACAAATCAGAAGAAATCAGTATAAGTGTTATTTTAACTTCATGTTCATAATTTTAAATTGTTATTCTTATTTGATTTTATAGTTGTACTGTGTCCAAGTGGCAATCATTTTATAATGACAGTGTTTTATTATTATAGGTATTAATAAAAGTTTTCTCTCTCTAGTGAAAACAACCAAATACTGGACATCATGGCGACTCGATGCCGGGAACATGTTTTCATATGGAGCAGAGAGAGATAGAGTATGAACCATCTAGTTTCCTTGACTATATACATACCTTTATCCTAAGTTCACGAAATTCATATTTTGTGAGGAAAATTGAAAATAGGTTTTAATACAATTTTATTCTGTCTTCTGTACAATTATTGTCATATGGGAGTGGGAGAATGTGTATTCAATTAATTTTTCCGAGATATAAAATAATAATGTAATTAGCATTTTACTAATAAGACTAGTAAGATCACACTGGCAAGATGTTCGTTTTCTGCATTGCCGAGAGCTTTGATCTATATCGGTCTCTGCTAGGATTGTTTTGATTTTCGTTTTGTGATTGTAATTCTTTATTCTGATTAATTATGCACGACTTGATGTTTACATAATAGTGATCATCCAGATAGGTACCTAATGAATATGTACTCATAAATTACGTTCTTATGTAATTTATAATACATTTTCAAGTAATTTATCCTATAAATAGTTTTTTTCCCATTACCAATCAAGGTCTCATAGACGTACCTTACGATTTGCTTTCTACTTTTTTCTTGGAAGTTTTTCGTTGATTTGATGTGAAAAGTTATTGTCTCATATAATTATATTTCTTGTGTACGTAAGCGAATATGCATTTGTAGATCTCGATAATAATTATTTGACAGTAAATTTATTACTTTCAATAATTCCTCAACGAAGCTCAGAGAAGCTCAACTTAAAGCGCTTTAAAACTTAATATTAGCTGTCCTTATTTCATTGGGCACCGACCAACCCTTGTAAGCGTACCTTATTTTAATATTCTCCTTCCAATAACAATATATTTTTCGAAGATCTCCTCAATTTCTCAATTTTTCTCTCCTCAATTTTATAAAAAGGACCACTATTAATGTATTGTGAGTTTGTTATCTTTGTATAGTGTCTCTCTTTTCCAGCGCCACTTCTGATGATGTTGACGTCGAGGCATTAGCAGATGATGATCTCAGGCGCCACTTCTGATGATGTTGACGAGGCATGTGCAGATGATGATCTCAGGCGCCACTTCTGATGATGTTGACGAGGCATTAGCAGATGATGATCTCAGGCGCCACTTCTGATGATGTTGACGAGGCATTAGCAGATGATGATCTCAGGCGCCACTTCTGATGATGTTGACGAGGCATTAGCAGATGATGATCTCAGGTGCCACTTCTGATAATGTTGACGAGGCATTAGCAGATGATGATCTCAGGCGCCACTTCTGATGATATTGACGAGGCATTAGCAGATGATGATCTCAGGCGCCACTTCTGATGATGTTGACGAGGCATTAGCAGATGATGATCTCAGGCGCCACTTCTGATGATGTTGACGAGGCATTAGCAGATGATGATCTCAGGCGCCACTTCTGATGATATTGACGAGGCATTAGCAGATGATGATCTCAGGCGCCACTTCTGATGATGTTGACGAGGCATTAGCAGATGATGATCTCAGGCGCCACTTCTGATGATGTTGACGAGGCATGTGCAGATGATGATCTCAGGCAGCGATCAGAACAACGACAAAGATCTGCCAAATCGTTTAATATTTACTATTATTGAAACAATTTAAACGATTTGAACGGCGTTACAAAATAAATTATTTTATCAAAAATTTTACGAGCTGGTTGGTGCTCCATACAAATTATGTTAACAAAAGATGATAGAGACTTTTCAAAACAAGTCAAATTTTCAGGCAACTCAAAACTAAAAAAAGCAGAAAACTAAAAAAAATAGAAGAAATCTAAAAATCATGACTGAAAAGTTGTGATACCAAAAGATTGCGTCAAAACGTTATCTTAAAAAAATACTTGGCTCATCGTTTTCTATCTGCATTGATAGTTACATAAATAGGCAAAATAACAATCATCTAAGGATGAAAGCTCTTGAGGAAATAAATAATAACGCCTGTAAAGTATTGCAAAGGAGACATTTAATAATCACATAGAATTACGAACAAAAGTAACAATTTGAAATTATAAAAGTAGATAATAATTTTTTTATTTGAACCTTTCAAAAACACTCACAGCAATATCAATAAAGGCATCAATAAAGGAGGGTTATAATCAAAAACCGACATAGACAAACGTTAACTAAACCGAATAAAAAATCTGAGATCGTGCTAAGTGTACCAATAAACAGAGTATAATTATTTCATCCTTATCAATGAGTTCATAGTGAGACTTCTTCTCCGTATCAAACATCTCTTCTTTGAGCTATGATTAAATTGTCAAATTGAATGTAAGAGTCAAATAGGCGATCAATCATGACAGTGCCAGTTGCATTTAGTGACAGACATTTAGTGCATTTAGTGTCTGATTCTATCAACCTATGTTGCTTTCGTAGTATCCTAATTGCATTACTAGACCAGAATAGATATGATACGGGAATGAAACTTGGGCTTTAGAGATCTACCACCTGTTCAAAGTAACAAATTGTAAAGAAATAATTACATTGATATTGATGTTGTAATTGCATGTAAACGTGTTAATGAATTCTACTCTAATAATGGACGTTCTAAATCATCGTTGGTTCAAACTGCTTTCTTCTAGTGACTGCGGGCAAAACAATCTTTACATTGATTACCAAGCTAAAAATAACCGATCGGAATTAACTAATACATTATTATACGTACCTAATAAAAGGAAATGAACGTGAAACTCTCATTTCAATGTCACGAGAATGTTGAGAATGTTGACAAAGAATGAAGGTGATTACTATCGCATATTGTACTTCTGCACTATTTAAAAATAAACAAATGCATAGTTAGATACTTTTATTCATTCACCAAGTGGCTATATAGATATTTCATTGTCGCGTTCATTGTCAAGGAATTGGCAAAGGAATGGCGATTCTTCAGTGCATCAAAAGCTACGTGCTGTCGACATGGGTAAATCTGGAAACAATCAGACATTTAGCTGTTTCATTAAACAAGATAAAATATTTTATAAAAAAAAAATCGTCTTTTATTGTCATTTTTTCAACTCTTTTCAAATAAAAAACTGCTTCAATGTTGTTCTGAAATTATGGAAGCTTTTTACCCAAAAATAGCCTATGCACATTAAAAAGTTATTACATTTCGGAAAGCTATCAATTGATTTTGTATGTGAAAGTCGGTGTACATATTGTCAAGTATGTGTATTTTGTCCTTGCATTTTGATTTTTTAACCAATTGAAGCCTATGCGTCAGTATCTCCGCAATACTTATCTGATATCCTGGTATTCCTACCTTCGTATCCACTCAGCCGTTAGTACCGTCATTACAATGTATTAATCTTTTGTTCTCATACTTCATAAACTAACAACTATTATACTATCATATAAAAATTTTGACCCAGGTCGTAAGATTGACGTCAGTCAGACTGTACTTAAAATTATAATGTGATTATTGAACTTTCTTTTCTATTCCAATAAGTTGATATATGACACTATGACTTTGGTCTATGACGTAGTAAGTGACGTATTTATGTCGTCATATATGTTTCAAACTGGTTCAAGCATTTCGCGTGCCAAAGAGGTACCTACAGAATGTAAAATTGAGTGGATTTCACACTTCGAACAATTCCCAGACCTGCCTCCAGCCTCTTTTCAAGGAGCTTCCTTCCATGGAAACGATCATCTTATTAATAGTGTTCTGAATTGGAATATCCAATGTTTGATGCTGTTGGCAGGTTAACCAGATCGTGGTTTACCGAGCTGGGTAGTTCTGTCCATGATGTCCGTGCCATCCTTCCCACTCTCTCCTCTCCTCTCTCCTCCTCACCACACGTGTACAAGCGTTGTTTCCCACTTGACAGTCATGCGATGCGTCATGTATACTTGTCAAGTTAATATTTAGTATTTACAACTGTCTGAATGGAAATTGTTCCGGACTCCAAATGGGTTTCCAACCTACTGGTTTTAGAAGAAAAAATAAAAATCTAATCCAAGAAATACCTGCTTCCGACTTGACTCGTATAAGTCAATAATATCCATTGCAGTAAACTCAGCAAAATTAAATAACACAGTCGACATGACACATGTTTTTTTGTTTAGCCTTTAACGAAGCAACTGTCCGAACCGTCATAACCAACCCTTTTCAGGGCAAAACGCTAAACAACAAGAGCAGCACCAAGGAAATTGCCATGTGATCTATCACTGGTTTTTGAAAACATTTACATTCTGTTTGTCATATTGATCTTTCAGAGAAATAATAATTGAATTTTTTACGAAATCAATTTGCTTGCAATAAAATGAGTTTACAATTACGTCTAGGTATCCAACATTGGAAATATTGATCAACTGGCCATCATCAGTACTCAGGCGTAATATAGCTTAGCCTTACTGTCTAACAAAGTTCAAGGATTGTGCAGCTAAGGTTATGTATGATACTCGATCCCACACAGCCAAAAAGGCTACTAGAACTGCAATCCCTGGGCCCTGGGGCAAGATAGTTTGCGACAAGTTACTCGTAATTTGACTTTTGCTCATTGACGACAGTGAAAGTAAAAAATAATTACTTATGTATTTGTCGATTTAAATAGACCGTAAGAATAGCCGTCCCCTGCAACACACGTCTGGTCAAGTACAAGTAAAGAAACAGAATCATACATGAAACATGCCTTGTCTTGCCTGGAATTGGGTCCTAAGGGCATGGTTATTCCATATAATCCAATTAAAATCCGTCTCAATTCATCAAATAAAGTGATTTGAGATCGTACGAAATTCCAAGTTTTTCTATAGGCAGGGACTCTTTAGACACTGAAGAATAAAACACATATTATTATGTTTTTCGTGTGCCTTCTTAATTAAACTATAATAATATATCTTGCACGTTTTAGCTTAGAATCCGGATCAGAGCACCGGAACAGAGCAAAAGAAGATTGGTAGGTACTCGAAATTCGCAAATTTACTAACATCTTATTTACAACTGGAATGCTACTAAATTGCATTTGGCTAGGAAAACGATCGGTGTAACGCGTTGATGAGCGAGCACCGAAACGCGCAACATCTCCATCCGGATTTTCGTAACGCACAGAAAGCATAATATCATGATAATATACACCCATATTGAATTAAAATACGATCCACTCAATCAACATAAAACCAAATAAACGTACCGGATTTTAATTGAAACTGAGAATAGATACACTTTGGTGCATAAAGAAAATCGGAGCTAAAGCTGCACTGGAAATTCCGTTTCTTTCGGTATAATTCTTCTGACATTCTATTTCAAAACAGTTAAAAATGCCAAAAAGTACATACATTCTCTACTGATTGGGCTGAAAACTTGTAAAATAAGATAAAATGGTAGTCTTAATGTGTATGCAAAATTTGAACTAAATCGGAACATTTTGATTTTCGACCAATCGGGATATATTTTTTAAAATAATAACCAATAGTATGATTTTGCTGAAACTTTGTAAAAGTTAATAAATGTTGATCTGAATTACATTGCAAAGTTTCAAATTGATTGAAAAACCAATCAGAAGATATTTGTTTTAAAAACATAAAACTTAGAGGGCAGCGCTCAAAAACAATCCTTAACTAAGTTAGATTATATTAGTATATGTGTGCAAAATTTAAGCTCGATCGGATAAAAAATGTGGCCTGCCGCGTCTGAAAAAAATACACAAATCAGAGAAATAGTGTCCAAAGAGCCAATTGGAGACGCTTGCTACGCTCGCTCAATAATTATAATTATGTATGTCTGCATTTTATTCTTTGTATGCTTGACTTTTTATTGTTCTTGTACTAATGTGATAATAACTTGATAGCTAATATAAAAGACTACTAAATACTACTACTAATACTTCTACAATAATTTTGTTTTTTTAAAAAGGCAGCGGAATTTCTAGCCATTAAAATTGTATTTTGAATGAAACTCTGAAATCTAATAATTGGCTTGATTAAATTTCCCAAAGTGTTTGCTGCTTGAGTTTAGTGGTTCAAAACCATTGATAGACACATATTTTTAGGGGGCTTTGAAACCTACCATTTTGTTTAACGTAAACTTAATTGATTTATGCTGTTTGTGTGCAACATTTTTTTTCATAGTGTGGGTACCATAAAGCATCTACATAATTTCTTGTAGTAATGCAAGTTCGATTCGCCAGACTTGTTCCCAGTTACTGTTTGGCCCGTTAGCAAATTTAGTTCCCCACTCGTGTCATGAGTTTAAGTTGAATATAAGCTAGCGTTGCTTTTCCTGCATTTGGAAAGTTGCAGTTGCAGTGGTTTCGAGTTCTGAGTCATTCTGTCCTCCTGTAGAGTTGAATGCATTGCCAATTTATAAGTTTCATTCTCTCATTCTCTACCACACTTTAGATGCATCTTTTAGTTCTTTCATCAAGATCGAGTTATGTAAATAATAATAATGGAAATAGAATTAGTAGTGTGGAAAGTACCTCAGGTTACTAAGAAAGAGGGAAGCAGGAAATCCCGAACTGTTGATGAATTCCTCTGCACTGTAGGAAACTAGTGCAATGAACGGAAAGATAAAAATCCAATAAATATTACGTTTACCTCGATATGTACTCATATTGTATTGCAAACTGACTGACACGTGGATTTTATAATTTGAATTTTGCAAACTATTCAAATAAATAATAGATTATAATTGTGTATAGGATGTGAGGAGGAAAAAGAACCCTCTCGTAAAAATCTACAAAGTTCTAATGTATGTACTACTTATAGCAAATCAGGGAGCAGGTACGTAAACTAGTAGGTATACCTATGTAAAATTGAAATGTAAATCGTAGTATTGTTTCATGTGCGCAATTTTCTTTGAAGATGAGTTCATACCTAAGATTTACGTGTTTTTGATGTAGAAAATGTTCAGAAGTAACGCTCTGGACACGCATTCTGAATACCAGGGTTCGAATCCCATGGCAGAGCTCGACTAGATCTTGGCGGAGGACTTAGGTTTTTTTTCAGAACACCCTTCCATTTTCAAGATCATAAATATTACTATCGCATTTCCAAGGTCATCTGACGGATATCTATAAAACATTCGAATATGCAAATACAATTGTTTATATTTAAATATCAACTGAATCATTAGCAAAATTACAAAAAAAAAAACTAGGGTATTTGTCCAGGGTTGGGACGTCTGACAGTGTGGTCGAGAAAACTTCTATCGAGATCAACCGAGGCCCTCGGATCAACGCATATAATTGAAATGAGAAGTGAATTAGACATGCTATCGATACGACAAACTGTTATGTTAAATGTGTTTATTTTTATTCATAAAATTAAGTTAGGATGAGCATTTGAGTATTTAAAGGATAGAATAAACATTGTTAGTAGTATTCATGAACATGGCACAAGAGGTCAGTCAAACTTGTTTGTCCAAATGCCTAGATTTTTGTCAGATGGAACGTGAGTGAATATAATAGATTAGATCATAAATTAACTGAATGTAAAACTGTGGGTCAATTTGAAATGAAAATGATTGAATACCTACTTGAAAAAGGAAGAGTGTAACCAGATAAAATAATTATTGTTAAGTGTACATGTAACATAACATGTAGGTAATACTAAAATAGCGAAAGCTAAATAAATAATTATAAAACATAAACAAAATCAATCATCTTGCATAATAAGCAGGTTGCAGTTAGATTAGTAATAAATCTTAGCACTGAGCGGTAGTGACACTGAAACTACCCCTTTCCGTCTTGTTATGAAAAATAATCACTTTTTCATATTACTTACAATGCGGTGCTACTCCATTTCGAAAAATACACCGCCATGCGATCTGCATACCAAAGTTATTTTTATTTGCCAAATTTATAAAAATCCACCCAACTATAGTATAATAGAAATTGAATATAATAAATGTCTAATGTAATAGGCAATAGCTAATAAGTATTATAACTAATATTGATTATAAAGATGAATAAGTAAAATGGAAATGGAGCCCTTCAATGATAAAATGCTAATGTGTGATTTACTAAATTTAAATACCTTGCAAAAATCCCTAAAAAAAACTGGTGATGCTTAATTAGAACAGAATGTCCTTAAAATGACAATAACTTTTGAAGTTAACGACAGATTAGTCTGAAAATTGGTAAAAATACCTAAATTGTTGGTCCCAGTGACCATGCAAAGTTTTAAGTTGATCGGTCAAACGGTTCTATTGAAATTTAAAAAATCGCAAGATAGATGGTTTTAAATTTTAACCAATGGGATAACTCTTGGTTTAAACTTTGTAAGATTGGGAACAATATTGGTTGCAATGCAATGACTCTGCAAAATTTCAAATTGATCGGACCAACCAATCGAAAGATTTTTTTTTTAATTTGAACCAATCGCAGGATCATATGGCACTCATAAGCTAGCTTAATTATTTGAATGATTGCAATTTTGAGTACCTTTGATATATATTTTGTGATTCAATTAGGGGTTGGCGAGAAATCGCCTAGAACCCCTCCCCCAATGGGAGTAAGAGGGTTGCCATGACTCTAGTGAGACGTGTTATCAGCGTTGAACAGTGTTATGTATGATGGGTCAGCGTCAAAAGAAGCCAGCAAAATCCCAATGTTGGTATATGGGACACGAGGGGTTAACAACTTGACATTTTAGTGTACACCTGATTTTATGATTTTTTGATTTTTTTTGATTTTTTCTGATTTTTTTGATTTTTTATGATTTTTTTTGATTTTGAATTTTTGCCAATGATTTTTTTTATTTTTTATGATTTTTTAATTTGTGTTAGTGATTTAATGATTTTTTTTGATTTTTTGTTATTTTTTTATTTTTTATGATTTTTTTTTATTTTTTTTATTTGTTTATTTTTTTTAATGATTTTTTTATTTTTTAAAAATTTCGCGTGATTTTTTTTGATTTTTTATGATTTTTTGATTTTTTTTAACATAGTTAATTTTTGTTGATTTTTTCTGATTTTTATGTGATTTTTTTGTGATTTTTTATGATTTTTTTATTTTTATTTACATACTTGATTTTTTTGATTTTTTTTGATTTTGCTGTGATTTTTTTTTTTTTTTTTTATTTGATGTGATTTTTTGATTTTTTTTGATTTTTTTTCAAAGTGTACACTGATTTTTTTAGTTGTTCACCCCTCGATGGGAAACCGGTATAGGAACTATTATTGGAAGTGGGTACATGAACTGAGATTGCAAAACATCTCAACAAACCCACGGAAAATGTCAAGTTAAATTTCAAACCATTTCCCGCTGAATTTGTCTGGCACAGTGTTGAATCCAGGCATACCTCGGGGGGGGGCAGTGCCCCCCCTGAGGTATGCATGTGCCCTCCCCGGCACAAATACCTATTCAAAATACCTTAAAAATAATATGTGAAAAAAACACATAGAAATAGACGGATCATGTCAAAAACCTTCCAAAACGGTTAGAATAGAGTAAATATTCCAAAAAATTTCCGGGGCTATGCGCCCCGGACATGCATATCCTGATATGTTCAATACATTTATCTATTATTAAATCTCTTAGGCCATAATAGCTATACACTGTGATTCAAAATTGTACCTAAACGATTAACCCTTGATCAAAAAATTTCTCGGGGGCTATGCCCCCGAACCCCCTGTTTTCCACTGTGACTTTTCAAAATATATTACGTATAATAATTGCTTTGTGCTTTGTACAACTACAAGCATATTCATAAATTAACTCCCCCCCCCCCCCCCCCCCCAACATCAAAAAGTACCCCAAAAAATGCCACCCCCAACTATTCAAGTGCCCCTCCCGAGAAAAATGTCTGGATTCAACACTGGTCTGGCAACTGCTACTACGCAGCGTATGAGCGTCGCACGAGCTGTAATAATACGGGATCTTCTGCCGCCGCCACTCATTCCTCTGCCGCTTTCCTTGTGACTGTAGCCACATTCTCCAAAAGCTCCGAAACCACCAGAGCTTTCAATGTCAACAGCGACATGAACCATGACCGCGCGTCGAGCCAGAGTCTTCATCTTCTTCTCGTTCTCCTGGTATTAGACATGTTCCTGACAGGCTGACGCAAGTCCCTCAGAGCCTCCGTCTGCAACTCCTGATGGACAGCTTCGCCGCTTGTTCCCCCGCTTCTACCACATCCTGATCCGTAGCATGTTTACACACCTTGACCCAAAACAAGCAGGAACATGGCTCTGTATGAAAACTGCAACGATCAGAAATATCATAAAAAAATAGGTTCAAGCTGATCAGCAGCAAATGGGAAATCATGTTGGTTTGACTCCAGCTGTAATTGTAAATAATTATGCAATTCAAAATGCGAATTTATAAATTTCTCCCATTTGTAATTACCTATCGAATAATGTTTGTCAAGAATTGTGTATTCGTCCAAACTGTTGCATAAGCACAAAAATAAGCTGCAGCTGCGGGAGCTCGAATAACTTACTCAAATATTCCCCCACTTTCATCCCCCCCCCCCCTCTTGTTGACTAGAGTAGATTAAGGGGTGAATAATAAAAGGAACTATTATTTAACTATTTATTTTATGAACATCAAAAACACACAAATAAGTCTAAATAATAAATTTAAATAATGTCTAAATAAGACATTATTTAAATATTTTAAATACATTAAAATAAATCCCAAAAAAATGCAAGACACAAAACAATTTTGAAAATCTTGATCTTAATGATAGAAAGAGAAGAAACAAGTGAGTAAGGGATGTTTTTTAATAATTATTTAATTTAAATCATTATTATCCAAATTAATCCAAAAGTGTGTAAGATGATAATGTATAAAATGTATTTCCTGCCAATTCTAACATACGGGGCAGTGACATAGTCAGCGGGAGCAGCTTCAGGCAGCGGAGATGAAGTTCTTGAGGAGTGTGAAGGGAGTCACAAGAATGGACAAGATTCGAAGTAAGAAGATAAGAAGTGAGCTGGAGGTAGAGAGATTGGAGTTTCAACTGGGCAGAGAGAGGCTTCGGTGGTTTGGCCACATGAAGAGGATGGGAACAGGGCGAGTGCCACGATGGGTGTCGAGTCGGCTACTTCGGGACCTCGTAGAGTAGGAAGACCAAGAGAGAGGTGGATTGGAGTTATTTAGGAGGATGTGTTGGAGAGAAAAGGAAGTTGGAGTGAGTTGGAGGCTGAAAGACAGTGGGAGGACAGAACAAGGTGGAGGCAATTTGAGGAACAATTGGAAGTGGAGGAAGAAAAAAAATACGAGGAGATGCCAGGCGTGGCCTGCCAGTCTCCAGTAGTCCTGCGGCCCTAGTGTTGGTCGGAACACCCACCCCCTGACCCATTGAATTGGAACCAGCGCCCAGCGGATAGATTATTATTATTATTAAATTGAAAAATTTCACTTTTTGTTATAATTCCCAATTAAATTTACCTCTTGGGGAGGCTGGTCCTGCTGGCTGGTCCTAGGGTCCTGGGGGTGGTGCCAGTCCTGGTCCTCCATGGTCTTGACACTCACATGACTCGAATGAAGTGAGTTTACACAGGTATTATTTTTTCAATTATTATTGGATTGCCCAGTCATTTTTTATAATTTCTGTTTATTTATGATTCACATAAATTCCTACAAAGCCTCTAGGGCTTCTAGGGTTTCTTAACCTACATTTTACCTTTAATTAGTTTGAGTACCTACTTCAAATGTGACAGGCATATTTTGAAGATTATATTTGACTCCTTAGTCAAATAGTCAAATACTCCTTAGATGACTCCTTTAGTGTTTGCATATTCTATCTCAGTGGCGTGCCGTGGGGTTCAGACCTGGCCTCCGCCTGGGTATGCGATATTGAAATTGTCTTATTTTTGTATCTTTTTCTTACTATCTTACTTATCCATCTTATTTATCTTACTTATACTTAGTGCTTTTCGGATTATTCGGATATTCGGTGATATTCGGATTTTCTAACAAGCTGGACCACACTCAATTTTTAGTTATTTGTCATATCCATGTTGAAGTCAAAGAAAAAAACATAACAATTACAACACCCTAAATAAAATACTTATGAAGCCCTGTGCACACTCTGCTCAGTGCCCGCGTATACCTGGCCATCAGAGCCACGTGATTAAACGAATGCTCCTCACTCGACAGCAGCTATGTGCATAAAACTATGTATGCACACAGCTATGTGTGCATAAAACATGGCTATGTTTTCCGCGCTCCTTCCCCCCGCTAAGATGCCAAGCAATTGCGCAGTAAATCAACTCCATCGCTACCCTGGGTATGCGAAGTTCTTATTCGCATAACCATGTTTGAAACGCTGCAGTATAAATAACGATATACTACTCAACAAAAAACCATTGATTCGCAACATCGAAAAAGCAAATTAATATAGTTAAACCTATCACTCAGCGATATATTAATATTATATATTTTTTATTTGCTAAAATCGCCTGGGTATGCGCGCATTACCCGCATACTTGGACCGCACGCCCCTGTTCTATCTGCTCAGTTTGAATCCAAGAGACGACTTAAAGATACAACTACAAAAAGTCTAGTCAAGACTTAGTAGAGACACTACAATGTTGCACTTGCATCAATGAAGGGCTGTGTGCAAGTTACCATGTTTATGGTCACTTGTTTAAACACACACATGTTTAAATCAGCCTTAAACTTTTCAAAATATCAGAATTTATTAACCTTTTATTCAATATTTTGAGAAAACAAGATAGGTACCATAATAGTTCTGAGATATGAATATTTGAAACTCTTGAATCGGTTTTGGATTGGTTTCGGTTATCTTCACAGTTCTTGAATAGGTACTTGAGCTGCAGAGTTGATTTCCAAGCATGGTCTGTTTTCAGTGTCTCATTCCTTCAGCTCATCAGATACTGCAGCTGCACACCTTGTTGGATTTACTACATGAAATAAATGAAAGTAAATTAATGGTAACTCAATAGTACATATTAATTGCAAATAGAAAAAAGAACATTTTTCAAGTGAAGATGGAAATGATGAACAAGTAAAAATGTTGCATTAAAAACATATCTATGCACTTTTTTTAATTGCGTAGTATTATTTCATTTCCAATGAAATATCTCATTAGGTGCCTATTTATAGAAATTTTATATCATTCATACCAATTATGTACAAAGAAATCACAAGTTGATTCAGTGGAATGCAATGCAACTAGCGTTTAACAGTGTTTAGTTTGTGAAGCATGGACTCCAGTCTCTCTGGCAGTCATGCTATGAATGAGCACTCTCCGATGACTCAGACATTCACTATCATGATTTAACATGGGTTTCATAGCATCAGATTGCTAAATTCTGAGTAGTATTCTAGGTATGATCATTAAATATAAATAATATAAAATGGTATGATAAACTTAAGCCCGTATGCAAACGAAGGTTGAAACCCATGGTTGGCCGCGCATGTGCAGAGGGCAGAGCCTGAATTTGGTCAACTCGCAAATCAGTTTGAAAAATAGATGTTTCTATTCTGACGAAACATTCTATTCTGAAAAATAGCTACCTACTCGTCCAGCCGGGTAATCTGAAATCACTCACCATTATTGCCAATTCCTCCAAGTGTCATGAATGATGATCAAAAAGATGTGCCAAGTGAAAAACATCTGGCCAAACCGAAGCATAAACCCGGGACCTCTCACTTGCTGGGCGGGTGTTTCGACAACTAAATCCGACTGGACGAGTATCTCTTTTTCACTTCGCACCTCATCAGTGGCGTCGGAACCGGGGAGGCAGAGGGGGCATGTGCCCCCCCTAGACGTCTGAAGGGGGGGCAAGAGTATCAATCTGCCCCCCTGGTAACGCATATCTTTAAAAAAATTTGATAAGGGCTGAATTTCAAAAAAATTCGCTGCGCGGCATTGTTATGTGAGAGTCTTATGACGTAGGTAATTCTATTGATTGTTATTTTACATTAAAATCATTTTAAACCTGCCTCTAAAAGTATTAAAAGTTTTCTAAATCGCTGCGGGACATATTCATATGAACTTTCCTGATGAGTGATTGATTAACTTTTGTTTTCTTACAATTAAAGTGCACCAAAATCATTTGAAACCTGCCTGTGGGCAGAAATTTAAAAAAAATACTCTGCGCAGTATTTTAATGTGTATGACAATTTTTACATTTTTTAGCAGTCCTCGGATTCAATTTACCTTACATACCAATTATGTCTTCCATTTATTTGTTCAGATAAAGATAGTATTAAACAGTGTGAAATCACGTAGAAACGCAACAAATTCATTCCTGAAATTCAAAATTTTCCCGGGGCTGTGCGCCCCGGACCCGCATGGTGCTGGGGGGCCCTCCCCCCAGCCCCCCCATTGTTTCTCTGGGCAATCGTGTTTCCCAGGCACATTGTAATTTACTGTATTATTTTCTCCCTTACAAATTTAGTCTCCTAAGCAAAATGTGCCCCCCCTGAGAAAATAGACTTCCGGCGCCTCTGCACCTCATTTCCTTTCTTTCCTCCCCAGACCCATTGGAAGTTTTCCATAAAAGTAAGTTTCTCATGCCATTTAATATTACCTATTCAGTGATCATTGTTTACTTGTAGAGTAGGTATTGTAGGTACTCTGTTGGATGTATTATTACTTATTACATATAAATAAATACTTGAGTGATGCAGTTCCAATGTCAATCACTTGAAATTTGACCTATGTGATTTTGATTTCATTCAAATAGAATAGGTACTGAATAGTTATTTTTAATTACCTACTCACCTTTGAATGTAATACCATTGATAAAGTGTTCTATCACATAATTTTTTGGAGATTTGCATCTCCATGCATTAACATAAGTCATCACACTGAATCCATTGAAATCAAATCTGTTGCTAATGAATGAGTTTCTCCAATCCATTTGATGTTGAAACACGTGAAACACATGATCTGAAAAAATAAATTATTTATAAAATCTTAAAAAAACACTGAAGAACGTTACGAGATAATGTTTCATTTCCAGTTTGGAACCCAGCGAGCAGTCATGCTCATGACTTCTGGTTCTTATAATACTTAAAATACTTGAATTAACAACCAAGTTTTGATTTAATAACATTTGGACACAGACAGAGACAGTAACAAGAACAAGTAAATAGAAGATGGAAGAAAATGAAGAAGAATACACAGTCAAGTCCCAGTATTAATAAGTTTCCATAAGTAGTCCTAGAAGAAATTAGTTTATTAACAAGTAGATTCCAACAGATGGTTTTTGGTTGTTTTTCTATTGTACCGACCGTGCATTCGTTGTGAAATTTTTAGATTTTTTGTAAGCTTGTTGGAAAATGTTTCTCAATTGTAATATTTGTTTTTGTACAACTGTCAAAAAACTCCTGATGAAGCCTACTCTAAAGAATGTGAAATATTGACAATAGTTTGTGAAACCTTTAAAAGAGAGAGAAATACCTATACATCCAAACTATTTATCAAGAAATGAATCATTAAAAGAGAGGTGTCGAAAGTGCATCATTCGGAGTTTTCTTAATGTGCCGTCTCAAACATTTGGACTATCGATACAAAATTTAGCAAACACACCATGCTAGTGGTAGGTAGGTACCTACTTTACAAACACGTATCGACAAGTTGTCTGCCAGATTTCACACTCAGGATAGATTAGGTAATCAATTTGGTATAGTCAAACATTTTGTTTTGCCAATTGAATGTAGTGTAAATTTCCTATAAATAAATGTCATGTATATTAGTGTAAATATTTTAGTTTGAGGTTATACTTGTTAATGTGACGATGCCCATATCTGGACCATGTTCAGATCCACGGGACAATCAATAAATACAAATACAAATAAAACCCCGTCTGCAAGTATGGACTTGCGGACGCAAATAGTTTTGAGCATGAGGCTGTAAGGGTGGGCCTTGTTTCCCACTGGGCCTTATTCCCTCCAGGACCTTACTATCACTGCGTCATGAAAAGTATTAGTACCTAGTCATTTCCTCTGTCGCGGATTGCCCACATTGAAAGGTGCCAACCCAAATTTTTGTATTGTGTTGGTATTGTGTAGGTACCTAGGTAGATTGATTACTAACAAGTATTTACATTTTCATACCTATTTGTATTTATTGAGGTGAACCTACCTCCTACTCTTGAGGCAAATGTTTGAAATTGATTTGAGTTCCTTTTTACTTTTTTACGGATGCAGACTCTTTTTCTTTCAGTCGCAATCGAGTTGGTCCACATTACCTCCGGTTGTCAGGGATCAGCGTCCCATTAATCTAGACGTGGTGACCAGCCTGTCGCACCATCAGGATGGTGTGGAGTTTGGTGTGGAGGATGGTCAGGATGGTCTAGATGGTCCCACGATCGGTCATCGAAACCCGTCCAGACCGGAGAAAAGGGTCGAATAAACTGTTTCATTATTGTAAGATTTTTACACCAGTTGGCCACGACCAGTCGGAGTCGAGACAAACCCTAACAAACCTACTAGGTATACTACAAGTGTGACAAAGTAAGATAGGGCTAGCCTAAACCTAACCTACCTATAACCTACGTACCAACCTATCCGTGTCATTTTATAATTTTTACCTACCAGCATAGCCTACAAATGATGAAACAAATAGTTATACATTTGTTCTTCATAAAAATAAGTGCATTACCTACCAATCCAATCATCCCCAAACTGACTCAAACCACATTCAACTCTAAAAATCAGCAGTCATTCAAAAATTAAATTTCAAAATCCAAATCAAATCAAATACTATTTATATTATTGGTGGCACTCAAATGGCACAAATATCATAAGAAAACTTCGCATAATTTATAATTGTGTTTAAAATGTAGGTAATTATAAAAACGCTGCAAAATAAGCAATAATAATTCATGATTCATGACAACACCATAAAAAAATTGTAGGTGGTACTTCCGTTCCGTCTGCTTCGAGCAGCAAACTGTTGGCAAACTGCAAGATGGCAGCGTACATGGATCTTATGTCATTAGGTTGTACTTTTTTCATATTATTCATCAAAACTTAAAATGTTCTTACATTATTTTCTTAATATTCATCATTTACACATAAATGGTCATTATATGTTATGCCACCCTTTGTGTGTTAAACGTTTAAATAATAATTGAGTTTAACCTAACCTAACAAATAGGTTAGTGAGGTTTTAGGACAAACAGTAGTATTTTCTAGCAATAGACCCAATAGTAGGTACAAATTACTAGCGTACCTAAGTATGAAGCACTTGTGTATGAGTATTGACTAACTACCTACTATGGCAAGTGCATTATTAATTTTTGTGAGTCCCCATCCTATCAGTCTCGTTCCTTAGCTCAAGCTCTTTGATGTACACTCCCCCAAATAATAAACGGTACTCGAAAGAAAATGAATTGACTGATTAAGGTTTGATGGCATCATCCCATGAAGTCTGTGCTAACGCATTATCGAACTCTTTTAAATGAGCTCTGATTTCATTGATAATAACAAGGATTGATTGTCAAGGAACCGGCCCAGCAGCCAATACGTTTTGTACCAAGTACCGTTTATTATTTGGGGGAGTGTACCTACCTACTCCTCAAACTAACTGAGGTACATCTTGTAAAATGGTATTGGTATTATCAGGTGGCTATATTATTATTCCATTTTGCAATACCTACCTACCCAGACTCTGCCATCCTCAGCTGTTTTTTTTTAAATGGTCTCATCCAATCCGACCCAAAGTTTCCATTACAAATGAGATATTAATGGAATTTGCAAGGATGGGCAGACCCTCCCTCTCCTCCCCCCCCCCCCCCCCCCCACAGAAAATTACTTGTCTAAATGCACCAGCCTCTATGTCTTATAATTACGATTTAAATTTTTGCCCCGGAGAATTTTGATTTACCCCTGTTCTGCTACCCTAACAATTTTTTCTTGCGCCGCCACTGCACCAAAGGCACCCATCCCAGATCTGCACCTATTAATAAGTTATTTCAAGAATGTGCCACATTATGTACAGTACGTTCTACAAGGAATTTTCAACAGCGAAATATCTATTTTCCATTTAGAATTCCTATTTTCCACACTAATTTTGGCCAGTTTTCTGACACTACCTCTTCCTCACCTCATAACAATAGAGGACCAAAGATAATCCACATTTCTGAGGTGTATATAGCATTTTACTGGCGTTTGTATTTTGGCATTTGGCCTCAGGCGCTGTAAGGTCCTTGTAGAACGTACTGTAGTCAGTCATTTTATTTCTCTTATAGTGTAGGTACTACCTACTAGAATATTTTAATTTAATTAGTATGTGAACTCAGTTGTCAAACCACATGCATTGACGGTAAGTAAGTACCTAGTATGGTTTGAAATTCTATTTGGATGGCCTTGTTTAATTTACTTAACAATACCTACCCTATCACAACCTGGCTAGTCAAATTTTCATTGACACAGATTCAGCATAAAGTAGAAGGGATTAGTGTGTTTCCTCTTGGTAATAATGCTGATTCAAGTGGTTGTACAAGGGAATGGGAGTACCTATATTTCAAATCCTTTTTCCAAGCTCTCAGGCCAAGGAATATCTTCAACAAAAATGGATATTCAGCCTGATTCTTGAACAACTGCTCTTGCTGTAATTGAGGATGAAAATACGATTAATACCTATCATCAATGTGAGATCAGTTTAAGAATCTGTGAAGAAAACTTACAACTCACAAATTATAGTTGGGTAGACATCTAGTTAGGTATATTACAGTTGTGCAATATTAAACATTCCATGAGATTAATTAAATAGCCATGGGATGTGTGCAGTATTGTATTTAGTAATAACTAATAACCATTTATTTTTTAAATGTAGGACACACACGATGAAACAATTACTACAATAAAAATAATAATGTATCAAATAAATTGTTATATTGGATAATTATTAATGTTTTTAGTAGGTACCCCCTAACTTTAAAAAGTTGATCAAGGTAAAAATTTAACTCGAATTATATTTCTTAACAAATCTCATTATTTTTTCCTACCATATTTTTCTTCTTTTGCCAGAAAATATGTTAAATTTGTATTTCTATGCCATACTGAATTAATGGCAAGACACAATATAGGGATTTAATAGTTGTACCACCACCTACTAGATCTTTCCCCCTCCCCTCCCAGGGTTGGCGAGTTTTACTAAATTTCATAGAAGTGAAAAATAGATTTTTAGATGGATAATACTTCAGCCAGACAGAGTGACACTCTCGATTACATGAAGTGAACATCAGCTCATGGCCCATTTCCAACTCGTGTTGCCAGCTGCAAGCGCTGCGGAGGTAGTTCAATCATGTCCATTTGTGTAGCGCTTCTGTATTATTAACAAATGCCACCTTCATTCTTGTACATATTTTAATTTTTTAAGGAATAGGTACTAGTTTACTAGTACCTATTCCTACTAGTACTACTACTAGTATTAGTACTAGTACTAGTACTAGTTACTACTTACTACTAGTATTAGGTATGTGGTTAATGAAAGCACCGAAATATGCATGTCCGTTATGTAAAATTTATGGGTAAAATTAAAAATCATATTATGGCAGGGACCCCCTGCCATACTTTCATTCATAGGACAAAATCCAAATCAAATAATTCCATAAAATTTTACATAATACTGAAGTTTTATTATCTTATGATTTAAAATTTGAGAACCGGAACCCGGAATCATAAAGATTCCGTCTGTGTAATGTGTACAGAAGTCACAGGATGGTGCGCAGACTAAAGACTATCAGAAGAGACAGTTTAGTGGGGGCAGTTTTCTCCATAAGACTTTCATTTCTCCATTCTCCATCAAATTCCATCATTTCTCCATCAAACATTCATTTTGCCTGAGCTATCATATTCAAATGGTCAGCAAGGCAGTTCTCATCGCAGTTGTCAGATTCAAAAATTGAAAACTCGAGCAGCATTTGAAAATGAAGGATTATCAAAAATTTCTACAAAAAATACATGTAAACTCTGTGAATAATATTCTTTGAAAATATCATAATATTAATACAAGTGTTAAAAAATTAAATTGTACATGCTTTTTATTAAAAGAAGGAACCTTATAGATTATAAAGGTTTGGGTTCCGGTTCTTGGGGGAAAAAGTAGAACGGTTCTGGTTCCAAAATTATAAAGGTTCATACCGGTTCTAGGTTCCGGTTTGGGTCCCTGTTACGGAACTAGTTGGCTCGGGCAGTAACGTTATGGACTTGCACTCCGAATGTCCTGGCTTTGATTCCAGTTGTTAGCCAAGGACAAGTCAAGAATTTGATTGTTTGGTTATTTTGTTCATGTGTTGCATGTTGTGCTATGCCTAGGCTTTAAAACGTTCTCATACGGCTCAACACACAACATAAACAAATGGCATTCATTATACTACAAAATAAAATGGATGAAAATTTTTAATTATACACCAATTTAAAGTCTACCTTTTTTACGGTATGTCTATCTAAAAATAATAAATATTGCGACCCTCCTTCCAACTATTGTCGGGTCAGGGTCAGCACTATTTATTTATTTATCTAAAAATATTATCATAATCCACGTTCGAAATTGGTCGATAGTCTGGAAATAGTAGGCTAAACTATCAAGTGGCGACACACTCAAATTAATAATCTAAATATCATCTCAATCTGAAACATAGGAAATAACATAATAAACAGGTACACTCGGCCAAACAAAACTCGAACGTTGACCAAATTTGAATGACTGCTAGTCATGTCCCATAACCAATCAAAGCTTGTTATTATCATTGAAATGTGAGGTCACCTACTAGAGTGAGACAATGAGATCGCTTAGACTGACTTCTGATGGTGCGATCTTACATTTATCAGCCTATCAGATTTATTGAACGTTTAAGTTTTGTTTGGCCAAGTGTACATTAGGCAGTTCATATTAATATTTTCAATTTATTTTAAATGTGATGTATCAACATTTAACAAACAATTTTTTACCTATAATTAGCTCTCCATTTTACTGTATTATCACCCGTGTTTTTAAACTGAAAGTGTAGGTATGCTATCCTACTAACAAATCAACCACACTTAAAGATTTTAGTGTTGCGACAACCTAGTCTTACGTCTCTATAAAATAGAATAGGCCTCATTATCGCAAATACTTTCAGGGGATTTTAACATCCGGCAAGAGTAATGCATTTATAAAAAAAAGTAATTACAATAAGAAAGACAAATAGATACACAGATATCCAGTTAATATAATATTAAAACAATCAATAACTGTGTAATAAATGCATTAAGTTAATGAAAGGAAATATTGCTTGGACTTGAATTGTAGTGAAGAACTTGTGGCACATACTATGCGTCTATGCAACTTTATCGTGAGCATCCACCCCAGTGTCAAAGAAGTCCTTGATCACTTGATTGGCTTTGATTGGGAAAAGTCTGAAAAAATAGAATAATTTATTATGATACATTCAAATTATTCAATCTCCATCTCTCCCTTAATCGATATTAAGTGAGTACATTATTAAATCGTGAATAACTTGCTTTGCTCCAAGATTTCTAAAGTGAAAATGGTACCTATAAAAATAACTCAATACACTGCTGGCTAAGAGAGAGCATGTTATGCAGTGTATTGAGTGTATTGAGTTATTTTTATTTTTTGAGTTAGTATGAGTTGAACATATTATTTTCAAGGATACTAGTTGAAGGCATTGGTTTAGAAAGGGTTTTCTTTAAGTTTTACTCTCTTAATTTTGTTATTTTGTCCAATTAGAGCTTTTTCGTAACAAAAGCAAAATTGATTATACATTGATTACATGTAATTGATTGCAAAATTGATTGATTGCAAAATTGATTACATGATTTCGGACTCACCTTAGGAAATAGTTCATTTGAGTGTATCCTCGTGGAATGGACACTTCTGTGTAATTTCTACGAAGGGCTGTGATGATGTCACTGGCAGCTTTCTGTGGTGTGAGGATTCCAAGCAGCGAGGGGAACCTAACACACACACACGACATGATTATTCACAACGAATTCAGTTGTAGTACTTGAACTGCACCATAAAAGCAACACTTGAGCACACACCAGAGCAGAATGTTTAGGGAAACTATCCCTTGCTTCTTATTGGAGATTGTTCCATTTGCGGAAAGTTCAAACCAAGAAGGAATTGGCACCCACATACATCCATATCTTAATATAAATATATGAAAATTGTATAAAATATAATTTTCCAAAAATTGTAGGTCTGGAGAAAAATGGACTTTTAGGTGCCTCCAAACAGTTTCCTCATTGAAAGCAATACAAATTTGAGCATTAAAGAAAACACTTTTTTCATAGATGAAAAATTAGTTTTTCATGGTGAAAGTCCACAACTGAGGCAAGATATTAATGCTACTTTGTAGTTTAATGTAGAATTAAGTCCTTTGAAAGTATTCACATTCAGGTGTTGTTTTGAATTTTGATAAACGTTGCGACCCTGTAAGGCTTCGATTTTATGTAGGTACCTATATGATGCGATAGTTTGTTGTGATACCAGCACCTAAATGTAATAGCCTGGCCTACAGATCTGCTCAAATTAATTGTTCGTGATAGCCAACGCACCTGGCTCGTGGTTTCTTGCACAGCCCCGTGTCAACAATGAATGGACAGATTGTCGTGAACTTGATGTCAATCTTTCTCGCATCTTCGCGCAGCTCCTCAGCTAAGGATTCCATTATGCCGCGGACAGCGTACTTGGAGCCGCAGTATGGCACCAGATTGGAGATACCCATAATGCCTGCCATGGACGACAGAGCCACGACGTGGCCATGGTTGTTCTTGATCATACTTGGCAAGAAGGCCTCCAGCATCTGCAACATACAGCACACGAGTCAGAACATTTCATTCAACCATTTGATATAATGACCTTTTCTTGTAACTGAATTAAGATTTTTTATATTTAGGAGGGAATAGTAATTCACTCTCATCATGAGAAATCATTTAGCCTTGACATGATACATGGACTACTGCACTCTGCACCATAATATGGTCAGAAAAAGAAAAATCACTTTTAAAGTGAAGTTATTCTTGAACTCTAACATTGCAACCATACAGAACACAATATTTTGACACATAAAGTTTATGAAGTTTCCACCGACTTCTTTGAAAACAGAAAAACTGTTGCATCATGCTGTATCACTAGCAGTAGGATCATAGAATAATGTTTATTTTCTAGAGAAAACATCCACACATATTATGATTGTGAATGTTTTCTCAAGCTACGAGGGTTTTACTCTTTTGACTTCTATGTCCATATGAACACTGAACAGTATCTATTTAAAAATGTGATTTATTTGATAATCTTACAAAAGACATTGGCCCTGACTCGGAGGTTTCCTGGGGGCCAAAGGACCACACAAAATTGCTCATACAATAAAATACCATAAAATTGTCTTATTTCAAAATAATATATTTCTGTGAGAAAATTTTAGTCCAAAACAATTAGAATTGGCTAAAATACAATTTTGAAATTAATTTTTATTTTCCGGGCCTGTGTGGCCTTCTTGCGGCTGAGAATTTTGGAGGGAGGTTTCCCAACTCAATTGGGCAACTTCGCAATCAGTCTAGAATACTATTAGAAATTCAATGCTTATTCAGTAAGGAAATTAAAAAATTAGATTATAAAATCAGATCATAAGTTTGGCGATAAATTATTCACCTGATGAAGTTTACTGAAAAATAGATGAAACATTGCTTTGTTTATTAAAATGAAAGGTTTGTGTGAAGTCCAACATATTATTTCTTTTAAAAAATATGACAAACTAAATTCCCATAAATGTGCAGGTGATGAAGTCGCTGAAAACTCTAAGTCCAAAACATAGAGAAATGTCTCAAATTCGTTTTGGAAATTCAAAATGTTTGTTGGTCTATGCGGCCTGGACTCATCTGTGGCTGAAGGCAAACCCCCCCCCCCCCCCCCCCCCCCCCCCCCCCCGCATTGTTATGTTGGCGGCAAGTGCAAGCAACCATAGTCTTTGAAAAAGTCAGCGCCCCTGACAAATCATTAAAATAATAAAATGATCTCACTTATCTTTATCAAGTCAAAAAAATAAAATAATGTACTATTGTTAGCAGTTTTTATGATTTTAAATTTTGTTATTATTTGAATTTGCTTTTTTTGCTTAAATGTAATCCTATTTTCTTGTTATCCATTTAACGTACCTTTTTTATTTATTTTACAAATGTGGCAAATAATACATATATAATTAACACATTGAATACATTTTAGGTACATGAATACATATACTACAACAAATATAAATAATATGCACAAAGAGAGAAGGTGACAGATGGCAACAAAGTAGTGCAACAACAACAAAAAACTACTATAAAAAACAATTTTTTTACTATATGTGATTATGTGATCTTGGAATTATTTCGCAGCTACACATCGATTACTAAAACATAAGAAACAATCATATCATGGTTAATGATTTTTTTTTTTTTTAAATTTTGAAATCTAATTTTGTACATAATTAATTATTTTATGGATTGTTATTTTGCATTTTTACAACCTTTATGTAGGACAGCAGGCTTTATTTTATAGTGAAATTAGGTATGAATAAGATACATAACATAACAGATGTGAGATAAACTATAAAGTATGCACATTTCTCAAGCATGTCACACTGATTATGGATGCATCATCACCAGAGAAAGCATCCAGAATGCTGGATCCAGATGCTGCTAAGTGGGACTTAGTTTGGTTACATATTTGGACATGTCACTTATCCCTAGATTAATGCTAATAGATGCTAATAGTTATTATTAATTATTATGCCACAAACCTTGAACCATTTAAAGTGTTAATCAAAATAACACTCCACAATACAATTTAAGTACTGTTTTACGTACACTTTTATGTAAGGAATATCTGTAATGCAGGTTAACTTTTGCAATAGAAATCTGTGCCAAGTAAGGGAAAGGAAGCCAGTCTTGTAACAGCATTAATAAACAAATCATTTACAGTGCAATCCAAGGTCCTGCTTCAAACAAGTCTAAATATCTTCAGGCTGTTGATGCAGAAAATAATAGTCCAAGAACAATATAATTTATCGTCACTATTATAGTGCAACAATGTTCTTTGGACAAAGTTGTCAATCGAGAGGAACAAAGGAGTGGACTTGGGACTTCGATGCTATTTCATGACAATTTTATAAGCGCAGTGCTACTACTACTGTCAACTTCTTCTGGAAGACTTTCTTCAATATCATCTTCTTGACATTATTTAATATTATTAACCATCCTGGCCCATAGTGGAACTATCATCTACCATGATCCTGGCCCTTAATTTTAACATTTTGGTTATTTTTGGTTATTTTCTTAGAACACCGAGGTTTTTAATAAAATTGTCTAATATGATGGTACTAGTAAAGTTGAAATATTCAACTTGTTTTGTTATCAATAAACTATTTTCTATTTGCAACTATTTAATTTGCATCTTTATATCGATAAAGTTGTATTGCCAATTAAAACCGATTATTGATATGATATTCAAATCATTCATTACTCTTTAACAGCATCCATCCTTGGAGCTAGCTGATGGGATAGTAAATAATTTAATATTATCCTAGAGTTGAGCTGACATAACCCTACAAACACAGGGGCAGACTTAGCAGCGCCCTAGCACGGGCCAGCCGGCGTTCAAGGATGGACCTCGTCCGTCCCGTCTTATGAACATTTAACATAGGGTGGGACTCCTACGACGGTGCAGAGCCCGCCGCCTAGGAACGGCCCGAGCAGCGCCTTGAAGATAGGCACGCGCCCACAGGACCGCTCTCGGGCCGTGCGGAGTACGGGCTAGTGCAGCTGCTCGCTTCCCATGGCATTCCTTTCTCATGACGTCACGGGTCGTATTCACGCCTTCACGATATATTTGTACACTCACATCACAAGCAAAATGACCAACTGTAAAAACTCATTTTGTCTCAGACTGCAATACTTTCTATAAAATGGTCGACTATAATGATAATATAGCTGTAAAAATTGAGCAATGACAAATCCCATAAATAGTACACGCTAATGCCATATTATAATCTCGAAAATAGCAATAATCATTTTTTGTGATGGAGGTTACTTTTGGTGAAGGTAGAAGAACTGTAAGAAAAACGAACTATTTTCTTTGAAGAGTCGGTATGCAAATATTGAAGAAGAAATCTGTGTGCTGCCATGGTATAGGAGAATATTACTGTAATTGTTATAAAAACAACTGTAACAGTTTTATGAATCCAACTCTCCCAGGAAATTATTCATTCATCTCTTAGTAAAAATTTAAAACGCAATTGGTAGGTACTTGTAAAGCCCCATTTACACGGTGCAATTTCTTGACCAACTTCTGTGCCACAGTGGTTCTGCACATGTGCAGTGTCACTTTTTCATCTCAAAAGTGACACTGCGCACGAGCAGAACCTCTGTGGCACAGAAGTTGTTCAAGAAATTGCACCGTGTAAATGGGGCTTTAGTAATTGTATTCAATATAAAATAATACAGGGATCGAACATAAGATTTGCGTCTTACTTGCAAAAAAAGGTATTAAAAGTAAGTAAACTACGAATCTAATATTTGATTGGAACAATCAGTTCATGGCATCATTATAATATCATTGAAAATTGTAATCGAGACTCTCATGCAGTGGTATAGTTTCATCTGCCGGAGTTTCATCATGAGCTTCAACGGCAATATCTGATGTGCTGATTGAATGTAGTACTGATTGAACAAAATTATCTTCGATCTGATTCGATCTTCGATCTGATTTATTTCTTCATCATCTTCTTCAATTTGTGATATATCAAGCAAATAGTTCTTTAGTAGGTTCTTTCTTGCTTCTCGGTATTTTGCAGTCCTACTGCGAGAACTGTCCATTGCTTTAAAAAGTACCTAGGTATAAAATTGTTTTGTTTTAAATAATTATAAATATAACATAGACTGTTGTAACTACCTGTAGGATGTAACTACCTATACCTACCCACCTACCTACTTACCTGTGTGTAATTTATGTAATAAAAGTAGTAATACAACTTACCTGCCAGAAGATGTTGTGCTAATTTGTGTAGCTAATCAAAAATCTTTGAAGTTTTAACCCGAAATAAACTTGTGAACCACAAAGAAAGTAACTTTTGCAGCGCGGCGCGTGGACGTTGAACGATTTGAATTTTGTAACTGCCTTTGCCGGTTGGTGGGAAGTGGGGGGAAGTATGCGAGTCAAGTTAGAGTCAAGCTAGCAACTAAGTTGTTTAATAGAATACATGGGATAATAACATAATAGCAGTTATTGAAAATTACAAGTGGTGTTTATTCATCTGTAAATGTGACATTGAACATCAAATGGATGTATTACGAATAGTTAAAAGTAAGTTTAATCGAATTGTTTCAACATGAAACAAGTATCTATCTGACATCTGCGCGAGTGATTCAGTTCAAAACTTGTTGCCGCCCTGGAATGCAATGAAAGTCCGTACTCGGGACCTACTCGGGACGTGCTTTCACGACCTCACGTGACAGTTAAGTTATTCGTCAACCGTCGTTTTGCGGCCTTGAAGGACGGGCTAAGGCCGAGGTCGGGCCGTTCTGGTTGCGAGCTATTTGGGAGTGATAAAAACAGCTGCTTCAGAATGACTACGACCGGGCCGAGCTCGAACCTGGGTTCATACCCAAGTACGTCCCTGAAGCCGCTTTCAGGGAGGCTCCTCGGGCCGCCCTGTGTTTGTTGGGAACATATTTATGTTCTGCCACTAACTCTATGCACACCTATCTGCACATAGTCATATCGCATAGACAATTGAGTCACTATATCATCATTCATCGACTCGCACTCGACTACTGTAAAATTACTGATAAAACTGCATCATGCTAATGTTTTACGTACCCAGAAGTGAGCTAGAACATTGATGTCGAAGAGTTTTCTAATCTCTTGTTCAGAATGGTCGAGTAGTGGTTGACATGGCATGATGCCTGCATTGTTGATCAGGATAGTGACGTTGCCCACCTCCGTCTGTACTTTAGTGGCAACGGCCAGAACTTCTTCTCGATTCGACACGTCGCATCTGAACATTGCAAAGGAAAATGTGTTAATGAAAACTTTGTACTATCTTTGGTCAAGCCGCTAGTTTTCTCCTTGCTAATTTTCTTCCCGCTAGTTTTCTTCCTATATGACTACCTACCATAAGAGAGATATCTGAATGAGTGTTAGACAAGAATGAATGATAGTAGAAGATATGTGGCCTATTAAATAGGAAACAAAGCATAAAAATGACAAGACAATTAATAACAGGGCTCGAACCTGTTACTTATCTCAGGAATTACATTCCTGGGCACTGCACTGAGCAAACTCTCGATCATTGCAATTTATCGGTTTCAGAACAATGGATTTGTCAATTCTTTATACCGACTAAAAACACATTATAAATGATTAGTAGTACCATGCCAATAACTTGTTTTCTTATTGTACTACTAAATAATAATACATTTACGGATTCTTTTTAAAACATTTTGCTTTGTAATGACAAGGAAGGTCATCCATAGACAATTGTAGTGACAAACAATTACTGGTGGTATTATTTTACTTTTCACATAGTCAGAAAGTAAATTACTGTTTTTGCCTATTGTCCAACCTTTGCATTGAACTTGTAAATTTAGCTATGACAGAGCACTTTACGGCAAAAATGCTCTGACAAAACAGAAATATACCCATTATAATATTTTCTTCAAGAAGATGACATGCTTTTCAAGGCTGTGTTTTCATCCATTACCATTTTATCAGTGTTCGGGAGGCCTGTTGCACATTTGAACACGTTTGTCATTTTTTTGTATTATAAATTAAATAATTATATTGTGGGATTCTGTTACAAATGAGAAAAAATAACAATTTTCTCTTCAACATGCCGAAAACGAAATGGTGTCAAAATTGTTTCTAGTTGCCCCTTGTTACAATTTCAATACTCATTTTTAATACCTACTAACAAAATAAATAAATAATATCTGTATAACAAAAAAGCTAATTTTATACACATATGGCATAGACTTTTTAGCCAGGAAATAATATAGATGTCGGGGCAAAATAAAATAATTGTTGTCACAATTATCTACAAATCTACAAAATCTACAAAAACTCTTTTTTATCAAAACCTGCCATTGTTTCAATGAACTTGTAATATGAAAATAGACACAGAATGTGAAGTTGACGGAGGACTTACTTGTAGCCATAAGCTTTGTGTCCGAGCTTTGTTAATTCTTTCACTGTCTTATTGTTGAGCTCTTGGTTGATGTCCCAGCAGACGATCGTCGACCCAAGATCCGCTAGCTGATGCACCAATTCCCGTCCAATGCCATGACCAGCGCCCGTTACCTACAAAAAATAATTCAAACAATAAAATTTGAATGCAAATGATCTAAGATGACAATAAAAAACTTAGCTTAAAACTAATGGTAATCGAATCCACTGCAGATTCACAAAGCTGACATTTTAAATCTTCATACAATTCATATTTATATATTTTTTTCTGCAATTGGCCTTACAAGAAATTATGATCAACAGCCATTTTTTCATACTGCAATGCCCGTTAATAACAACAAAAATACCAGAGATAATGTCACTTTTCGACATTATCAGGTGTAATAAAACTTCCGAAACAATCTTCCGAATTTTCTACTCTCACGTACCCCGCCTGTCCACCCCTCCTCCCTCCGGCATGAGCAACGCTGGGCAGGTCAGCTAGTTATGATATATTTCTTCTTCATGGAATCGACACCATGTACCTCATATACACAAATTAACAAAAAAAAATAGAATAGGTATCAGGCTCCCAGCATAATATGTCAAGCCAACAGTATAAAATATTGTATGAAATATCTATAAAATTGTATGTATGTATGTATGTATGTATGTATGTATGTATGTATGTATGTATGTATGTATGTATGTATGTATGTTCTTCATACATTCCTATGAAGAGAGTGTATTAAATTAATAATGTATATGGTTTCAAATGATAGATAACTGAGTCAAGTTTCTACAAGTGTCCCCAAATTAAATTTCAGGTGGCTTTTATATAAAATTTACACTTTCAAAATTACCTCCATGGAAAGGACAAACTTGGGACATTTGAAAACACCAATATTTTTTGTTTCAATTTAATTACCATGACATTCTTCACACTATTCAGAATAGTATTCACTTTTAAAGTCCATTAAAAAATGTGTATAGGTTTAGGTAATAAATTTGTTTTTGCCACTTGGTACTTTTGCCTTGATATAGATGCTTTTTTCAGATTTCCGGCAATCCTTCTGAATATCTATCTATCAAATGATAATAAGTAGGTACACAAAAACTGCTATGATATTTCATCTCACAATTAGTTGCTTCATATAATTAGCTGTTTAAAAGTAGATTACCTATATTTGTAGGTATACCTATATTTATATCAGCTTTAAAAAATCTTGAAGTCTCCGACACGAAATTTACATTTTGAGAACGAACCAGGTACAGATCAATTCGTACATTTTGTTTATGATTGTAAATTTCGGTGGGTATTACGGTGACAGTCTAGAGTAAGTACCACACTTTCCTAAATTACAAGTATTTTCGTTTTTATGGTTCTACTGGAATGCTCGCACTTTTCCTTGTAAGTGTACATTATAATAAATATTGATGCACGAAGATAAGTCGCTTGTTTCGAAACAATCACAACAGAACGTATTTTAGAAAATCGGAAAGGCAGAACGAACGATGCTTGATTTTTTCTGGTAGAAATTAACTAAAAACAAACACCTTATCCAAAGGTTGAAGTATTCAAGCATTTAGTCTGATCCGATTTCATTTCCACTGCACAATGAGTCAAATTGCATGTAGCACGCAATTCACCTCGATATCTGTCAAGTGGTTTGTTGACGCATGGGATTGCTTGTTGGCCTCCGTGCTCACCACGTGCTCTTGATCAGTGCTCACCACGTGCTCACTGATCAGCGCTTACCACGTGCTCCTGATCAGTGCTCACCACGTGCTCACTGATCAGTGCCCACCACGTGCTCCTGATCAGTGCTCACCACGTGCTCCTGATCAGTACTCACCACGATGCACGTGGTGCTCACCACGTGCTCACTGATCAGCGCTTACCACGTGCTCACTCATCAGCGCTTACCACGTGCTCACTCATCAGCGCTTACCACGTGCTCACTGATCAGCGCTCACCACGTGCTCCTGATCAGTGCTCACCACGTGCTCCTGATCAGTGCTCACCACGTGCTCACTGACCAGTGCTCACCACGTGCTCCTGATCAGTGCTCACCACGTGCTCACTGACCAGTGCTCACCACGTGCTCACCTATCAGTGCTCACCACGTGCTCCTGATCAGTGCTCACCACGTGCTCACTGATCAGCGCTTACCACGTGCTCACTGACCAGTGCTCACCACGTGCTCACCTATCAGTTCTCACCACGTGCTCACCGATTAGTGCTCACCACGTACTCACCGATCAGTGCTCACCACGTGATCACTTATCAGCGCTCACCACGTGCTCACTGATCAGTGCTCACCACGTGCTCACTGATCAGCGCTCACTGCGAGGAAGTGAAAGTCAAAGCCACTCACCCAGAGCAATCTGATATAACCTGAACCACTGAACACCTCATTGTTAAAACACCGTTGGACTAGAAATTAACGTACACTAAGATTACCACACTCCCAAAATACTTCGTCAACCAATCATAAACACGAGAAAATAATATCTATTATTAATAATCTTTATTTATTTTCACTCGACTTCTTTCGAGTGAATTCTCGCACTTTTTGGTCTTATTTTAATTATTAAGAAATGTGGACATAGTTGAAAGAAATGTCATGGACCACAATGTAGCAATATACGATAAAAACAAAATGTTGAGATTTCTTCTAGGAAACGTGTCATAACTTAATTAGAGGCGCGGTCTGATAAATGATGTAGAAAATAATGTCGTTCGCTGTGTAAACGCCAGAACAATTGACATGATTATGGCAATTAGTAAGCCTGTGAGAAAACTTACCAACACAACTTCACCTACTACAGACTTTTCTTGAGCTGGGACAAACTTCAAGTAGACCGACTCGAGGAACGCCAGCAATACTTTGACTAGAACTGTGATGATGTCGAGGATCAGGATGGACATGGAGTAGATCTTCAACAACATGTTGGCCGATTCCCTGCAACAAACAAGCAAAGAAAACAATCAGTCAGACGTCAGACGATCTGGAACATTTTCATTTTATACCTTGACTCTCTCACCACATAATAACGCAAGAGGTAACTTCATATTATATAAGTATACTAAATTTCACAGGGTTTTACTACCACCTTGTCGCAAAAATTGTGTATACGATGCGTCTTTTTACTTAGTGTTGGGACGTAAAAATTTGAATTTGGAAATTTTCAAGGACTGTAAAATTTTCATGAAAAGTTTCAATTACCTATTTAAAAAAAATAGTTTATTTTTTTCTGTAAAAAGTTTATATTATTTTCGGCTTAACTTTACGTTTGAGCTGTAACTTGCTGTGACTCCTGGTCTGTGTTAAAAATTGAATCTCAAATTATGTCCAACCAACTTTACTAAAATCTGTATACATTTCCATTCATTAAAATTCCAAATAATTGTCGCTAAAATGCATGACTTTTGCAATAAATGACGGTGCACTGTCCTTGGGCGAAAATTAATCGAATTCCAAACATTCGAACATAAAAACATGAAGATAAAACATGAAAATTTTCACACAAAAATCAAAAAAAATCTTGAAAATTCCCAACACTAATTTTACTTAAGATAATGTGAAACATTTGTAATGATTTCAACATGAAAGTTTCACAGACGTGTGTTTATTTTGTGTCCATGGCCCCGGACCAAGGCCACAAAACACCGGACCGTTCCGGACGTCTGGCATTGTATAACTCATAGTCCCAATTAATTCAAATGACCCCCTAATTGACTCCCCCTTTTATTTAACCCACCTTGGGTACAGGGAAGAACGATACTTAGTAAATGGTTTGAGAAAATGAGAGAGATGTGCCATCTGGTAGTGATTTGTAAGCTTTCAAAACATGCACTCAGTTTGTACGATACTATACTGATACATTTAATTAGAATAAATATTTAAACATGGGCTGTCAATGCATAAACACATGAATTTCACTTTCATATGAGTTTATCTCAAATTGAATAAAATTGACTGATATACGTCTTCCCCTGTACAGTTTCTCTGTATAGTGTACAGTTCCCTGCATAGTGTACATTTCCCCTGTATATAGTTACCGTACTACGAGATAATTCAATTGATACGAAATTATAAGATATTTTCTGTCACTTCTTCTATCTGAAGTACAGCAATGTCCTACAAGTAAATAAATAGAAAAGTAACAAATTTAATAAAAATGGTTACTTCGTCGCTGATTCCAGAGTAAAATTGCAAATCGAATGCGCATACAAATTACGATGTTAATAATTGTATACATATTTAAATTTAAATGAACAGAGAACAATTAGGTCGCACTTCTTCAAGTGTAATTTATTTAATTTTTAATCATAATATTTTTCATTATAATTATTATTAATTGGAATTCCACATGCCCTAATAAAGTGTAATTGCTTAAGTGTCGCTACTTTGTGTATTACATGTATGTAAACCTACTACTGTATAACCAAATGGAAAAATGGAAATAAAACTGAAACTGAATTTAAAACTGGCTCCAAAATTTATAATATGTAAAGTAGGTGACTATTGAATAAAATGAGCATGTGTTAAACTTCACCAATAAACCAGCACTCAGATTCATATTGGTGACTCTCAAGCGATTTGTCCCTGGACATGTAAATAATGCTACTTTAACGCCCCCAGAACAAGTAGCCAAGAAGCTTTGTCACACTCTTGTGTCAATACTCTTCGCAGGGTATTGCCAAACTCCGACTTAGCACAGTGCTAAGTGACTTTGTCAAGTATACAAAAGGATATTGAAACAGACAAAAGTTTGTTGGACAAAGACAAGCGCAATATTTATAGCCATTTTATTTGTAAGTCTATAGACATAAGCCGAGCGTCATCTTTTCCGCGTTGAATGTCAGTGCAACCGTTGCAACCGCATGCCAGAGAACTGATGTTGACTGATGCATTGACTATTGAGAAGTAATAAGCGGTATAGGGACAGTCTCAACGTATCAAGCAGTAGCCGTTAGGAAAGCTCAAGTGATTGTTGTGTCTATTGACATTGCCAGTCAAGTAATGAGAAATGTACAGTTCTTCATAACTGCTTTGAGTTTTATCGTCATACGAATAGAATTTAAAAAAAATCAAGAACGTAGAAACTCATTGAACTAAAATTATTACACACTGTAGTATAGTTGAGCGAGCGAAGCGAGCGTCTCCTTTTGGCTCTTTTGGCACGGACCTCTGTTTTTTTTGTGTTTTTTTTGTGTGTTTTTTTTCTGTTACTGACGATATACAAGTCACAGTTTTTCTTTGATCAAGCTTAAATTTTGCACCCATGTACTGACCATTTCCGGGCGTTGCAGACCCTAATTTTTTTGAAATCCCCTGATTGGTTCAAATTTAAAAAAAAATATCTTTCCATTGATTAGTTTGATCAATTTGAAATTTTGACAAGTCATTACCACTAACATTTTACCCAATCATACAAAGTTTTAGCCAAATCCTCCCATTGGTTAAAATTTAAAACCATATTTACTGTGATTTTTGAAATTTAAACTAGAACCGTTTGACCGATCAACTTAAAACTTTGCATGGTCATTGGGACCAACATTATCTGTGTTTTTGACAATTTTCAGACACATCTGTGTTTAAATCCAAAAGTTATTGACATTTTAAGGACATTTTGCTTGTTGCTATGGATCACGGCTACATTGACGCCTCAGTTCCAATGTTCCAGGGTAGTTAGAACAGAAACTTTCAACGCATTATGACACTAATAATCAACAGATTGATCTGATATTGTGTACACACACTTATATCATATGAGTGGTTCCAGGTATATTTTTGGAACAAGATTCTGTGATTTTTGAAAATATACAAGGAACCATTCAATCATAAAGGTTCGATCGATCGACATAAAACTTTGTATGGTTATTGGGACCAATATTTTTGGAATTTTTGAAGATTTGCATACAAGATTTCGGTTCGACGTGTTGCGCGTATCCGTGCTCGCTCATCAACGCGTTACTCAGAGCGTTTTCCTAGTATGACCCTTAGAGATTTCATTAAATAATGAAGTTATACCAGAGGACATTATTGTACATTGTACTCCAGGGGCTGGATTCACAAAGAAGTATTATCTCCTAATACATACTATCTTTCTTTGGTATTATCTTTCACTGGTGTTTGTGGTGTTAAATCAAAAGAGAGTACGTATTAGAAGATAATATCTTTCGTGAATCCAGCCAGTGTGTGCCTTGCTAAGTTTAAATGTTTAATTCTTCCACTGCATTTCACAGTAAAATTGAGCTAACGAGGAAGAGAAATATATACAAACAAAAAAGTACCAACATTATAATTTAAAAAGGACACATCTAAAATCTACGTTCCTTTCTGACGATTCCTACAATGTTGCTTGTAAACAACAAAAAACTGTAATCTATACAAAACCATACTTTTTAATTAAACGCGAAGGTTGAATAAGAGAACCTAAACAAATACATGATACATCTTCATGTGATACATCAACACAATATGACGTGATACATCAACACATGATACATCAACACATGATACATCAACACTCGATACATCAACACGTGATACATCAACACATGATACATCAACACGTGATACATCAACACGTGATACTTCAACACATGATACATCAACACGTGATACATCAACACATGATACATCAACACACGATAGTAGAGTGCAATATGCATGATGGAAGAAGTTACCAAGTCAATCGAATTGGGTGTCTTGATGAATTTAGAACGTCACATATTCCACTGTCCATCTGCAGCCTCGATAATGGAAAGGGTACTCCATGACGAACAATTTATTTAATAATTGAATGCTGAGCCGGAATAACCATGAAACCAACAATTTCATTATTCTGAGTAAATAGCCAAAAACTATTTAAAGGCCATATTATCGCAATTACTTATTTTGGAAAATATATATGAATGTTATTATATTATTATCATTATTTATTGTAATTTTCCTGTACAAAACAGGATGGCTAGTGTAGGGTGACAATAGTCCCCTCTTTAGCCGAAGCATGGCCGAAGGTTTCATTCAATAAATGGGTACCTGAACACAAAAAACTTATTTATTTGGAAAGGGTAATTTCAGTACCCTTTCGGTTTGTATACTTTCCTACGAGTTCCTCAAATACTTTTTAAGAGTTTTAATGACACAATTCAGTCCTCACCGTCGGCTATCTTGAATCAGATTCATGGTTCTTCCATGGCAGCCAACATTCATGATCAATTTATTTCGAAAAAAAGTGTTGGTTTCATGGTTCTTCCGGCCCAGCGTTCAATTCAAGAAAAGCAGGAATTAGCTCCTCGCGATGGTCGATCACGACAATGAAACCCTGTTCTCTGATCGTCGGTGTCCATCCGTACCGTTGTCTAGCTGTCACCCAGGCTCTGGTCACCCAGGCTCTGGTCATCATATCCAGGACCAATGCTGAAGTGCTCGACGAGGTCTCTGTCCTTTTTTTACTCTTTCTGCCAAGACTGCGATGGTCGTAACAAGGTCGACCTCGGAACTTTTCATAAAATAGTTTCAAATGGTAATCCACTCGATCTGTATCATTTCATCTGCAGATATCTACAAACGTTTCGGTTGATTTCTTTTGAGCTGAGAACAATCATCACATTTTGAGAACAAAATTTACAAAATTTTGAGTCGGTGAAAAAGCACATAATCGAAAACGAAAAAAAAATCCGATCGATTAGTAATATTCATATGTCTCCATTTAACTTAATCAAACGATGATATGGTCATGCTCATTGACAGGTTGTGTGACGTGACAGATATTCCAAGTGTCTGAACCACATCTCCTGCCAATGTCAATGTGTTTGAAACAACATCCAGTTCAGATACAAGCAGTAATGGTTGGTAATGGTTAGCTCATTAGGGAGGCCCCATGTCCACGCATCAGTGATTGCCGTTATCATGCTTCCACTAAACGTTAGAATTGAAACAACGACTCATGAAATGTTTACGATGAGTTATGTTTGACTTTGAGTTCGTACCCGATATTTCAATATTAGTTGTATGTTTTAAAGCCTATTATATACCTAGTAGCACGATCCACGGAATTGAAATAAGAGGCCAATACAATACAAATAATTTCATGAAAATAATCGGCTCTCAAAAAGTAAGCAATTTCTCCAACATTACCATGCAAATGATAGGTGGTACTGTCATCATCAAAATACACTTTGTGTTATTTTCGTGCACACGGTTGGTTGTTGCTCTGAAACGGCAAATATTTCCAGTGCTGTAGCTCAATTATAAATTACATCCAATTGGTGTAATTCAAGTTCACAGACGCGTATCATCACTCACTCTTCTCCCCAACATTTTACAAGCAAATCACCGACTTGCCGATGGTATCTGCATATGCCAACACTTATCATTTATTGATTACCAACTATCTTGAACACATTACACGCTTTTTTATAATCGTTAATTAATATCTGTCTATAGAATGCATGATCTGCAAGAAACACTCAATCATTAGTAGACGAGCATGGCTTTTGCTCCGCTTGGACAACACTTTCACAATATTTTCAACTATAATTGGTTTCATAATTTCACTTTTTTTATAACTTTAGGCCACTGATTTGTGGTAAAACGGCAGCGGAAATGAAAATGTCATTTCCGCACACTCTGCACAGTTCACGAAACAATCACTGACAAACACACAACACACGAACATGCACATTTAGAATATAATATGTGAACAATTTGTCAAGGCACATCTTCGATTTATAAAATAATTTAAATTTAAACAAATTTACTTTTGAATGTACCTACTTGCCGGTCCAGGCTATTGTATATGCATTTCCTATATCCGATGGTGCTCTTTTCAGAGGCATTGATAATTTTTAACAAAATCACGGAAACAATACTGTGTCCTTTTATCGAAACTTCTCAAGTTTTATTTACAATCGTAATTTTGAATAAGTATGACCACTTTCACATGTTGGTGGTCGATTCAAGACTGACGCTGTTGTCGTAATGCTGCCAACGGAGAACAGAAATTGAAAGTAGGGCTTAGGTTTTGATGAAAAGTGAACACTTTCTAACAACTGTTCGCATATTGCGTTGATAGAAGTGCAGTGAGAGACGCAGCCTTCGAGCTACAGACAATGACATGAGGTTAGCGATATGTTGGAGTTGGGAACTACGAGTATACAAGCGACTGAAAAAAAACTAAGAAAACAATCGAGGAAGGACAAGCATGGGCAAGACACTCTCGTATCCATCAACCGAACCTAAGAATACACTACAGTGACGTTCCTTACATCGACACCTCAGCATTTTGCATCGTAGTCAGAGATTAGAGACAAATTACCAATGTGGAAGACGGAAGTGATTTTATATTCAACTTATCGAATAAATATTCTACACATTAATATTTGTATTAGATTAGTACCTATATAATTTGGCACTAACGCTTCTCGCCATTACTATTTCGAATTTAATATAAATTTATAAATATATGCAAACATATAAATTCTACATAAATGCCTACTATATTTTCATACAAAGATCAACAAAAATAAACCATAATTAAATAATCACTCTTGGATTTTCCGAGCTAGCGGTATAATATGATGTTTTGCTGTTGGCCCTGGCAAGGGCCTGTGGCGTGGCGATGTTTGCTAGCCAACATCAAAACAACAGAGCAGCACTGCAGAAAACACTGCATCCATTACAGAATAACACTACAGTGTCTGTATCTCAGAGGTAGAAGGGCGAAAGTACATTTTGATATGAAGGGATGTGTGTTGTGAAAATTATCCGGTCGGATATTTTTCACAACACACATCCCTTCATATCATCCTGACTCCATGGAAGTTTTCCAAAGAAACCTACATTCTCAAAGTACATTTTCTCGATTTTGCGTTGCAAACTTTAGGAATCGAGCACTATCAATTGCAATTTGACTGCAGTCGACAAATACACTGTTATATTGAAGTGTTCTCTTACAAAATGACTGGTGTCACTTTTACACATATCATTGGATGAAGGCAGAATTACTGGGCTTTGATCTCACCCCAAGACTAATTGAAATGGACCTCAGGCCCTCTACCTCTGAGGTTTTAATTCTTGCGGCAGGTAGTGAGGTGAATGCACATTGGTCGGCGAGAGACGATCGCGAATTGTTTCCCCGAGTACTTCCTCCTCTCATTGAGCCATGAGTGAAGGCCGAGAAGTCCTCCAGAGCCTGCGGCGCGTCAACGCAATGGACCAATCATCAGAGAAAGTCTTGCCGAATGCTCCATTGCTCCTCGCAGGCCCAGGTTCTTTACCGACCGCGAGCAAAAGGAAGAGTGATGGTGAAAGATAGCCGCCACTTTTCCTTGCCATAAGACTGACCAGACCGGTTATAATTTCTTTTACGTTAGAAAATATCCGCTCATTATCATACTCTCTTTACACTCTCGGCATTTTCGGGTGCTTTTTTGAATCTAGTATTGGCGACCCCTGGTTCTCCCGTCCCCCTAGTTTACATTATTTGATTATTTTCACGTATAAACAACATTCGCTTTAGTGATTGATTACTTTGATTTTCCATCTAGATCAGCAAGGAGCAAGTTGGATTGTCAGTAAAGCATTGGACGGGTTCCCCGAGATGACATTCGATTCCCGTGGCCGGTTGTTCGTGGCTCCTTCTGTCAAGAATATGCCACAACCTCCTCACAAAGTCACAACCGTCCATCCAACGTTTTCTTCAAATCTCCTCCCACTCATCTTCATAATCATTCATCCGTCGCCATTGCGAAGTTGCAGAACTGTAATAATAGATATCTAGACATGACATGTGCTACCCTCTGAACTATTATTTCGACCCCCCTCCCCTCCCCCCTTACCGGTGTGATAACTTCACCTACTTGTGCGCAGTCTGCAGGTCATATCGCGCGTCGAGGGCGTTACACCTTTTATCTCCCCAATTATCTGTGCATTATCTCGAACACTGCTTTCTACTCGTTTACTGCTGATGAACTGCCGAGGACGATGATTATGATGACAGAAGGGTACACGGACGAGATCAGTAGTGAAAATCACGGCATTCCACAATCATTACACCCACCTAGTCGAGTCAACTCGAAATGTTACTGTTTCGAATAATATCTTTTTGGATACGAAATGGGGGAATTAAAATGAGTGGTTGTGGCCAATGACCTGTTCGCCGTCGAGATCGTATAGAAGGCAGTGGCTGTGACATTCAACTGCAATCAACTTTGCAGCCAACCGAGGGAATCCTTTTCTCAACATTGAAATACATTACAGAGTTAACAAATCGCCGATGTAAGAGTTACCTAAAAAAAATCACACATATATATCGAACTTTCCAAAAATAGACTATTCAACAGTTATCCTCAATCGACTTCAAATCCACGAGAAAATTGACATCAATCAACACATTCTACTCATTTCGACATTTCTAATACTCGACTCACTGTGCCACTGAGTATCAGCAGCGATGGTATCAGCTCAACATCCCTCAAGTACTCGACTACACTTGAGGGCGACTCACAGGGAAGTTGTTCCAGCGGAACCCACTGGCCACTGGCGACTGAACTTCATGTTGTACTCGTCACACAGCTATCGACTGAGCTTCATGTGTACTCGTCACACAGCTATCGATCGAGTTCACCATTTCAATTAGGCTGCTTTTCCAACACGCTAACAGTTTTTTTCTGGGGAATCCACCAGGTGCAATGCGATTGCGCATCAAGCGACAACAATCATGGGAACAAATTACACAAACGAGGAAGAAATCATTGCAGATCGTCATTGCAGTTAAGATAAGACAATTAATAATAATTAATGTAATTGGAAAATTGATAGAAGTTGCGAGCCTGGATGCAGAAAGGAAGCTCAATAATGATCTATGTTCTGGGAAAAGGCAATGAAGGATTTTTTTTAGATCATGGTAATATTTACCCTTGATGCCGTTGTGACTTAGCTTAATTAATTGTCAGAGAAATAAGAGAATAAAGCAAAATGTTGAGTAGTAGAATGCCTCCCCCCCCTCCCTCAACCACACGTGCACGCCTCTGAAGCGTGACACGTGCTGGCCACGTGCTATGCCACGTCAGAGCTGGTATGAAAGTGGGATGGTTTGATGATGGAAGCAGCAACCAATGAACAAATGATGCACGGAGATCAGTCGCATTGATTTCTGTATCTCTAGGAACAGGTAAACATTGTTCATCTTGACTCCATGGCTATTGGACTTGATTTGCTTATGATTTCCCCTCCCATAAACCACCTTCATGTAGTGTTACGAAAGTGTTATTGAGGATGTGGAATGACTCAGGGTCGGTCTTACAAATAGACGCAATGCAAATATCAGCTGGAAATGATCCCAGCCTCACTCATCAGTCATCACACAAGCGCTGATATGTTCTATCTGATCTAATAGGCCACGACTGCCTCATGAGCACGGTCCTCGCTCGCCCGCAGGCAGCCGCCAGCCGCCAGCCGGTATCCTAGCCGGTATCCTAGCCGGTATCCTAGCCGGTATCAGTCAATGCCAGCTGGATAGGACTAGGTGCAAAACAGCACGTACCCCGGCAGTTCGGCAACTGTAGAGGCGTCAACTATGTCGTTCAAAGTAAAAATATCGCAGCGAAAGGTCGTCAAGTACATTTGTCAAACTACTATTTTTTTCATTCAATTTGTTTCGATACCTTAAAATGGAAAATGTATTCATAATTTTAATAGCATACAATTTTGACTGTTATGGATTATGAGAAAATTGGTTTCATGGTAAACTTTCATTGGAGTCAGGATGATAGGAAGGAATTTGCCAAGTGAAAAATATCATGTGGAACCGGGGCTCGAACCCGGAACTTCTCATCGGGGGAGAGTAAAGATGTAAAATAACCGGTATTTTTTTTTTTAAATATTACCGTTAAAATTACCGGAAACATTGCCAAAAACTGGTAAAATTGGTAACAAATATTGGAACAAAATTCGAGTTTCGGGTACAAATCGATCACATATCTCTACCTATATGAGTGTATACAACACGTATGAATTTCCATGTACTTTCATAAGAAATTCCACTATATTTTCTTCTATTGGAAAAGATTCAATGATGATGGATAAGCAATGACCACCAAAAATTGATCAAGTTTGCCACAAGAAGAGCTTACTCGACCCATGGAGCGGGCTTCCTTGTTCGCCATACATTAGAGAATGCAATTTCATTACATGATCGTAAATATTAATGATTAAATAAATTATTAATAGGTACGGAAAAATGATAATAACATTAGTCATCTTTCATTACCGTCACATAATGCCTAGGTAAAACAATTATTGAATTTTATAAGAATCTCTAAAGTCAAAATAAATACAAAATTTAGTATACCTATGCAGTAAAAAAACGGTAATATTACCGTAAAATTGCTCAGTAAAAATTGCTCCGTAAAATTACCGTAATATTACCAATTTGCATCTCTAGGGGAGAGATTTCAAACTGAACTACCTGAACTACATGACGGACGAACGTCCCAAACAACGCAATGATGAGGGCGTTATGGGCATTCGCACAACCCTAGACTATAGAAACAATTTGTATTGATACAAATAAGGTACCTACAGAATTATGTAAATATGTACAATATATGAACACAATATGAACACTCTTTCACGGAGGAACATCTACGTACATTGTATACACTAACACGACGATGATGTGGATGGTAACAAACTCCAACACTGTTCTCAGTGCTGATTTTAGACATTGTCATCAGGGGGAGGGGGGAGGGGGAATATAAAAATGGGTGCGCACCCGCTCTACAAATAAATAAGAAGGGCTCTTACAATCTGATCTGATCTGATTATCAATTGCTTCCTTAGCAATTTCACACAAAAATATTGGGAAATTAATAGACATTGTTGATACATACATAGATACTGTCAACGGAACAGGTTGGCTGAGTGGTAACACTCTGAGCTTGTATTCCGGAGGTCCGGGTTCGATTCCCGCGGCCGTCCTTCCTGACAGTTTTTTTTCGTGTATTCCCTCAGTCGACAGGCAAATGCTGGGAAGGTACCCTACAAATAGGCCACGACCGCCTCCTTCCCACCTTCCATCCTTACCTACTCTTCACCATCATCTCCCAATCATCATCATAATCATTCATCCGTCGCCATTAGCCTCGCTGCAGAACAGTGCGACGTTAAGCCCCAGACAAAAAAGGTATGGGCTGGGCGGGCACCCCAGTAACATAATCATTGCACCTTACATTGAAATTATATCACACAAAATATAAACATGTTTCGTGCACCTTCTAAAGTTAAACTTCAACAATTTTGAAATTATAACATCGCTGAATTTTATCCGGTTTTTAATTACGCATAATACAAATTTAGACCTTCAAACTTTAGCACAGAACTGGTTAGACTGCAACTTCTGTAATGATTAAAAACATTTGCTTTTAAATGTTTCATGCTAGTCTTTGATGCTAGGTAAATCCATGCTAGGTTTTCCATACCTTCTGACTACAAAGTAATGTTTGTTTTTTGGTGGAATATGCATTGTTTTTGTTTTATAATTTACCTATGTAACTATATGTGTAAATGGTGCATAATCAATACGGATATTTGAACGGAATGGAGAAGTCAGATTTCGCCACGTTTGAAAGGAATGAGCCGCATAATATTGAAATTTTTTGAGCTTTTACTTCTACTTCGTGGAGTTTCGGCTGGAGTTTGAAACAATCCAAGGGATTTGAGGAATGAGAATCTTGAGGAGTCCCTGGATGGCCTACAAGATCCTCAAGGTTTGCACGTACTAATAATAACAGCAAATAGCCAAACCCTTGCAAATCACAAGCATCAGGCGCCTAATAAAACATGAAGTCCTTCAAAATAAATTCCACAGTACCTAATATTCAGCAAGTTATAAAAGTCAAAACCTGATAACTTGATTCTAATTTTGTGTGTGTATCTCTACCCCTCTTCACCATTAACTTGCTCCCACTAAACCTAAGTCCCTATGGTCAGCAATGCTTCAGTTCGTAATGTCCTAAGAAACTCTGTCCCAGGCTCTGTCTAAACTCTAAAGAATAATCAATAATCATGATCTAATAGGTTGATGATGCAGCCGTTACATGCAAAAGCAACACTCAAATGTCACTGATAGAGACAAGATAAGAGCGGGTAATACAATTCAATTTATTACCTACCAACAATAACTTATTTCTGGAATAAATTGGCGGAACCACATCCAATCGGATTGTTCCAATTGATTGAAACAGATAAATGTAAACCAATTAGTTAAACCGCCATAACTTTCATTTGGTATTACCCTTTAATTAAAATAAAACGTGGTATATACTGAAAATTGAATTTTCCATACAAACTGTTACGAAAACCATCGAAAACCTTCTCCAAGATACAAATGTCTTTATAAAATACAAATGTCTTCATAAATGTCTTTATGATATACATACCTTTTTGTTTTCATTTTCATAAATTTCAAACACAGGTTCTTCATACATTTTGTATACCCAAACAGCAAAACTTTAAAACAATCATACTCTAAATCTAATTATAATTCTGTATACACTTCCACGTGGGTTAACCGTTTTAGAGGATTGCACAATCCAGCAAACTAATCGAGTTATAATCATAAACTAAAACAGCATGAATTGCATGTACGTCCTCTGAAAGGCCTCGAAGTAAATTCTCGATATAGTATTTACGAAAAAAATATACAAGTCATAAATTTGAACCATTCAAATAATTTACACATTGGGAAACAATAAAAAATTTATAATTACGAATACCTACTTCGTCTAGACAAACTTACAAAATATTGTTGTTCTTGTTCATAATTACAATAGGGAAGTCACGTGAAATTTTATTGTAATTAATTTGTAAATATCAAAACAAATAACAATAACAAACACACTTATCACCAGCAAAATTTAAAGTTTTTTTTTCCATAAAAATCAAAATCAAATATCATTGGATATTTTGGCGGGAAAACGGCAGGCAAGGAGAACCAGGATTATGATGTTATTTCTAAGTCTTCAACAATGTGTTACCATGGTGATTCCTTTGTTGCCATGGCAATATAGCAAATTGTGATGTCATTTTGTCAATTTTCCTGTTCTAAAATTGTAAGAAATGTATCAATCTTTGTAAATTAATTCCTTGAAACTATACATTCCACAACAAAAGTAATACCAAATCTGTGTTCAGCACCTTCTCAACTTTCATAAAATAACTTTTATTCTGGAATCTAATTTATATGAGATTTCTCTATTGTATAAATTGATCTCCATAATTTTGATAAGATTGTAGACTGTTCATGCACAAATGATTCTGCATTGATGACAGTCTTGATAAGTTTGACGCAATAATGGAGGTAAGTACTGTAATGACTTTGACCGCAATTGACAACAATGTGCTTTACTCTATGCAATTAATTCTTGAAAAAAAGGGCATTGCATAACAAGACATGACAAACAAAGTAATTACAAATCTAATCGTTGAAACTAGCGCCACTAATTATTATAGTGATGAATTATTGATATCAATCAATAACCATGTAAGAGAAATATGACCCTTCAGCTTTAAGCTTGTCTCATTGACCCTAAAGGTGGAGCCTGTAAATTACTTGCAAATGACAGTCTAACTATGAATTTATAACCTTAACAAGAACAAAAAATTCTTCAATAATTTATTTTCACAGTATTTTGTTACCTTATGATAAGCGACATTTCATGAATAATGAAAATTTCCTTCGCCCTTACAAGATTAGTTTTGTGTTACTTCTGTGCATCAGGTCATTGAAATGTACTAAATGTACATTTGTAATTGTGCACCCCATGTCATTAGGTCTGATTTCTATCGCTAAGTCAACTCTTGAAATCTTGTAACTTGTGAGAATAAGTATCTCTCGTGACAAGTAACGCGAGTTCGTCGCTCCGCTCCTGTCAATACATCGCCATCAACGAGAGCGTTGAACGCGTGATAAAACATCATGTTATCAGTTCAACTCGGTGACGCAATTCGGCCAAGAGAGTTCGCATGAGATTCCTTATCACAAGCAACAAGGGTCAAAAGTTACACGAATTCATATCATGAACAAATAATTACCAATCTTGAAATGTCACCTTGTTACGTAGCTATGATTGCACTTGTAGGTTATTGTCTTTGGAAACTTTCCGATTGTTTTAATTGTATCATTCTTAAATAATTGAATAATGTGAATGCATTGTTGAAAAGCTTACAACAAACTAGTCGTGCCAATTAGTCCTACATTACAATAACTATTGCTACAGCAATGTATTGCTGTAAATCTTGTCTGATGTAAATAGTGGATTATTAGCAATGCATTACAAGGGACAACTTGGCTCTGGGGCACCGCTCGGACTTGCAATCAGGGGCCTGGGTTCGATTCCGCGGCCGACTGAACTGAAACATTTCATGGTGTTCCTGAGTCGAGAGGAAAATGCTGGGAAGGTTCACGACCGACCGCTGAGTCCGTGAAGACCGCACATCTCCACATTTGCCACATGCTTTGAATATCACCAACATGAAGTAACGCTCACCAAATTATACCAACATAACTTCGAGCTACAGGTAATGTGTTTTATGTTTAATTGAAATTAAATTTATATATTCCGCAAACATCGATAAGTTTACACGTACCGTATCGTTTAAAAACTGTTCGAGATTAAATATACATATTTTTTTACATCTTACTGTAAGTCACTTGAAAACGCGTTTCAAAAACGTTATTTTTGGTCAAAAAGTATCCGACAAATTTTCTCGCCAGTGAATGTTTGTTTTAAGTTCCTGAGCAAATTGTCACTAAAAATAATTGTGTACAAAATGCGGTGGGCACCCAACCCATTACGCTTTCGTAAACGTGTATTACTAGCAATGTGTGAAGCTATTTTAATTACAGTAATTAGTGTTTAACAAAATATGAGAATGTTAAATTTGAAGTCAACCTTCGTTATGGCTTCTGATTTGAATTAACATATCCAGTTATGACATCAGAAATGAGGCTGTGAAGCAATGATTGATGTCGTAATACAATGTTTCATTCGCGAGCAACATTGAATTATATCAAGACAGGTCGACTTTCACACTTTTTCATTTTTCATTTCATTTCCTGATTTTTTTTTATCTCTGACTCAAACCCGTTCATATTTAAACATCTTCATCGATTACTAAAAAATATTTCAGAACTTAGTAATATTGACATACATTCGTATCAATGAATACTTGTAATCAAGTAGAAACTATGCACTAGTACTACTCTACCATACTATACTTTGTACAGTCACCTCCAAGTGTTCCTACCGGTTTAGACATGGTGCACTTGAGAAAGGTAGAGCACGCCACTGTACCCCTCGTTCACGTACACACACCCACGAACACGAAAATTTGAAGAAAAAATTATGGCATCCCGATTCGTCCTACATTTCAACTGCAGAAAATTATCTGAGTCTAACCTTGAATGCATGTAAACGCCCCCTCTAACATACCTCCGGCTGTCGCCTGCCTGCACTGGCGTAACCACATTTCAAGATGCAACTTGTCTATTTTGTGTTTTCTTCTGATAGAAGTGAAAAACATGAAGAGCAACAATGTCTTGCGGGGGGGTGGGGGGGGGGGGGGGGCTACGCCACTGCTGCACTCGAAGGTAAACACTGGAGTTAATAAATTTCCTAAATAGGTACCCAAGTCAAAAATTCACCATTCACATTAACGAAATTTTTTAAAATAATATAAAATTATAGCTATTTTTGAGTGGGCTATTTTTTGAAACACTAACTTACAAAAACAACGTTTGTGACAACTCAAAACTAGTATTACATGAACGAATATTTAACCAAAATATTTAGTGTCTCCCTGTCAAATGAATTTAAAATTGGTCTGGGTCATAGTTGAAATGTTTCGGCCGAATGATGGATTTGACCAGGTCAGCTGGATATTACCTCAGATGGCCAATGCCCTCTTTGACCTTATTCGTGTGCATTCAAGTTCTGTACCGCACGAGGTTAACGCTATTTTTTCTTACAACACATTTATAGCATGTAATTACTGCAAAATAACTTAATTTTACTCATAGAAAAACACAACTTATACTTCCTAGACGTGCCTAAATTTGAATATATTTTATATGCCTAGGTATTATTGTGATGGGTTTACAAATGATGATCTCATTTATTTGTATAACACACCTGCAGCTCTGTAAATGGGAAGATCATTGTTGTGGCATCATAATGAAGCAACATAAGGCCTAAATATTATGCTGAATAAAACCAATCATTCGGGAAGTCTGTGAAGTGAATGTCATATTCGATCAACTAATGACATGAAGTTGACATCGCTGTGCAGACCAGTGCAATGACAGGTCAGCTGCTGGCAATGCGCGTCATCGGATTCAATGTTAGAATATGTTATAATATGTTTGTTTCGATTTATATTTTATTTAGTCGATTTGTATAGCACACGTTTGAAAGATAATCTATTTATCATTAAAAAGTAACATGCAAAATAAAACAACGATTATATTGAGGGGGTCACAGAAAAAAGCAACCAAAAGTGACATTAAAAAAAGATGAGTGCAGTCTATTTTATTTCTATAGTTGAGAGTTGATATCAGTTGTGAACACCGTGGTTGTGAGGGAAAATGAGACAAGTGATTTTTCAAGAAATCGCGTACAGTAAAAGTATATGGTAGCCCACAGTGCTTCTGGTCTGGTGCAATGTAAAAACTAGTCTGAACCGTGAGGATAAGTGCTTTTGACCTTTGTTTGACTATCAAATTAGTACCTATATAATTTAGATAATTGGTATTGAAACCTTCCTGAATAATGTGTACCTACAACTAGGAAAGATGCAAAACTCTATTTAGCAAATGAAAAAATGGTTTTTAAAATATACATAAATAAAATTAATCTGTCGCCCGTTTCCAACACAATGTCGGATCGGGTCTTGAGTCTTGACTCAAGTCGGTTGGCCGGTCCTGACACATCACCCTCTTCCACTTCCTCTTCTATATCTTCTGCTGAGCTGACGCCTGTCCACCATGTCCCTCCACCTCTCTCTTTCCTCCCACAATATTCCTGCTATCACCTCTCCACTCCTCATCTCTCTCCTCTATATCCCACTCCCACTTCACTCTCGGTCTACCCCTTCTGCTTTTCCGCTCTCCCACTCTTTCAAATTCCCTTTCGATATAACAGGAAAAGTTCAAAAATAAATTATGATATGATTATGATATGATTAATAATGTAATGAGAGTTTAGATTATGCAAACAAGATTAAAAGCGATTAAGGCAGACGAACAGAAACGTATAAAGCGTATTTAAAACATGGCACATGGTCCATGGATGATGGAAGTACGACTAATTTGTTCCGCGAGTCGTCATCTTGTGAGAGTAGAGTTAGTTTCTGAAGTGTTGCATAGTAATGTAATTGATAGGATCGGTCACAAATCAAGATGAAAATGACGGCTGACTTGAAACATTTTCTATCATGGGTATAAGATCGACGCCCCCCCCCCCCCCCCCCCTTCCCCGCTGAGTATTTGTTTGGGATTTGTTGCTTTTAAACTCTAAAATGGTTCTACTTTTCTCTTGAAAATACTGCAATAACTAATTTATGGGGGTTTCCAATGTTTGAGTGTTGGGATAATCCTTAGGGGTGGGGGTGGGGGGAGGGTTCTGCCTGCTATAACGCAATGCACAGAAAAGATTGCCAGACACAGGACCAAACAAAACGATACTCAACACACAAAAACGTGTATCAACTTACTCCTCTGGCTTCACTTTGTACACTGATCTTCCCGGATCTGCCTGCATTCTCGGATTGCTTTTGACAAATTCCAATTCTGCACTGGAAAAAGAAGAAAAATTAAAATCAAATGGAGTTCATTATTCGGGTTTATTAGGCTGCAAACACACGGCGCGTTTTTTTCCTGCCCAGACGCGGCGTGGAAAAAAACGCGACGTTTTTCTTGGTCGAACACACGGGGCATGAAAAAACACGCGACGTTTTTCGTTTGTCGCTTCTGGCCGGCGTGGAAAAAAACGCCGCGTGAAATAACCGCTTCGTCTGTTCGCTCCCATAAGACTCAATGCTACCTATCTTCTCGGCGTCTCGCCGGCGTTCGAACGCTTCGGCTATGCGTGCAAAAAAACGCCCCGTGTGTTTGCAGCCTTATACAGTTTTGTGCAGCAGAAATGATCATGAAGATAATATGGCAGCTACCGGGCCTCTCAAAATCACCATTCTGCACACTTAGTGTATTCATATTTTTATATTTTCTAAGATGGATATTCGCAGGTACAAAAATGCTTGCCACTCTCAAACATGAATGACAAGTTAATGGCTTTCATCGATTGGCAGATGAATGAAGAATGAAATGAAATCTATGTAAGACCATTAGTATCAATGAAATCATGGAGAAATTAAACCAGGTATAATGAGGAAGGTCTGAAGCGGCGGGAAATGACCCCAGACCTTCTGGCTGCCGATGTTTTAGGACAGTGGTAACAATTTACAACGAAGGAAAACATCGCAAATCTGTATTCAAGATGCCGGGGATAGAACCCCGACGTCTCACTTTTTTTGTATTTCCCAATGCGCTGAACGATGTGAACATTTCCTAGCATCTGCACAATTAGATACTATTTTATGTATGATGACTCTCACACAGTACAATTATTATTTATTACCAATAATAATACCCAGAAGTAAAAAAAAAGTATTAATTATTTTATTGATGGTCATTCACTAATTATCTATATAGTCTGTACACAATACATTTAAATACGATGTTCTATATAATGATCGTGGCATCTTAGGAATCCTTGACTTGTTTATGAGAGCAATCTTCACTTTTTTTTATTCTTGGTTAACTTTTTATGGGCCGCATTGTTTTGATAATAAAATGAAGGTCTTTTTCTATGCACCAGTGATTTTATACTCCAGTGAATAATGGTTCTTATATAAGTGGACTGCAGGTGTCCGGGGAAGGGTTGTTTTGTTGTGGTGCCAAATATGTTTCAATGCAGTTGGCTTTTAAAATTCAATGAAAGTTGTTTAAAATGGCAACAGTGTAGATGGAAGGGGTGGCAGGTCATTACTCGGGTTGTCTTGTCAAATACTGGTCGTCTCATGAAAGGAAGGGCCACAAGACTTGCTGTCAACTCTTGCGCCAACCTTGTCTATGCTTGGCCACGGCACGGGCCACGATGAAGGTGCAAACTACCGGGCCGCTGGATGAACATTGCCCGGATGTCACGCCGATTATCCCTGCGGAATACTGATCACTGCTATGTCTGTGTAGGTCATAGCCATGGGCGTCCCAAGGTGGGGGGCACGTACCCCTCCAGTTGCACACATATTTAGAAAATATACGGATAATACATGACAATTAGAAATCTAATTTGAAAAAAATCTAATCTACTTTGTCCATTTTCCAGGAAAGCGAGTACTTTACCTCCGCTCCGATATTTTTTGGGCCCCCTTTAAACTGTGACATCTCCCCCCCCCCCCCCCCCCACCACCCGAAATAAATCCTGTGGACGCCCATGGTTGTTCATCATACCGATCGACAAGTCGAATGGATTGCTCAAGAATATTCAGAGAACACGGAAGTTGAGATACATTCGAGATCTCACAACTGATCATTTGCACAGCCTAATTACAAGGACACCACCATTACGGTAGACGGAGACTGGAGTGGGCTCTAGCAGAAATGCTCTGAATGTACAGTCCTGGACAAAAGATCGTGGTATTCTGCCTCTCTCTGACCCAACATATATGTTTTTATATGGAGCAGAGAGCGATAGCCAACCAACCAACTATTTTCCACGCTTGTACACTCCGGTGATCCCGGGTTCGATTCCCGCGGCCGGCTTGCCTGACTGAGTTTTTCGTGGTTTTCCTCAGTCGAGAGGAAAATGATGGGAAGGTTCCCTAGGCCACGAAAACCTCGTTAAGTACTATTAAGTTACGTCAACGTCTTCACCTCCATCGATCCCTACCGATCATCATCATAGTTGCAGTACACTGAACAACTCCGCTAAAATAAAACAAATGATAGAAGCAGAAATGAGAAGGTAGCGGCCGTTTAGTATGGAACCTTCCCAGCATTTGCCTCTCGACTGAGGGAAACCACAAATGCGGGAATCCAACCAGGGACCTTCTGCGTGCGCGTGATGGTTTTGCTCTGTCCTCTAGTCGAAATTATAATAAGACAATGGAAAATCAGCCTTGGGGCAGAATATAGTATAAGGGTGAAGTTTATATCCGAACATATTACGGTAATATGAAATCAATTTAAAAGTTAATGATTACCTTTGTAGTTCATATCCCCTCTCAATTTTGTCACTTTTAACTTCTGTTTATCGATGATAGGAGTAAGAATCAATTGTTTTGTGGGGCTCAAGGGCGAGGCCATTAGCTCATATTCAATAAAGTAACTTTTTTAATGGACATAATTTAAAACTCCATCTCCATTTCAGCCAGCATGAGGATGCAGACAAAGAGCGTTGCAGACAGCGCGGTCGACAAAAGCAATACGAGCAAAAACAGCACCAGAACTCCATTCATCGAACAAGTTTCATTTTTAACTGAACTTGAACTTTTGTAAAAGACAAAGTGTATATACTTCAATGAAAAAGTTCTGGTTAAAGGGATCCAACACAACACGGGATAAAGTTGACAATTGTCTGGTGCCATGTGCCTACAGATTTATCTGCCGATTACTCTATGCTTTGAGGATATTGTAAAACCAATAATTCGAGTTTTAAATCACATTTTACCGAAAATGATTTGACAAAGACATTATTTATGGTTGATCATGCGTAGGAAATGGATGACCATGAATAAAATGAGAGTCACTCTGCAAGATACACCATTACCGCCAGCGAAAGCATTGAAAAAAAATATTTGAGAGAAATAATGCTTTAATAATATTTTATAATAAAAACTACGAAACCTGTTTTCCAAGAAAAATTATCATTTACTACTAGTGTAGTATGGCAACACCAGCATAGTATACCTACTAGAAACATGTATCGTGACAATACTATACGATATATGCTATGTTGCCTATTATACTTATAGATTATATAACAAATGCAGCTGTTTGCATTTACTTTGATAATGGCGAACAAGGTTATGAACTAGAATGCCAAGATTTGAAGAGAACTCCCCATGATAATTGCTTGCAGACCTTGTTTCAGAACTCCTGACACATAATTCTCAATAGCTGAATGTTCCTGAAACTAGAGATATATAGCTTCACAATTCAATTACAAACTAGCAGCTAAAAGTCTAAGGAAACTGCGGGAAACTGCAATTGTGAAGTAATTGACAAATCGAAATTGTGTTGGCCCATGACTTGTACCATCGTCTTGAGCGGACTAATATAACTGGGTTGTTCAGTCGGGTATAGGAAGCTCTAACCACTTGCCCCGTGGTCTAAAACTACTTGACAATGAGCATTTTAAATTGTGTCTTAAAAACTATCTTTTAAAAAAGTGTTTTTATAGTGTCGACGGACGACGAGTTTTTAGAGTGTGTTGTATGTAGTGCTCTGAATAATTATTTATGTTATTTATTATTGACATGGTTTATAAAATGTAACATGTTTTTCTGAAAACCGAATAAAACAATACAATACAATACAATAAATGTGCAGGTTTACAACTGGATGTGAAAACGTCACATAAAAGTAATAAGTTGGAGATGGACAAAGAGATGAACAACAAACGTTTCCGAGCAGTATTCGTAGAGAGTGGAATTGTTGAAAATGATAACTCAATTTTGTAAAATAACATGCAGTTTCCCAAGCAATTCAAACAGAACTATAACCCTTGGACCAAGGTTGCACTAAAAACAAGCTTATCGAGAATTCTGATAAACAGTTTTTTGTTTAAACATAGATAAAAAGGTGATCGCTTATCACAATTTGTGTAAAATCTGTGCTGTCATTGATGTCTATGATTGAAGAATCTCACTATATCGATTACTTAATACAAGTGGAAAACTCCGATGTGACAAGAAAACCAGTCAAGTTCCTTTTTCAGAGTAGAACAGATTTCAGCCTTGTGAATGATGATTGTGTTACGGAGGATTATGCATCTAGAAACTAGGTAAACGAGCCTTCGATATACATTGACATTGGCATAATGAAAACTAAACAGAGTTTCATACATTTATTTTCTTCCAGATTATCCATAAGTAATGGGGAGTAGGACTATACATCAATTCTTTGGTGAAACCAAGAGACGTATCTTGCTAGAAATCAATGCTCAGAAGACCTGGATAGTCTGGGGCTTAACGTCGCACTGTTCTGCAGCGAGGCTAATGGCGACGGAAAACCTGGATAGTAATGGATCTTATGTGAAAAAATTGTCCTGATTCGTTAATTCGTTTGACCTGTAATGCGAAAACACACACAAAATAACAGATGCGAGAGCAAGTCTTCGTGAAACGTCCAATATCGGTGTGATGGCTACAAATCCTACTACAATTCAGACATCACGATCTGGTCCCACATGGGCAACAAGACAATTGGCAGAGCAGAAATATAAGACATTCCTTTGTCAAAAATCTGCCTTGATAGATAATTACATAATAGATATCATACATAATACATAATAGATAATAGATATCTTAATTAATTAAGATATTAATGTTGAATCGCTTTGAATATTAAAGCCAGATTACCAGATTACCACAATAATTTACGATTCGATTCGAAATTTAGAAAGACCAGATTACCACAATAATTTACGATTCGGCACGTCGTAGGTACTTGGCAATGCAATTAACATTAGCATTACACGATGGAAGAGTTCCTAGCTTTTTGTTCAATGCAAAATCTCGCTAGGTTTTAGTTCCACTTCCTGAGACAATGCATAATCTTGTTTTGTTTACACACATAGTACATACACTCAGACGGTGGAACTATTAACTAATTAACGATGCACCTGTCAAGGAACACGTGCCTCAAGCTTTCGCCGGCTCTCAGGCAGAGTCTTTCTAGCAAACTACAAAACAATACTTTTACAATGGATTACATACACCGAACAATCAAAGAAAATATTACTAAAACGTCAACGATTCAAAGAAATGTGATTTATACATTTAATTTGAATTTCAAGAAAATGAATTACCTATTTTTTGAGGATTTTTTTTTTTTTAGATATGTACCTACTACCTAGCAACTTTCCAGGTAAAGATTGAATTTTTACAACAAAATCATGACATGTCGCAAGTAGTAAAATTGTCACGATTTTTGTTACAAATAAATTTTGTAAACGACAAGCAAAACTCTCTAAAATAAGGCTATGTTGTTGGTACCCACCTTAATCAGCACTGGTCTCCTGAACGAGTGATAACACGCACTCGAGGTTTTGGACACTTGACACTAACGCTAATCTGTTCAGTTATCAGTTGTGAAGGCATTCAATATGCGCGCGCCTTGCTTACACGGGTGACGAAGCACCACTGCAAGAGTGGACACTGTCTTGGCAATATTCAACTCTTTGCGGGGCAACAACAGTGAAGGTCACTGCTTTAATTAGACTGACAGATCTCGAGAGGATCAGGGAGTCGAGTTGCTATTTCTCTCTCTGCCTTCTCCTCTTGCACATGCGATCTTAGAAGATGCTTTGTCAACATTTACTA
>OW203763.1:6202334-6369567 GCA_934045905.1 Leuctra nigra
CAAGGTAAAGTATATCGAAGTCACCATAGAGATAACTTTTACATCAAGCATAAATCGAGTGTAAATACGTCCGCCTTTTTAATTTTACGCTAATTACTTTTTTCTGAAATTATTTTATTTACCTATACCACGATTTTCTTCTCTACATTCAGCTAATAGTAAAAAAATATATATATTTTTTAGCAATACATTTTTCAACCAATTTTCTTACAAATTACACGTTAGTTTTTACAGCAAAACAGTGTAAAACGATTATGTGTAATGTAATGGACAGCTACTGTACAATTGATACACTTATTATCACGAACCAGGCTCTGGCGAAGATTAGTAAATGACCTTGCATGTCGCATGTCGGGAGGAAATTGGTTGTAAATGGTGAGTGCCGATCCATGGGAGGGTAGAGAAGAATAGACAAGCCGTCATAAATCGGGGGGAGGGGGGAGGGGGGTCCCGAGCTTTCATGACAAGTCTTGGCGATGAGTCTTCCCCCCCCCCCCCCCCCTCATCGTTCTCATGTAGGAAAACATGTACATCTATTACAATCTGTTCAATTAAAAAAATATAATAATAAAATACATTTAAACTTCAGCACTGAAAAGTAGTAATATGTAGTAGTATGTATGTAGTAGTAATTCTTTTATTTAGCTATTTTAGCTTTTTTTTTAAATGGGCTAAACATGTAAATTTAAAAATTTAAAATATTTGTGAAGCGTTTTTAGTGAATTTTGTAGATAAATTTGTACATTGATGCAATAAATTTTGTTGATGTCTCTTTGAATTTTGACATTGCTGAGACTGAATGTTTATTTGAATTTTTATTTTCGTTCTGTCCTAAATGTTTTAATGTAATCGATTAATTATAGAGAAAATAAGATTTAGACTTGTATAAATATGTGTAAATATTGAAGATGATAATGAGGTAGTAATGACTAATGAGTAATGATAAAATTATAATAACATCAAATGGCGAACTGCCTTTATGTAGGTATAATTTTTTATTTTATTGTCTGTTTGCAGCAAATGCAAATTGCAAAACACAGAATACCAAAATCAAATTAAAGAAAATTACATAACATATTTAACAGTATGAAAGAATTACTGAATTTATTACTGAATAATTACTGAAAGAATTTATTACTGCCTACCAATAATAGTGGCATTTTGATTTTATTTACTTTGATAATGGGAATATGTATTACTATAAATTACTATAGACAAAAAACTTCATACCATTTTACCATAATTATTCTCTATAATTAAACTTTAAATAAACATTATTTAAATTAATATTTTACTAATTTTGGTTAATACTTTTCACATTCTGCTTCATAACATAAAAGGCAATAAAATAACATTATTGGCGAAAATTTGGCATGGAAGATGTTCACGATCATGGCAAGATAATATTCCACAAGTTTGTTCATGCTTTTACAGGTTGGTGCAGGCGTTTTGTGTCGCGATCTCATTGCAAACAATTGGCAGCACTGCACGCTTGTGAAGATCGCCGTCGCAACCGACGAGAGAGACGGAAAATTCATTTATCAAGTTCAGATCAAGTACGTACTCCACTTCACTGCATGTCTCAAGTTAATTCAAATAAAAAATATAAAATTAAGTTCCTCATATGCAAGATATTGGCTGGTTAGAGACAATAATACAAGCAGAATCTTGCGATTCGTAATTAACAAATCTTCTACAAATGCATGAAAAAGCATGAACACAAATGAAAGCCTATGGGTTGTATGTGACATTTAAGTTTTAACCATGTGTTGCATGTTGCATATAGTGCTGCGAAGTACTATGTAATATTAATTAAAATATTGAAGACCAAAAAACTACATAAAAATGCAGCTACGCACATTTTTCCGACAGCTGGACAGATCGACGTAATCCTGCATCAGTATTTATAATTTTTAGAAATCTGGGTTTAGAGATAAGCAATTATTTTTATTACATAGATTTTACTTGAAAAATGCTGTCTCTTCTGATTTTGTACGACTAACTAGTACCTGTGCGTACTTAAGTAAGTTCATAATTTTGACGACTTATTTTAAGAAAGTTCAGCTTCTGTATGCGCTTTGCTTTGGGTGACCAGATGGGATTTGGTCAAATTTGGGACAAACATAGAAGCAAGTAATTTTCTTACAGGAAATATAATAGCGGAAGAAATATATGGGCTTTCACTATTAGAGCTAGTTGCATGAATAAGTTTTGGATAAAATAAACTAACCACAGTGAGCAATAACATTAATTTAAATTATAATAATAGTTTTGAAATTTTACAAAATAATTAATGAATATGCATTTTCGGGGTAAAATGAGTTCCGGATCAAACTATTTTGGAACACGGGAAAATTTCAGTAATTCGGCATTGTCCCAGGAATTTGGGGACGTCTGGTCACCCTATAGTTTTGTCATTGATATTTACTTTCGGATGTCATGTGGTTGTTTTCAGAGACAATGCGGTTCCGATGACGACACATTTCAGAGACTTGCGTCCTGTTCCGACTGAATCATTGACGTACGAGGATTTGTCACCCGGGGATTGCATCCTAGTCAAAGTCCGTCTTCACAGTCCAAAAGAGCCTGCCCAATGGTTCGATCTCATTGTAACGGAACTACAAGACTCGGACAAGAATGCTAAAAGAATCATTGGTACCATGTTCCTTGGAGTACCTGCTAGGCCAATAGATGCCGTCAATCTATCTTCTCATGTAGAGATGATGAGAATCAAGACTTCGGTCCCGATTGCAAAAGTTGTAGTGGATATCCCAGCAGCAGGCAAGTTGTTTCAGAGATTTCAGTAGGTAACTGGTTCATTGAATGATTGAAAAGTTTTTAACAAACAACCAGAGAATGTTTAGATTTATATATTTTTCGCACTATGTGACCTGTGATGTATATCTCCTTTAGAAGTGGAGGAAGAACAGCCATGCGACAGTTGTCAAGATCACCCAACAAAAATATGTTTCATCTGTTGTTGCTGCAAATGTGGAGGCAAGCAAGATCCTGAAGAGCAGCTTCTGTGTGAGGAATGTGGCAGCTTTTATCACATCTACTGCGTCTTTCCACCTCTGCCCAAGGTAACATCTAATAAATCACATGCATGTTTTATTATTATCATTATTAAACAAATTTGCATAGAGTGTAGACAGTTTCTGAGTATAATAAATAATATCTTTATAAGCTATTATACAGAAGTTACAAATTATTGTTGCCTTTTTGAGATCTAAAATTATAAGTAAGGTGTCAGATACAAAACGGTATTTGAGCGAAACGGATTGGCTGCTGTGCTGATCACGTTCCTTGACAATCAATCCTTATTATTATTTATATTATCAATGAAACAGTACTCGCCTACTAGAGTTAGATGGCTAGTTGGCATAGACTTCATCGGATGATGCCATCATATCTTTTTCAGCCAATCTGTTTATTTTGAATACCGTTTTATCTTTTGTTGGGTGTACCTCCTCTCTTTATCGATTTTGCCAAGTCCGTTTGTAACACAAAAGGGTGCAAGTGCCATCTAAAATAAATAGTTCAGGAAGCAAAAAAACACAAAAGTTATTTTGCTGATGAACAACATGCATACACCCTTTTGCCATTTCTGCATCGCCATGATAATATATGTATAGTTGAGTTGTGCTCAGTACGCTGTATAGGTGGGTTATCGGTGCACACGTAAATCAATAAATCTGTTGCCAGGTACCGGATATTGACGATTGGTATTGCCCAGATTGCAAAAACGATGAGTACGAGATCGTTCGAGAGGGTCAACGTTTGAAACACAGCAAGCGCAAGTCGAAGATGCCTTCAAGTGTGAACAACAACAAGAGAGACTGGGGTCGCGGTATGGCCACAGTCGGTCGCACCAAGCTCTGTACTATCGTACCACCTTACCACTACGGTGAGTGACAACCTTCAGTTTAAGAAATTACTACATTCTTGGATATACACTGGTATTAATCTATAAAACACACATAAAATGAGTCTTTGCAACATTTTTACAATAGACAACATTACAAACCTATTTCGCATGCGCGGAAACCATAAAATGGATGTGCATTTGGGGCGTGACTAACCTACAGTCTTCAGCTCCAGAGCAGAATGCTCGCCTCTCATTGGCTGAGGAGCGTAATTCAAAAGGAAATTCACCATTATCTCATTGATTGACGTGGAAATGTCCCGATATTATATTTTATTCGTAATCATTGGATTTGTTTACATCTAAGAACTAGTTGTTCAAATAGTTTTCATTTATTCAATGTCGTACAGACTTGAATTTATACCTAATCATATGAGATGTATACAGACTACGCGTAGAGACTGCAGGTTGGATTGAACCAGGTACCCGATAGGCAATGCGCGCCGATATTTCTCCCGCCAGAGGGCTCTGATAGTTTATGATGTTGTCTATTCTTTTGAGCAGCTTTCTCAAGCTGGATTTTAATTCGCAAAATATCTTAGGGATTCATTTAATATGGGTTTTATTACAGAAGGACTAATACCAGTGTTTTATACAAGACTATAGTAATGTCATAAACTATCTAGGAGTTTTCTCGTTTATATCTACTCGGTTTTAATATTCAAAACACAATTTGGATTAAAACTCGCTTTCAAGAAATATGATCTGTATTCACAACCTTTCCTCAATTTGTTGATTTTATCTGGGATCAATAATCAAGCCAATGTAAAATTGTTTTTGCTAGAAATTGCAAATGTTTACCTACTTTTATAGTGGAAAGAAATGCAAATAAAGATATTTATATATTATATATACATACCTATATCAAGATCAGCAGTATTCACAATGGAGTCTTGACTGACCATTGCAACTCAACCTCTCTAAAGGTGGATTCACACGGCCGTTCCAAACTTCGAGTTTGAAACTCAAGTTTACCGAAGTTCCGAATCGCCGTTCCAAAAACTCCCGTGTGAACTATGAAAGTTTGAAACTCAATCCTCACAGTTCGAATCTTTTCATAGTTCACACGAAGGTTTTTGGAACGGCGATTCGGAACTTAGGCAAACTTGAGTTTTAAACTCGAAGTTTGGAACGGCCGTGTGAATCCACCTTAAGAGATTTCAAAATATTATATCACTAAGAAACTAGTTTTTGGGATTAAATTCAGAGTAAAAGTTCAAATAAGTTTAGACGAAAAATAATAACTTTATAATAATATATAATTTCAGTACTTTATAGCGTGTACATGCCTAATACTATATATTATTTTTGTTCTCATTATTGTTCAATTGGTTGTATATGTCTTGTCTAATGTCCTACTAGGCGAAGTACCGGGTGTGGAGGTTGGGACACTGTGGAAGTTCCGGATGCAAGCGTCCGAGGACGGCGTGCATCGTCCCCCTGTGGCCGGCATTCACGGCCGTGCCCACGACGGCGCATACAGCATCGTGTTGAGCGGAGGCTACGAGGGCGAGATCGACAACGGCATGGAGTTCACTTTCACGGGCACCGGAGGCAGTGATCTCAGCGGCAACAAGCGCATTGGAGCTCAGACCCAGGATCAGAAGCTCACCTTCGGAAACATGTCAGTATTAGTACGAATATTGGTCCATCGTGTTAACTGCAAATTCATTGGCAAGCAAACTCAAAAACTGGACAGAGGTCTTGTGGTGTGCCTAGTGGCACCTCTTCATTTATATATCTAATTAATTATTAAAATTATGCCCAGCGCATGTAGGTACCATTGTTTACAAGAAATTTGACATCAAACTGGAATACACTTGTATCTGCTATTTTATATGGACTCAAATGACAAATAGAGAGCACTAGACATAGATATGGTTAATAATTTGATTGCAGATTAGAAAAAACAGTTAACACATGAAATGAATAATAAGTGTGAATGGAAAATATAGTACAGTAGTCCATATAGCAGAGAAATTTTCTTACTCATAGACAGTGCAAATTTGTCCCCATAAGACTCATATCTGTTGGTGTTGGGTCAGGAGTATTAATTTCATTCTATATTTGTAATTGTATCCAGGGCCTTGGCACGTAACTGCGATGTACCAGTGAATGCCGAGGATGGTGCTGAAGCTAAGGATTGGCGTGCTGGTAGACCAATCCGGGTGGTGCGCAACTACAAACTCTCCAAGTACTCCAAGTTTGCCCCGAAGGAAGGCAACCGTTATGATGGGCTCTACAAAGTTGTCAAGTACTACCCAGAGATGGGACAGACTGGTTTCAAAGTGTGGCGCTTCCTCCTGCGTCGAGATGATCCGGTTCCCGCGCCGTGGACAGCGGCAGGCAAGAAGCGGACCAACCGACTTGGTCTACAGATGACTGTGAGGATTACTCTTACTATTTCATTCAGGATTATCAATAATAAAACATTAACACCTACATTAGAGGGAAAACATATTTTTAATATTCGGATGAGCCGTAAAACTGCACCTTTATAAAGCACCTGCGATCACTAAATACTCGATTACTTTTTGCATACTCAATTATTTTTTGGGTAACAAAAATTGAATAGAAACGTAAAGCAGGTGGCAGCCCAGTGGACAGCATTTTGTCAACATTTTTGTAACCAACTAAATTCAATTCAATTCAATAACTAATTTCAAGATGTACATCAAAACCAATTGCTGTTGAGCAGAGGTAAAATCCTATTATTCATTAAACTTTTTCCATACTTTCTATTAACTGTGTAGTGCTGTGGTGTTAAATAAAATATTGCATACATATACTATAAACAAGAAATGTAAACAACTAACAATAAAGTAAAACTTTAAAATTCATGGTATTTTCTCTTCTTGTCAAAACAGTATCCTGAGGGTTACTGGGAAGCCAATCCTCTAACAGAAGAAGAGAAAGCCCAGAAAGAGATCCCTCCAATGAAAAGAACTCGAACATCCTCAACAGTGACCAGAGAAATCACAATTCCCACCAAGCAGAAAGTCTCACCACATAAACTGAATAAGGACATCATGAAGTTGATCACATCAGATGTTAATAAGAAGAAGTGGGACTTGTGTTGCGAATCGCTGAGTGCCGGCCGGCCCAAGTTCCTAGCTGCTGTTGCCGAGGGATTCAAATGCATCGTTTGCATGGAAGTGGTTTATAAACCGATCACCACATATTGCCTTCACAACATCTGCAAGGTAAGATTGCAATGCCATATTCTATTAGGTACGTATAGTCAAACCTTATGAGGCTCAGATTCAAATAGAGTAAGGAAACCAGATGGATATTCCTTGACGATTTTATTGATTGATATTCTGGCAAATTCTCTCTTATTCGATCAACACATGCAGATTGAGTGTTCTGATTTAATGTTTGTCTTAATAGACAAACATTGCCACTACATTCAGCTGATAAATTTGATGATAAATTTTGAAAAAATAAAATTTAAAAACTACCCTTACAATTAAGGAGTTATAGGAAACTGTTTGTGACACATCATAAGAAAGGAAATTAAATAATCAAACTTGGCTCATTGCATCAACTTATCGATTGATTTTAATAGTAGGTACATTTGCTGAATAAATATAGTACGTTTGTTTTCAGAAATGTACCAGGTGGGTACCTAATATACATGGTTAGTGCAAAAGCAATGCACCAACCTTCATTTAAAAATAATCGATACACTTTCTTTCGGTGTTCACATATTATGCCACTTGGAGGTTTCATTCAAGCTAAAATAAGATACAACATTAGTTTATTGCAGCGCATGGCGGCAGTACCGGGGCAAAATAATTTCACAGCTTTGTAGTGCGGCAAGGTTTTTTAAAAAAATACACATTGTCACTACATACAGCTATGATGTTAATCCCCATTATTCAAAATTTATTTCATAAATAAATTTAACAGTATTTAGCTTGGGCCTCCGTTTAGATCCTAATAACTTTAGTTTGGAGGTGCTTGGGAATTTTTTTTACAAGTTTTTGATAAAAGTTAATAGTAACTGAAACAATAAATATTTCCTTTTTCAGCCTTGCCTCACGAATTCGTTCTATGCTGAAATATTCAACTGCCCCAACTGTAACTCTGAATTAGGTATGGATTACGAAATGGAAGTGAACACAATTCTTGAAGAGATTCTGGCAGGTTTCTTCCCTGGCTACACTGGCGGCCGTTAAATCTCAAGAATAGGTCAAAGAGTGATGTCACTACTCACTACATCAGTTCATAATAATACTGACATCCTATGACTTACTAGAGTCCTTGTATGCGCAATGAACTTGAAGCAATTTATAATTTAGTTATTTTACCTAAAACTTCTGGTTTGCCCAGAACATCACATTGATTTTAACTGTACAACTTCCATTGAACACTCTTGTATGATTAACCAGAAGTTGGAATCTACATACTCAAGTTTGACAAATTTAGCACAGGAGTGTTTATAATGGCCACCAAAGAGATTTATTTGTAGAATCTCAATATTATGAGGTGAAGTGATCAAAAATAGTTTTCTATTCTAATTCTTAGGCTTCAAGATCCACTGATTACCTAGTTGCACACTTAGGTAATTGGGTAATTTGCAATGATATATTATGTATCATCAATCATCATGTATCATCCAACCCCGAGTGGGATGGAAACATACAGAAACTGTACATTTCTTTGAATGCTTAGTTAGTCATTTAGAAGGCTGTAGTTTTGGATATTTAGTCTATTATTTGAAGGGATTTGGATGTTGATTGGAATTTCATACAACCCATTAGTTTCAAAAAGCAAATAGCCATTACTAAAGAATGGCGCAAACAAAATATGTGCTATCTATCTAGCAAATAGGTACTCATATTTTTTTATAATTGATCGGGATTGAGAATTTAACAGTAAAGGAAACTAGTTTCTAACATCAAAACCAAAACTCAAGTAATTTAAATGTTCACTCTTCTATTCCAGTCTAGGTCTTCTTACCATCTTTCTTACTAGTTCATAAATATTCTCATGTGCTTTCAAGATTAACAAGAGATAATGTATTAGAGCTTCTTTAAGACATGGTTCCTCCAGTCAATATCTAATTTTTACTAAATCATCCATTTCAAATATTGAAGAGTAGAGGTACACGTGCCTATTTAGATTTCTATTTAGGTTTTAATTAATAATGGTACGAATAGTTTTGCCAAAAATTTCTAGTTTCTACACTAACATTATTTTTTATTATGATAAGGATTTACTTGTTTTGAGCATTGTATTATTATAGATTATAATATATTATTATATTATTATTTTTAGCAAAAAATATATCATGTTTAATCTAATTTTAAACACTAGTAAAAAAGTAATAATGTTAATCTCTTTACAGATATTTTATTTTATTAATACTCGTAGTGTAGGATGATATGAGACTTTATGATATGAGCTCGGATGACGATTTAAATTTTTTTACAATGTTTACAGGGCAATGCGTACTGCATTATGATTTCAATTTTCAATGTTCTATTAATTTTCAATAATTTGTACTTGTAGGGTAATAAGTTCTTTAACCAGAATATATTTTGTGGTTTGATACATCATCAAATTACTCTTGGAACATTATGAACGAATGCCCTTTAATTACTATGATATTAAGCTTGTTAAATGTTGAGTTTTGATTTGGAATATAAATTCTTTAGTACTCGTAGCATCTCGTATGTAACTCTATAGTACCTACCTCATACATTGACATTTTTATACACCATGCTTTCACATCAATAAATATTTTCAAATACCTACAATTATTGTATCATTGATTGTCCTAATTTTATTTGTTCATATTTCAATTTATCTTTATTTGCACATTTATATACATACAAAAAGGCGACATTCAACATTATAATGAACACATTTGTCATTGTTGATCTACCATGTCTTACCTATGTACTCCTAGAATTTTAATTACGTAAGGATTGCTCAGAAGTCAAATAAATATTAGAAGCCTGGCGAAAAGAGGCATATTTGACCTCGACATAAACTTGTCCAATATTGCATTTATTGGGAGGTCATGCTGAGGGATGTCGGTCGATCAAGGAAATTAGTTGTTGAATATGCTTCAGTCAATTGATTATCAATACAATCATATACCATGAAATATCGATCAATATGGAATCATGTGGAATATGGTTGATAGCAAGATCTTTGCAACTAGATTATTATAAAAGGGGGTGGTTTGACCTTCCTCCTTCTCTTTCGTCGCCAGCAATCAAGGTATGTACATCTCTCTGTCATTATCATCGCAATTTTGTTACGATCTGATTTTATTTCATTGCTTGGTTTTAATGTCTGTTCAACATTATTCCGTCTGCAAAAATGATTCGTGGGTAATATTATTATATGAGTTCATTACATTTGTGTATGCAGCTGAATAACTTAAATAATACATTACTGAATTACTTCAAATAATCGGACATTCGAATCGGACCGTATGATAGCTTTTCAAAGGATTTTTGCCAGGATGTGTATTCATAGCATTATATTATATTTCCTTAATCATCGTGTTAATCGTTCTTCTTGATGCACATGCCATGCTGAATAAGTGGAATAAGTATGATCTCAAATTGTTCATACGAAATGCATGAAATGAATTGTGTAGCAGCAAGTTAGTTCGACCTTGGGATAGTTCAGGGGTTGGTTGCTGTGTAGTCAAAGGGCTTCATATTCAATATTCAACTCCATCGCGATGTTGCAATGCAACAAATAGATACCAGTTAGCTTTCCTTCAGAAGGAACATTTTGACGGATTTTCATATGAAAACTCTTAAAACTCCGCGTCCTGCCAATGTCAATTCCCTGGCTATTTTCGCGTAATGATTTACGTCGCTCAAGACAAACAGCCGCCCATGAGTCATGAACATAAATTACTATCCCGATGTAAACACCAGAGAAAAATATGTTCGAATCTTTTCAACGACACAAATTATTTGCATTAGACTTAAGAAATTTTAACATTTATTTGTATGGTAATTGTTTCCAATCTCAGCTGTTACATCTCGACTTCGTGATTGACCTCCATGGTTTGCAAAAAAGATACATATAGACTGTCTTCTTTTACACATATTAATTTATTTCGGAAATATTATCTCGAGAATTAACCTCCACGTGAAAGCCAAACTCATCATTTATTTGCAAGCTATTTTATATCACCGATTTTTGTTATACCTATTCGAAACGAAGATTAACTGCTGTTTTTATCAACTCCGTCGATTTGTGGAGATTCTAAATTATTTGATAGATTTATTGGACTAGATAAAAGAATATTCGACTTAGGGTAGCTCTAAATACAACTGTCCCTGTCCTTGATTCCAGACAATGTTTCTCTGCAAGTTCCTGGTGTGTCTCGTCGGCGCCTTGCTGTGGGGCCAGTGTCAAGGTCACATCCTGCATTACGCCAAGAGTCACTTCACCCACCTCCTGGACGACGTTCAGCCAGGAGCAAGGACGAGCCAAGCTCCAGAGGTGAAGATCACAGGCGAGGCTTTCAAGAAATGCGGCAACAAAGGTGGAATCTGCGTGTCCTTGGTGCAATGCCCAGCTCATGTTGAAGATACATTCCCAGAGTGTATCCTACCCAGTGGACAAACTGGGCTCTGTTGCACCACTGGTCAGAATCATACTGGTGAGTCATGGATCATTTTCGAGAGATTATCCCCCCCCCCCCCCCCCCCTCCGCCGACCATCTGTGATTTTATTTTATTAGTACCTACCAAGGTATCTAAAACATATTATTGGGTCATGGGGTCCACTTATATCTGAAAGCATTTTGACTCTCTGCAGCTGACATGCAAGTCCAATGCTCCCGGTCTTCTCCTTTATCTTGTTGTTCTTCTTTTTCTTTCCAAAACCGTCCTTTCTTCCGCAGCATCTCCACTTAATCTACTCACTCTCTCGAGATACGAGATGTTTGCACCATTCCGGGTCCGTATTGTATCTACATAATATGTGCTCATATTTCAGATACAACTGATATAAAACGCAGTAGCGAGTACGCAAGCCCGACGCAACATGAGTTGGAGCGCGTCATCTTCAAGTCGCACTTAAAGATGCGCCAACTGATGGCTCACACGGACCACATGCTCTCTGTGCCGAATATGCATCAAATGGTTCTGCAGCGTGGAACGCCCGGCTTCGGACATTTCCGCATGCAGATGTTGAATCACATCGGATCGGATATGTCCTGGGATATCGGCCGAGGTGCAATGGAGATGGTCTTTGCCACCAAGAATATCAAAGACGGGTTCGTTCAAGTTACTTAAAAAAGCAATTTTGCCTTGCAATGAAGTTTAATTTAAAAAAGAGCTTCTTGCCATTGGTTTTAAGGAGTGCAGAGGAATGTACACTCAAACCAATAAAAACCAATTATAATTGGTACTAAAAAAAAACGGATTGGCTGCTGGCAAGGTTCCTTGACAATCAATCCTTGTTATTATCAATGAAATAAGAGCTCGCCTACTAGAGGTAGATGATGCGTTAACACAGCCTTGATGGGATGATACCATCAAACCTTAAGCAGCCAATCCTTTATTGGTTTGAGTACATAAAAATTGTCGATCCTTAAACATGTAAGTCAAAATTTATTAGGTTATCATCCCATTGAATTGGTGCAGAGAACACTGATAATTTATTTCCACTGATATAATTATATGATTTGTCGAAGTATTTCATTTTACTAGGCCACTTTTCTCAAATGTAGCCACTTTTCTTAAATGTGTTCTTGGTTTCTGTAGCCATGGATTGAGCACGCGCCAGGTCCAACTGGGAATGATCAACGCCAACGTCCGTGGCACTGGTTTGGGCGACGCATGTCTCCCAGACCCAATGTGTCCTCACATGCGCTACAGAAGTATGGACGGAACGTGCAACAACTTGCGGGCCCCACGCTGGGGATCTGCCAAGACTCCCATGGAACGAGTCCTGCCACCAGCATACGATGACGGTGAGTGGCTTCCCATTTAACATCTTTGGGATCAAAGGAAGTCTACGTGTATAGTCGCCGGATGTCTACTTTGGAGGGCTGATTATTCGCACATTTTTGTGTATAAACAAATGACGAGAACAAATGAACCAAAACTCCTGCGGATTATCAGAAAAACTGGTATTTTAAAGTTCAGTATTGAAGTAAAAATTTGCTTTCAACAGTAACTGGTGTGAGGCACATGTGCTACGAGGCTTGCCCTATTCTCACTACCAATAAATGTACAGTGTATAATTATATGCATTTTAAATAATAATAATAATCATAAGTTCCATGATTAAGATAACCTATTAGTATCTGCTTCGTGTAAATAATGTCCGTTTTTTGTAGGAATCTGGAGTGTTCGCCGGTCAGCTGTCAATGGTCGAGAATTACCCAATGCACGACACATTAGCTCCATGATGTTCCAAGATCATCACGTACCGCATCCTCGATTCACGCTCATGATCATGCAGTTTGGCCAGTTCATCACACACGACATCACGCTTTCACCTTCCGTCAAACATTGTAAGTACAAACACCTTTGCACAGATCAAGCTGAGACAAATTGTTAAAAGATATATTAATGTGGATATGCAACTTCAATTTAGAAAAAACCTGATACCAACTGCACGTCACAATTACGCTATTTTTCAATATCTACATTATTCTATTTATTTCGGGAGCTCTCGCTAAACAAAAAGAAACTGCGTCCTCGTCCATATTTTTCGCAAAGGATGTTAAATAATTCTCTTAAATGATGTTTTAGTGAATGGCAGTGGAATCTCATGCTGCGATCACGGAGGCACTGAACTGCCGCAAGAGTTCCATCACTTTGCCTGCTTCCCGATCGTGATTCCGCCTGGTGATTCATTCTACTCCAAGTACGACCAGAAGTGCATGAACTTGGTGCGTTCTATGTTGGCTCCACGACACGACTGCTCGCTTGGATATGCTCAACAGGTATGCAATTCATAAAAAGGACCACTACGTAAAATATACAGTTAAACTAAGTTATTCTTCCAAAAGTTTTCAACTTAGTTTTTCAGTTCTTTTTTCAGTTCTTTTTTTTCAGTTCTTCTTTTTAAGTTTTTTTAGGTTCTAAGTTTGGCTGTAGGTTAATAGCGATTCCTTTGTTTCCCTTGGTAGAATATCGAGTGTCATGAGTAAATTCTTCTAATTTAAGAAATAAATCTTCAAGATCATGTTAATTTCTTATATTTTTATGAAACTGCTAATGCATGCATGTAGGTAGGTAGAACCCAATTTGAGAGAACCAGCTATGTGGACTGTTTTTGTTCATCTACATTAAACTGTTAAATGTTTCAGATGAACAAAGTCACTCACTTAATTGATGGCTCGATGCTGTATGGATCCGACCCTGAACTGATGTCAGAACTCCGCACCTTCCACGGTGGCCGACTGCAGATGTTCACGGACTTCAACCGAGACTTATTGCCTTTAAGTGAGGACAAAGACGCTTGTCTTACTATGGAGAGAGGTTCAGCATGTTTCAGAGCAGGTAAGATGTCATACACAGCAATTTGCATGAAACCCAAAATTGAACCCCAAGTGTTTAATAATCAGCGATATTATGATAAGCGATCATAATATCGCTTATTGATATTAGTTGTAAAAGAGCAACAACCCTTTGATCTTTTAATTGGATTAAAATTTGTAAAATCAAGACTGTTTGTAATAAAATTGACTAAACATTTAACAAATCTATGCCAGAAAGCAGATTTTTATGTATGTAAAGGGCTAAATCTCTTCTTCAAGAAGCCTGAATATGTGTGATTATTAACATCCTTCTGAGGTCTACAAGCCTACCGCTACATTGTGTAATTCTGTGCAGGTGATGCTCGGGTGAATCAACAAGTGACACTGGTTGCACTGCATCTCCTGTTCACACGAGAGCATAACCGCATCGCCTTCGAGTTGAGTCAGATGAATCCACACTGGAATGACGAACTCTTGTTCCAAGAAGCTCGGAGGATCGTTGTGGCAGAGTTGCAGCACATTCTTTACACGGAGTATCTACCCATCATCGTTGGTAAGTTATCTGCAGAGATGTGCAATGTGTCCAATACTTACAGAATTTCCGTGCTTGCTGCCTGCACCTGCACCTTACAATTTCTCCTTTAAAAATCGCTCCGATGTACTTCTGACTTTCTACCAACTCCTTTTATATCTGTCCTAAAATATTATATGATCCATAAAACATTCGGACAATTCCCGTTCTTCAAAACTAAAGTCGTTCCTCTGTTACAAGATTTACTTCAATGAGGAATAATGTTAATTTCTTCAATATATAAAATCATTTAGTATAATAAAGTTGATTGGTATTAATTCAGATTTGTTATTTTTCAGGGCAAAAGGCACTTCATGACTTTGGATTATTTGTCAATCCAGGCGGTTATTCGCATGATTACAACATTGATGTGAATCCATCTGTCACCAATGAGTTCACTGCTGCAGCTTTTAGATTCGGACACTCGACCGTTGACGGAAGAATGAAGTAAGGATCATTCTGCTCTTGCTCGACATCTTAAAAGAGGATTACGAGACTAACAATTGTACTCACTTGTTGCAGAATCATGAGAGAGGGTCATGTCGACGAGGTCATTCTCATGCCAGAGGTCATGTTCGATCCGTCCAAGATGAGGGGAACTGAGTTCTTCGATCGAATGCTCTTGTCTCTCAGTAATCAGCCAATGCAGGATGTGGACTCCGCCATTTCTGAAAGTGTAAGTTGAGATTTAACTACGAGGTAACTTCAGGATAAAATTTTTGAGTTAAAGGAGTACCTACACAAAGGTACGCTTAGCCAAAGTAAAAACTGTATTCAAACTGTACAACATAATCCGATGAAGGCCAGATGCTGTTGTGGCATACAACTACTTACGTAGGAGAGCGTCGATTTCATTAACTGGGATAGATCCGTCGAGTAACATAACGGGCAATAAATCAATTTTGATAGGTAATATGCCGGTTTTACTTCAGCCAAGTGTATCGGTTCGCATGAGTAATAGTGCTTTCATGTTTCAGTTAAACCGGTACTTGTTCCGAGCTGGCAATCCATTTGGTGTGGATTTGGGTTCAATTAATATTCAAAGGGGACGGGATCATGGCATTGCTCCGTACAACGCATATCGCCAACTGATCGGCTTGCCACGAGCTCACCGATTCGAGGACTTTTCCGACCTGATTGATGGTGATGTATGTGACTTTAAAAGACTTCTTAAATGACCTTCATTGAGCTGTACCAAACTGTGAATCTGTGCTGGCATTGCCCAGGTAGACTTTGCCCAGTAGTCCATCGATGTTAAAAATAATGTTAAATTTAGTTGTGCTATTTAGTATTCGCAGATTTAGTAACATCTGGTTTCTCCATAAAACTAGTCATTTCATTATAGCAGGGTTTGCTGCTGCATTCCTGGCAAATTCAACAATAATCTGAATGATCCAAAAGATCAATCTTGATTAGTAGAGGACAAAGACCCATGCACTTAAATCTTATAAACATCATCCCATCTTGTCCCCACTAAAAGTTCTAAAATCTCAAAATCGGAATATAACATCATTAAGAGTTTCCATAATTTTACCAGGATGCCGAGGATGTGTCTTCTGATAAAAGCAATGACTCGATATCTGGTTTTGTGTCTACAGGTTTATCTGATCATGTAATAAATGCTCCTCTGTGATTTCAGTCAGTGGCTCGGCTATCCCGCATCTACGCGTCTCCGGATGATGTAGATTTGTACGTAGCTGGCCTTCACGAGCGCCATGCTCCCGGAGCTATTGTTGGTCCGACCTTTGCGTCTATCATTGCTGATCAGTTCTCCCGCTTGCGGCGTGGAGACCGCTTCTTCTACGAGCACGGAGGTTTCGAACATTCCTTCCACATTGGTGAGTTTTGAAATTGGAGAGCTTCAAATATGTGTTCATATCTTTTTTTTTTTTTTTTTTTTTTTATTGCACACAATTATACACAATACAATAAATACACAAATCTACAAACTATCCCACATAGCCAAAAGGCTAGTCTGTGGGAGACAAAATAATGTAAATAAACAATAAGCATACAGAAACAATAAAAATGACCAAGTGCGTAAACAATAAAGTAACATCAGATTTAACAGCCTAGTAGAAATAAGGAAGTAATACATATTCAAACAATCCATATTCAAAAATAAGTCATCATTAGGTAACTGGATCAATACCCGTTGAACCAAAAACATTCCTAGTAAATAACCACATCTTAATTTCTTTTTTTATACAATTGTATGTATCGAAATTTCTTAAATTTTGAGATAAATTATTAAAAATTGTGGGTACTTCATAATTAAGCTGTCTTTGTCCATACTTATTAATACATTTAGGTATTCTAAATTTTCCTTGCGATTTAGCCCGTATTTGTACTTCGCAGTCATATAGAATTTTGAACTCTGAGCTAAAATATTGTTTAAGAATTAATTTATATTCAAAAAGATCCGAAATATCTAATAATTGTAGGGATGTACGAGGTCAATTGACCGGTCAAATACTTTGGGTCAATTGACAGGTCAATTGACCTGTCAATTGGTCAATTGACCGATCTAAGGTCAATTAATTTATTTAACATTTTTTAACATTAATTTATTTAACATTTTTACAGAAATAAATAATGTGTATATTAATAAATACCAACTGCAATGTGAAAAGATTTTCCTCGAGTGGGACTCGAACCCAGAATGTTTATGACTTTTTCTCGCCTTGCAGACCAACTTCAAGAAATCAAGAAAGTGACACTTTCCCGCATCATCTGCGACAACAGTGACAGAATTGAACTGCACCATGTCTCGCCTAACTCCTTCGCACAAGGCGACTTTCCGGGGTAAGTTCATGCTCCCTGAAAGCAAACTCGATAGAAGCACGCACAGAATGATTGCCATTGAAAATATGCCCGTATCCGTGCAGCTCCAAACAATCCAATGCAAATCGACGCCGCCTTTTGCTGCTGGAGTCCTTAATTCTTCGGGAAACTCCGATCATCCCCTGGGACTAGACTACCTACTGTACCAACATCATTAGTATCTAATGTTTCCTATGTTTCTATTGCAGAAATGAGAAGCTACACTGCAACGATCCCCGAATTCCAGTAATGAACTTAAGGTTTTGGAAGGAGAACAACTTCTGAACAGAACACGATGCCTTCACTTCCGAACTTGGCGAAGTACCTATACCATGCAGATTCCTACAGAACTAGTCTCGTGTTAAATACTAAATGTGATACAATTGTTATTAATATACCAAAGTAAAATTAATGTAGTATAGGAATATAAAAAACTGAGGTAATAAATATTCAAAAAAAAAATAAACTAGTACCTTTTGTTCGACCTGGTTTAATTCCTTGGCTCGGATTCCTTTAGCATTTGAGAGTGAAAAAGCATTAGAACTTTATAACTTTTGGAAGGCTAACCCTAATAATGCATTCTTTAGCCACCTGTAGATTCAAATCTGAAAAGAAAGAGGTTATTGGTGTAAATATACACGGTATCTACTATACCGACGGGTGCTCGTAGCCTCGTGCTGCAAGGAGGTTATATATTTAGAACCTCCTTGTCGTGCTGTGATCCGAATGGTTCGATCAAGTGGGGCTAGAATGTGCTGGATGCAATTTTATTGCCGGAAGCTAGCGCTAGAGTCTGGTTCTTATTGCGGCCATTATTTGCAATAAAATATTGATGGCCGAACTCTGTGGTCTTTCGTTGTGTAGAAACTGTTATGGTTTCGTGATCATGACACACATTACAATGATCGTCAAATGACTCGATAAATCATATTTTCACGTCGTATACATTCAATTAATTGAACGTGATATTTGGTAAGTGAAACTGATTTTATACCCTAGATGTTGGACTTCCACAGGTTACACATAGCAGCAAGTAAGTAGGTACCTTACCTACCTATAGGTACGTCTGTCAATGTGCCTAATAGTTGTCATTACACAATACCTTGCTGTGCTTGTGTCAATATTTTCAAGCAGTTTTTTCCTTTAATGGCTAAAGACTACGCCATAGGGTGATCTAGTTTCTAAATAAAGTAGGTACAGTAGGTTCTATTCAATTGGGTAATAACTGCCAGCTAAACTTAGATTCTAAACACTTGTTATTTGCTTTCAGTAGAGGAACACCTGTTCATTGGTTCAATTCAAATACCAACGATTCCACATAATTATTTTCTCATGCATTGCTGTATTTGCGAATTCGGAAGTTGAATAAGTTTTTATTCCAACTTTCAAGGTTGATTTATTTGTTTCAAATGTTGAATTTATTTTATTTTATCTTATAATCTGCAGACTGCAGAGTAAATGTTAAGATTTTACACAGTGGTAATTTTAATGTTTAACTTCATTATTATTTTAATCTAGACAGTAAAATATTATAAATGGTAAGTTTTTAATTTGTAATTTTCATTGTCAACCCTTTGAAGAAAAATGCTCAATATTGTTTTCATAGCTGAGCCCTCTCTCTTCAAAAACAGTTTCTTAAAATATAAATGGCATTTTGCAAAGTAGATACCCAGACCAGTAGGTAGAGTCAATGTCGAATGTTCAATTTCTTACTCTATGTGGGTAGCCATACTAAACTTTCGTATGTTCTTGGTTTTTTGGCTTTTCAAATATTTGATTGGAAAAGTGCTTGAAAATTATTTTAAAAAATATTAAAATATTTCTTCTACATTACATTGTAGTTTGGTAACTGCAAACCATCGCAATTCACAACTGACGTAGGTAGGTACTAATAATTTTATTGAAGAATTATCGGCTTCTTTTACTACAATGTAGTGTAAATTAGTAGGTACTTGCTTAAAATTTCAAATTAATCAGTCTATTCATTTGGTGATGGCAATTGTGTTAAAAATGCATTAGGACTAGGTTACTTATGCATAACTCGTAACTTGTTAAAAGGGTACCTCAGCAAAGATATAATTTCACCTTGAATGGGTCTCTTAATAGCACAATGACTAAATGTAGTGAAAATACTGTGATTCATCAGTACCTACGTACAGTAGGTACCTACTCTCGTTTAATTAGCATTATCGACTAATAGTACCTACCTACTCACTCGGTATGTATCTTAGCAGTCATTTCTTACTTCCTACATAAATACTGATGTCATTCGACTTCTCTCGAGCACTAGTAAATTTAATTACAAGACTTAATTCTAAAAATGTCTATAATCTTTTAACAAGATAATTGCATAAACTCTTGTAACATGAATCCCTAGAAGGCAGGTGCTGAGAAAGTAGTTCAGTACTAAACTAACTACGATTTTAAATCAAGTAAGAGCAGATGGAATGTGAGAAGGAATTACCTATTCTAAAGATCTTTGAATCTGTCTACTGGTATATTACTTTTTTTATTCAGATACAGATATTACAAAAATTATAATTGCTTGTCAATTATAATTAAAGACCTGGTTCCTCAAAATACGTCTTTGTATGGATATTGCAGGATATTCTTCCTGTTTTCCAGGATCTGACAGTGAGGATATGAAAACAACATGACGCTATATTGGTGGACACATTGGTTCTGGATAACGCCACTGAAAATTTATGGTAAGTTCATCAAAGCTCTATATATTTGTTGTAGTTTGTTATTATGGAAAATAGTCATGCATCAAATGTTCTCAAATTTCACATCTTCTGGTTCAAATTTTCTATTTCTCTTTGGTCTTGTGGGAAAGACTCAGTTGTGTACCACCAAAGATGATCTAAAGGAGTTGGAGGGAAAAAGATAATTTCAGTTCTTGAAAACGATTGTTATATTTTACATGTTATTTTTCAACTTTTAATCCTTACGCTTTTCAAACTGATGTATTGATTTACTTTTAACTAGATTACCTACCTACATAGTTTACTAGTTTGTGGCTTCTTTAGATTATTAGTTTAAATTATGCCCAAAGGCAATAGTTTTCTAAAATTTAATTCCTACATGAAGGAAAAAATTTAACATAAGTTGGATTTTTTCGTCATATAAATTTCACTGAAGCGAAGGCCCAAGATTGACGGTGGAATTCCACCGCCCGACCTGACATTGTGTTGGAAACGGGCGACAGATATTTATTATTATATAAATTTCAGAATTTCAGAAAATATATTTGTAGCTACATGTTTATGGTAGGTACACTCGGCCAAACAAAACTTGAACGTTGACCAAATTTGATTGACTGCTGGTCATGTCCCATAACCAATCAAAGCTTGTTATTATCATTGAAATGTGAGGTCACCTACTAGAGTGAGACAATGAGATCGCTTAGACTGACTTCTGATGGTGCGATCTTACATTTATCAGCCTATCAGATTTATTGAACGTTCAAGTTTTGTTTGGCCAAGTGTACATCTACTCCACAAAGAGTTTAAATTTACTCATTTTAAATGGATTTCCTAAATGCTTAGACCTAGATATTATAAAAGAAAGTAAAAATTTTCTCAAGGCTTTCACCCTCAAATTCAATATTTTAACGTAGGTACAGTCATGGAAATATATTAGGTAAACGCTCCTTCTCCCTTTCCATGCATTTACGTTAGTTTCGGCTCCTTCCCCTCGACCCCTAACACTGGCAAACTTGTTGGAATGTGGCGGGGGGTGAAGGAGCGTTTATGGAATACCCATGAGACTAGGTACTCTTGGCCAAATAAAAACCGATGGGAATTGAAAGAAACGCAAATTGGCTGAAAAAATTTTTGATGGCATCATCGGATGCTAACTCGTCATCTAACTCTAGTAGGTGATCTCCGATTCATTGATAATAACAATGATTGATTGTCAAGGAACTGACCAGCTCAGCCATGTTGTGCCACTTGTGTACAGTAACTAATTACAAAAGAACCTACCCTACACGATATTATAGAGACATTAACCCTTTGTGTAAGTAATTCAGGTGTTGCCACCAACTTGCAGCTGCTAACAAAGTAGGATTGAAAAAGTACCTATAAAAAATATTCCACTTAAGAGTATATATTTTCAAACTATCGTTTTTAAAACCGAAATCACATTTGTTTATTGGTAAATTAAAAGAGAATGCAATAAATTGGGAAATCCACGTACACAGTATATTTCGGCTGGCTGCCATATGAGTGATGCATATTATTCAGAAGAGTTTTATCATCTTTATTACTTGTAAGTTGTGAATATCATTCTGATAATTGACATCTTACTTCCCAAGACCACAGCATTTTATTTTTTCTAAAAATGATTTTGTGCAGATGGTAATGATGGGAGTACCACCGACCTAGTAAAGCAGTCTTTGTGACAATAGTATTCTAGCGCTGGGAGCTTGTGACCTTGAATGTTAATTGCTTCTATGTTTAATTACAATAGAATTGCTTATTAATTATTATTATCATGTTTGAGTTGAAAAACAGATGCTACAAGGTCTCTCATCTTCATACTATCAATTGACTAGAGAACGTTTCTACTAAATGCATTGGGAAAGTTTGCTCATTCAATTGTGACTCACTTTAGGTATGGAAATTGTGTAATATTTTCGTCGGTTCCAACTATTGGCTCAATGATTCACTCACTGGCACGATCATTAAATTTCCATCCATTTTCTACGAACTTGTGTAAAGCACATAAAGGGTACCTACTTGTATCAGTACCTAGTACTATAATAGTAATCAAGTCGGTAGGTACCCATTCGATTAGGTACCTTTCTCATTGGTAGTTAAACAATGCATAGATTACATTTTTAACGCTTGCATAATTTTAGTTTCAAACAATGAATATTAGAAGAACTCATCACGGTGGTTACCAGTTAGACTGAAACAGGGCATGACAAAAAGTGGAATCGTTTTTCACTCGAGTGAACTGAAATTCACAGTTTATTCAAATTTCGTTTTCGGTTTACTGCAGACCTGAACTGTAGTTTTTGTTAACCGAGACGGCATTCATAACAAGACGGGTCAGTTTTTTAGACGATGATGATTGCATATTTAATTGAAGTTAATGTGAGTGAGCATTGAGTGGTCCAGTGAGATTGCACAATGAAGCGAGAGGTGATCTGTCTTCTACGCACTTAGTATTCATTCTATTGTGTCGGAAATGTGTAACTTGACCCATCCTGGGGTGTCTTTGCACCAAGATCAAGATCGTTTGCCTCCTGCACCGGCCTTGCAGAACCAGGTCAAACGACCTGCATACGATAATAGTTGGTAGTGTATACATTTCTCCCTCGGCAAAGAAAATGTACAGCACAAATAACTGTTTGTTTTTACAATGGAATCACGTGGATAATTAAAATTGATTTATTTCTTGTAACCACGGTAAGGTGCGTAATATTTCATTGGACAAATTAGGTGCTCGTCATGGTTAGCCATTACATGCTAAATGCTGGAGCAAGTCTTTTTAATTCTGAAAAGTTTACCCCGGTCGGAGTTAAAATTCGTGACTTGTCCTGGGTAAGTGAAATAGGAGAGGAGAAGATGCTGCGCAACAATATGATAAGAGCAGATGATCTGGTACAATGGGGCAGGGTTTTGACGGGAAGTTAGTTTGCAAAGAAACGACCGGAACTTACCAATAAATGAATAAAAACAAAAACATTTCATGATTAACAACTGGCCTGCCAAACGACGGTAGAAAGTATTGTTCACATTCATTACTTCCAGCTGCTAAGAGTAGTAAGACATGCCAGAATATTTTTAAATTATCAATTGCTTCCTTAGAAATTTCACACAAAAATATTGGGAAATTAATAGACATTGTTGATACATAGATGCTGTTATGAAGTTTCCGTTTCCCATCTTCAAAAGGTTACAATAAAAACACATGCGTCGACGACCTTTTGAAAGGTACTTGGTGGAGATTTAAATTTTATATTAACACAATATCTCTAATGGTATTTCAATTTCTAAATCTAGCTTTGCGAAATATTAACAGATACCTGTATACAGTTATACAAATAATATATAAATAAACTTCACTGAGGTTAAATCAGAAGAAATGGATTAAAAGTTTTAATTCGTCAATTCATTTCGTTATAATTTTGGTAAATATTATAAATATCGAGTGATTCGGTATTCAGTCATGCTTATTCAGCCCTCCATTATTCAAGATGCTATGTGATTCAGAAATGGGGCTTTTGGGCGGTAAATGCAATGACTGATCGTAGACTTGCTTTAAATTTCCCCAAGCTGTAAATCGCAATCAAAGTTTTTATCCTAGGAAATGGGTTTCTTTCTATTATTGCTTAAGTTGAATAAATATAGGCGGGGCGGCGAGGAAGGAAGTTCGTTTTATTATTAAACATTCTTGGCTTGATTGCATTCTTGGCTTGCTACAGGAAATGTCACCTACCTACCAATCAATATGATGAAATGCCAGCTAAATTGCTGTGAAGCCACTCTTGTTCGCTCTATACATCGCCTGTATGACTAGTTATATGGATAATATCCCATTAAAATTAAAATATGTAGTTACTTAGTTTGTTTATGGCGGAACAGAGTTAAATTAAGGTGACAGAAAGATATATGATGATACATAATAGAGTAGCAGTAATCTAACATTATTTCAAGTGCGGGAATTTAGGTCGAATGCAAAACCATACAATTACTTGCAACTTTGCATGACATTTTAAGTGAGATTTCATTTAGAAAAATTGTGAAAAACTGTGATACATTTTACATGCGGATTTTATATAAATCCTTTAACATTACTTCTTTATATGGAAGACCTATGACCGATTTATGACCGATGTTACCACTTTAGAATATTATGCAATGAGCAAATAAATGTAAGCTGACTCTACCCATACTTAGATAGGTACTAGTGTATCAATGGAAAGATAATAAACTAAGCTGAAATAAGGTTTCATTTCATCCTGATCCCACTCAAAGAAACAAAAAGTTTACAAAATATATCATCTATACCTACCCTGGTAAAGATATCATCGCCTAAATTATGTCAACTATGAGTTATCTTAGTAAGTTAGTCATAATGGTAACCACTTCAAGATAATATTTTACTTCGTGTGATTTAAATTCATTATCCAGGTCCCCCAGGGGATGATTTCGATAATTCTGGAGCTCATCCACTGAACCACAGTATTCTTCATGAGTAGGCTTTATGTTCTAGGACAACTGCAACTAAAGTTATGCACTTATTAAGGAATAATTCTAAAGACTGAAGTGTGTAGTACCTTAGTAGGTACCTACCTGACTTGTTTAGTCATGTTTAGGTACTCCTTTCTTAAATCGTATACCTTTTGTCCAAGTTACTTTATTTATTTATTTATTTATTTATTACGATTGTTTTGAGCGCTTTTGCTCAGTCACAAAGTTATTACAATAACATCCAATACTGGTACGTCCAATAGTACACAAACAATAATCAATTTAACACTTAAATCAAACCTACTGTCTGGACAACACAATTATAAAATACTTACCTATATACCTACTCTTCTTTTTCAGTTGTATTTGCAGTCCTTTGCTGGTCTTCGGCTGTGAACTGCATGTCCCTACCATTTGTCAACGCAGCAGCAGTACAAAATGGTCATCAAAATGGTCCATATGTTACCAAATCATTGGACATTCCAGAGAAGATTATCATTGACAAGTCTAGAGAGTTACCAAAATTCCACACAGCCAGTTATCAAGAAATAGCCCACTATTCTACAGATGAAGTTTCTGCCCAATCTTCTGCTTCCACTGAAGAGCAGTCGACAACAGTTGCTGTTGATTTAAAAGATGACACTCAGGAGTCAACATCTGAAGAATACATAACTTTTTCCAATTCCACAGACGAGTCGACATCTGTGGACCCACACCTTCTCTTCCCTTTCAGAAGTTCCCCTCTTGTACCTGTTGATACAGAATCACAGTCTGTGCAACCATTTCCATTGGCCGACACCAATGATAAAGATGATACAAGTCATGGCTTTTTACTTCCAAATTTGACTAATGCAGAAAATAGCAATGATACTGTGGATAGTCCAGGGGTTGTGGAAGACAGTAAGATAGTATGGATCAGTACTAAACCATCAATAACAGAAGATAAGCAAAAGAAGGACACAAGTCAAGAGAAAGATAAGGAAGATGAACCGATGAGTGATGGACCATATAGTCCATGGGGTAGCTTCAAAAATAGTTCAAACCTTGGAGTCAAGGCAACGGTTTCAACAACAGTTGACTCCGTTGTTCTTGAAGAGAAAGTCGGAAATATTGGAGTGAAATCCAGGACAATATCTACAACAACAGACTTTGTCTTGCCAGAAGAAAGCATCAGTCACCTCACTGGAAAGACTGTCAACCGTGAGCGAACGAGTGAATCTGCATTAAACACCAGCTGGTCAGAGCAGGGGTGGAACGAGACAGACGGAGATGGGCGCGGAGTGGTTCCAGTGAGCAAAGAGCGAGTGGGTCCAGCATCAGAACCTGCACGACTTCATGCCGCCAGCATAGCCGGCATTGCGCTGGGTATCATTGCAGCAGCTGCCAGCATTGGTTAGTCTTGCTTTGCACAAGATATCAAACATTTTTAGTACTACCTACTTACCTGAAACAAAATGTGTTTATGAATTACTGTTGTGAGTGCACTGAAATTGTGTAATTGATTGATACATCAACAAGCGAGACTAGAACAAATTGTTTAATTTCTTTTTGACATTTTGTCGACCCAGATTTAATTTGTATGTACACTTAGTAAAACATAAAGCGGTCTTTGAATGAAATGGATTGGCTGTTTGTCAGGTTCCTTGACTTGTTTATCAATGAAATCAGAGCTCACCTAGTCAAGTTAGATGACGAGGAGTTAGCATAGACTCCATCGGATGATGCCATCAAATCTTTCTCAGCCTATCCGTTTCTTTCAAGTACCGTTTTATCTTTTGATGAGTGTACACTGTACATAGGTCATATTGTCCAGAGGTTAGAAAAGTTAGAAAAATAACCTTCTTTAAAATGTACACTTGGCCAAACAAAAATTGAACGTTCAATAAATCTGATAGGCTGATAATTGTAAGATCGCACCATCAGAAGTCAGTCTAAGCGATCTCATTGTCTCACTCTAGTAGGTGACCTCACATTTCAATGATAATAACAAGTTTTGATTGGTTATGGGACATGACCAGCAGTCATTCAAATTTGGTCAACGTTCGATTTTTGTTTGGCCGAGTGTACATAGCAATGTCAACCGATGAACAATACCTAAAGAGAACCTGTGAGTTATTGTGTTGAACGTGATTGATAAACATGTCTTTATTCTTTAAAGGTGCTGTGAGTTATGGCCTGTACAGACGCCGCTATCTCAACAAGCCGCAGACTTTGAACGACAGCAATCCAGACTCCAGTGGCTATTTGGATGACAGCACGTTACGAGTGAGTCCAGTGACAAACCTAGCGTTCAAAATGGTGCACTAATCTTAACAAATTGCCAACTTTGTTCTAATGATAGGGGGCTGATTGCAAAGATGTGACAAAACAGTTTGTTTGGAATTAAACCCACATTATTGAACACATTGTGTATTGGTAAGGTTCTAGACCATTTTACCAAAGAATATATTTCAATTTCATCATACACATGAATTGTAGCATTAGAGAATATAAAACATTTAACTGGAATATCGTCTAATGCTACTATTTCATTCTACGAGATGAAATTGAAGGGGGCTGATGTAGCTACCATCGACATATCCAAGTGTCATGTGTTATTCGCATGAGCTTCATTATACCATTAATTAATGGAATAATAGAGAAGGTAGCTCTTGCTTAGTTGACTCCGATGGTTAGAGCATTGGAGTACAAATGAATATTCATTTGGAATATGTAGGTGTTATTCACTTACATTATCCAATCTGAGGGCATCAGAGAAAAACAAATTTTCAACTTTCAGTATAGTGGAGTTTTTCTCTCTATACCTATTTGAAAGTTTCCATTGATTTCAACTCAGAATTTGCACAATAGAGCTTGACTAGGAACAAGTGTTTGTTTTGGCAGGTTGTAAATTTTGAGATGAGCCAGGTATCAAGTCAGGAACACGGAGGGCGATTTTTCCTTAGCTGTACATTGATGCCAAATACCACACATTTGAGAGGTAGAGAAAGATGTCCTTCCCCTTTCCATATTTTAAGAAACATTTGACCATATTTGACAACAGGGGAGGATTGGGATTTGGAGATCATAAAACATGGCCTGTAGCCGAACCTGTAGCTTGTTAGAAAGTGTCATGTTTTTGAGCTATTGACAATGGATGAATGGCCTTTGAAAAGATACCGCGTTTGCCGATATAGGTATAGAGAGAAAAACTCCACTATACCTACCTACTCATTCATTCGTTATGTATGAGAAATGTCTGGTCAATGTAAAATGTTGGTTGCCATATTGTGTGGAAAAGATTTCATGGTTTGCTGAGATTTTCTTCATTTCCCAGACCTTTATAGTTTTATCAACTTAACATCCTTTTCTTAATTTCGTGAAGTCATCTTAGTTCCTACTGTCAGTCGGTGGAGAGGGGGGGGGGGGGGGGGGGGGGGGGTGCACTGGACTTGAGGGACCCAAAAATTTATCACTTGGCGTGCTTTTATTAAAAGTTAATCTTCGACTTCTTCAAATGCATAGTAATACATAGTACCTACATAGTAGTACTGGTAAATATTATTCCAGAGTATAACGTAAGTGGGCATTGATCATGTGTGGAAAGAAAACATAATAATTACCTAAATTACATAAATAACATAATAATTTTTAAATAATTTTAAAAATAATTAGGTGGTGGGGTAGGGATGCTTTATGAAGATCTCCCGGGGAGGTCCTGAAATTGTAGTTCCGCCACTGCGGTCGTCGTGGGTTCACTTCTGGTCAACAGATTACAATAAATATTAAAATAAATAATCTTCATGTTTTAGGAGAACTCGGAAGAGATGTACAGCCTGGACAACGATTCCTTCCTGAACAGTTTGGAGGCGATGACAATACAGAACTACTGGACTGACAGCGTCAAACACACCAAGCTCTAAATGTCCTCGTTGCACTGAAAATCAAGAGAATCGGCTGTGGGGCAAATGTCTAGTGAGTAAGATGTTTCTGGCAGCTGGTGGCAAAGCGGTACTAATCCATAGAGTAGGTTTCCACATGTACACTGACCATACACTCTTCTACCAAGCATTGGACTAACTATAGGTAGTCTCAACGACTTATATTTGGTATTAGACGACTTCTACTTTACTGTAAGTTTAGATTTTCCACCTTTTCCACTACTTCATATTATCCTGCAATAATTGTTACTACTTACGGCAATAACCCATTAAATATAATCTCTAATTTCATTATTAGCGTAGAACTAGAGATGTGCTGATACTTATACTAATTCCTATCGTAATTTTCACTGCGAGCGTATTATGTGAAAACAAATTTAAAATTACTCGCAGTCCTCACAGGAAGCGTCTGGACAGTCTATACAATGAAAGAAAGGGGTAGGTACTAAAACTATGGGTTTCAATTCAACAGATTTTCGCCAAACATAGCCTAATACGCGGGCAATGAAAATTACTTTAGTTTGGAATTCCCAACCCCAAGCGTAGGTAGGTACTGCTGCTGCACATTAGATACCCGAATCTAAATTCTATGAATAAAAAAAAATACAAATAACATGGTATGTTAGAAGGGAACATAATGTTTTACATAGTTATTAAAGAGGATGTCTTGGAGAGAGGAGGAAGTTGGAGTGAGTTGGAGGCTGAGAGACAGTGGGAGGACAGAACAAGGTGGAGGCAATTTGTGGAATAATTGGGAGTGGAGGAAGAAGAAGAAGACGAGGAGGAGACGCGAGGCATTATTATTATAATTATTAATGATTTATGTTTATTATGTTATGTGGAGAGAAAATATTACTTATGTACCTACCTACTTGTAATCTTGAGAGAAATAATTAGTAAGTGGACTGATTGTACAAAGCCTTTCATTCCAGTAAATGAATTGGCACAGAATATTCAGTAGGTACCCCACGAATTCATAAGTTTCTTGCAAAGTGTAAGTCATTTTTCAAAAATTGGTTATTCAGACAACACAGAGGTAAACGCAGATGGCATGTGGGGTTGGATGGTTTGATTTTAACAGTCTAAGTTATAACCAACCACCTCATACCTAATAATTATTTCTCCATTCAACAAATATTGAACATAATTCAAGCTCCAACTTAACCGTTTACCGTCAATTCTTCTGACTGGGGGTGTACATATCTGTATCTACAAAAAACATAAAATTGTAATAGACAATTCAGTACTTAGCAATACGATTTATGGCATTGGGAGTAACAAGTGTTGGTATCAGTATCTGCCCACCTAACAGATTAGTGAAGAGTAGACGTAACTTAGCTGAAGATCTTCTCTCGTACTGTGAATGAAAGTTATAATATTATATTAGTTAAATATTCTATACTAGTAACACTTCATAGCTGTAGGTACTAGGGTCAGAAAAGATTCTTGGACATGGTGTGATTATAGAATAGGTAAATATAGATATTAACCTATTGTATTGCCCATTTGTAAGTTGTGAAAGTGAATATAGGTGGTAATAGATATTCTATTACACTCTTTTAGATTGTAGCATTTTATATCTTCTAAGTACTTATAATAAGTAGAAGATGCTTTGATTCTATAAAATCAATATGATATAATTTATCATTTATCATCAGGCCCTGACATTGAGTTGTGACATTTAGGTAGATACGTACCAGTAGCAGTACCTAACACACATTCTAGAGAGTACATGATGCTATTCATGTATACATTACACACACATCTTAGTGATCATTTATCTACACTTCTAGCTATTGTAGTTACACAATAGGAAGTGATTCTGACTCGACTTAAAACTACACTCAAGCTTGATCAGTAAATCTAAGACTTAAAGCTGTTGGTCTGTCATGAACTGGGCCCCTCTAGAAAGATCTTGATTTCTTTCATGTTTGAATTGATTAGATTAATGAAATTAAATTTGATTGTAAAATTCAAAATTGATTGATGATTAATTGAGATGCAAAATTGATCATTTCGGTTGGAGGTCACTGATCAAGACTGAAGACTATTACGTACTTACAAGATACCATATAATTGATAATGATAAGTGATCACTGATCAATTTAGTTTAGAGTCACTTCTGATTGTTGTATGGCCACAGGAGACCAGATACCGTCAGACCGTTTTGAGTTTTGACATATATTTACCGACATACTTTTAAATAGTTACTAACTGGAAGCCAGTATGAACATTTAGCTGAGGGGTCCATTAATTTAGATTTTTAATTTTATTTAATTTTGTAAATGCACTCTTACAGACTTTCTCCGAAGTGTAATCCATTTACATGTAGTTGATAATTACTAATTAATTAGTAACAACTCTGCCCTTTTAATAGTGCTGTTATATTCTAGTTGATTAGTTTATTAATGAGACCTGCAAGGCTACAAAGGGTAGAGCCAAGATTATATGGTTTTAAAATTGCCTAAATTTCGTTTTAAATATTGGCAATTTATGATAATCAACACAGATAAAATAAATCACAAAATAGAAATTTTACAAAATGTTTGATTTTAAAGCAAAATTTCGTGATTAAAAGTGATAAACCATATAATCTTGGCTCTAATGATATGTAAATATAGTGGCAAAGTAAGAGTGACCTTCAGCCTTAGCTCGATAGCTTTTCATTTATGAGATATTCCTTCACGAAACATTTAGTCAGTAGTTTTATTTTAAGAAATTATTTTTTCATTTTTTGTATGTCGAATCTGTAGTATCATCTACAAATATATGTGTTGTGCGTGGTCCAAGAAAACTTATTAACAACATCTGCTGATGATTACGTGTTTTGTCTGACAATGTTAGTTTAATAAGTAGTAAGGCACAGTAAGCAGAAGCTGAAATACCCTGCCTTAAGAGTACTTTGAAGAATATTTGTCAATTAACTTTACCTATTCATAAAAGTAGCTACTAATAGTTTAATTTCAACAGTTCATACTGCACGGAGTTTCAGTACTAAAATATGTTTTTGTCAGAAAATTACACTATTTCTGATGAAAGTTCCAATATATTAAGTCAAGTTTGTTGCTTGTTCCTTAGTGGAATTAATTTCGTCTAAGCTTGTTCCTAAAATGGTTTAATTTAGTGGTGGCTGTAGTAACCCTTCCTCACACTTGATGAAATTTTGTTGCGAAGAGCCAAAACGTTAAACACTTCATTGTTCATGATATTCAAATTGTGTATATGATAGAACGGGGTTGAATTTTGTTAGATAAAAGTTTGTGTAATTGAGCATAAGCAATTGTTTTGCGAATTGGTTGTTAATATTCGCACCTTGCACTCAATGAAAGTCGCCACTGATTAAATTGTTAAAAATTGAAATATTTTGTTGATCTGTTCTAGTTTCACTTTACACTGGACTCCGAAAATGTTAATAACTAAATTGTTAGTACCTACCTACAACCTACCTAGATATTATATTACCTATTGTAAATAGAAGTAGAAAACTGAAAATAATGTGTTCAAATCTTTTCATGAACAGTGTAAATGATCTTTACATTCTAATTGTATTTGATTTGTACTATATTTTCTATACAGAATACCAGTAGTGCCAGTAGAATGCCTCTATTTAAGTAAGATTTCTGTTTTCTCTGGTCCATGAGAACAAAAGCAGTAACTAATTATAATCCAGGAAGTGTAGAAAGAAGGCGAGGAAGAGGAGTGTAGCATCGTACATACTTAATATTGCTATTGATTAGTAATACATGTTGATTTATTTTCTACAGTGCAAACATGGGTTCTTCATTCATCAAAATGAATCAACGTCTCGTGAAATTAAAACAATGGCAAATACGTCATTCACATGGTTTTGTTTTCTATAATAACTTTAATTCTTGCTTGATTCATTTTCTTCTGTGAACAAATGATAATTGGCTCACTATGAACTTGGTAGATTTTATCTTGTTAATATTAATTAGCTGAAATCCTGTATTCTGGATGATTCCTAGATCTCGTATTATTTTGGCACATACTAGTTAGTCATTTTGGCAATTGTGTGAATTCCTTACGGCAGCTAAGAGTTTGTGTTTCCTTTATATTTTGTATTATTTGTTTAAGAACATTCGTTTGCAGATTGATATTATTCTAATAGTCTTATGTTTCAACATATTCATTCAGAATTAAGGTTTATGCTAATGTCGGACTATTAAATGGATCTGTGCTGCATTGTATTGCTGAATGCCTACACACACTACCCGTGTATTTCTGTTCGACAAAAACATAAGCTGAAATTCCCACCATAAATGATGTATTAAGCTTTAACAAAACATGTACTAGTTACTAATTAATTTTATTTATAATTAATGGCAATACAAAATAGCTTCTTTAGTTTTCTTTGAAAGGGTTTTGTGAAAGGCTGTGAGCGATCCATATTTGAAGTAGGTATTCCATTTTCATGGGTTGCAATTTTACAACAGCTTGATTTATTATATTAAAGTTGAATTAAAAGTTGTGGAAGATTGCAATTTGTGGTACTGGTATATTGGTATGGTATATTTGATATCGTAAACTAAAAGCATTGATGACGATGGAGACTCAGCCTTACATAGAACTCTAACTTAGTCTTATTATTGCATTACATGTTCCTTGTTTTATCAATTGCGTTTATTATTAAACAAATTACAGTCTGATGGAGAAACGATTTGACTTTGAAGAGTAGGATAATGATAGATTAGTACTTAGGATAATATTTTTAAACAAATAACAGATATATTTTCGTGATATATCCGTATCTTTTTTATGATAACAATAAGTATATATTTACGTTTTATTAAATATAAGAATGATAACGCAACGTTTTAGAACGAGCTACGTAATGCAAATCTGACTATTGGTGAAGTATTATTGTTGAATGGTGTGTCAGAAGGTCCAAACATGCACTTCAACGAAAGGTATTAAACTGTTTCCATCTCATTTATTTTAATATTCTGTACATTTTGTTGAGATTGTTTGGAGTTAAGTTATGTGGAGTAAGTAAAAGCGAGCTGTCTATCTAGTCTGTGATCAGACTAGATTCTGTGATCAGGTTAAAATCCTTATCTTTATTGCTAACATAGGTAACCATTGTTTTAACTAATTCTCGTAATATGACGGTATTGTTAACATTATTAACAGACTTAGTCACTGATTTGATGTTCCATTCTAGTGATTCTACCGGTCCTAGCTGATTCCGTTGTACAGTACAAACAGTACTCTACTCATTACCTCAGCATTATTTATGTACTGGTCGATTCTGTAGAATATTCCGTAAGTGCTTTATGCACTTTTTTATTGTTTTAATTGCAATATTTTGACTTGGCAAACATTTAATTATGTGAAAAGATTACATAACGTCTAGAATCAGAGTCACCAAATCATGACATTGTTTTAAATAAATGCCAATGGTTTCAGGCAATCTGTCCATAGAACGTACAATTTGATATTTCAAACATGCAACTGAGACTAAGGCACCACGATAATGTTTGGCAACATTCCTTCGAATGGTTTCATCATTTAATATCAGTGGATGAACGGTTTTATCAATATCATCAGTGAGAACCCGAATATGCAAGATTAAATATGGTAGCTACCTACTCTCATAGCTGTGTTTCTAATGTCAAATAGTAAAATGATTCTTGCGCACTGCATTATCAGGATCAATTGTAGTAATTTACAGTTTCAAACAATAATCCTGTTACATATCTTTCAATGACTGCAATTACAAAATAAAGCATTATTCCACACGCGATTGTATTTTCAAACATTTGAAGAGAACCTATTCCTGGTTAATTTTCCCTCCATACAGAACATCCGTAGTCCAGAGGCTTGGCAGGTTTGATAACAATTCATAGTATTATGTTTTCAGCATTTCAAAGAAATGCTAAAGAAATGAGTATAAAGCTGGATCCACATAGACCGTTTTTGCGTTTTGCGTTTTCCGTTTTTTTTCTTACAGCCAATCACCAGTCCAGAAACCGCTCACGGCAGACTTGTGATTGGTTAATAGAAAAAAAACGCAAAACGCAAAAACGGTCTATGTGGACCCAGCTTAAGCATAAAATCAACTTTTGCCTATCGGATATGATATAAACAAATCATTCAATATTTTAACGTTTTTCTCTGTACTTACAAATTTGTATCGCATCGTTTGATGATTTTTTTGTCTGGGGCTTAACGTCGCACTGTTCTGCAGCGAGGCTAATTGCGACGGATGAATGATTATGATTTATGATAGAGTAGGTAAGATTGGAAGGTGGGAAGGAGGCGGTCGTGGCCTATTAGTAGGGTGGTTACCGTCCCAGCATTTGCCTGTCGACTGAGGGAATACCACGAAACAAAAACAGTCAGGAAGGACGGCCGCGGGAATCGAACCCGGGCGCGTCTTTCCATGCCTTAATCGAGCCTAACTCATTGATTTGAAATTTTGCATTTTACTCGCATTTAACGCCGAATCTATTCGGTATAACCAAACATTCTAACACTCCCATTCCTAATGAAGCAGCTAAGTGAGGTGTCTCCGCAATATTGGAGGTTTTACTCACGTAATTGTTGACAGTTTGAAAGTAAAGAACATTGTTTGGAAAGTAGATTTAAACACTTTATAAGAAGATACAAATTTCTCGATGTCAAAATTCGGACACGAGATAAAAATGCAGTGGATTATAAGCAAGGCGAAACAAAATTAGCAGAAGAGGTTGGTTTTAATCAATAATTATAATAATCATGAATATTACATTATGACCAATATTTCAGGTCAACACCATAAGCATACGCAAAAGTACGATATACCGCCAAGTATCTACTTTTGGACTTCGCATTAATACCAACGAATGTTTAGGTCAGACTAGATTCTCTAATATTGTCGGCTAGGTTTATTGTAGGTACAATATACCAATTTTGTATTGTAATAAGTGTTTTTGTGTGACGAAACAGGTACCAGTGTTTAGGTCCTTAGGTATAACTACCTATAAGGTACTAAGAATTGACAGTAGGAAGTCATTTGAAGGACGACATAAAATAATTTGAATTGCCAGAAAATATTTTGTTCAGTACTTTAGTCTCTAAACAGTTGTATTGAGTTGGGCTCGATTAGGGTATGGAAAGACGCAACCCGGGCCTCCGGAATACAAGTTCAGAGCGTCACTCAGCCAACCTGTTCCGATTGAGTTTCTAGCTGAAAAATATGACGATTTTAAGCCGGTTTCACATTAAGCGCGTTTTGCGTTTCGCGACTTGTTATTCAAAACGCGAAACGCACTTTGTGTGAAACCGGCTTTAGTGGTATGAAGTGATAACCCTAAGTTTGTTTTTTTCTAATCATGATTAAAATTTAATAATTGGGTTCACGGGTTTGGTCTCCAATCGTAAAGGAAATTACATAGTAAGGTAATAGTTATGCGCCAACACCGTCGCCAACAAAAAATAAAAAAGTGCTACTAATATACAATCAGACTGATCATGTGAACATCCTATCAAAGTTACACCCACTTATGAAACAATTTTTTCTCTCAATTTGCAAAAACGGCGGAGCGCTTGGACCACCTTAATACTAGGAAAACGCTCTGTGTAACGCGTTGGGGAGCGAGCCTTCGTATACTGCAAGGGACTTGATAAGTATGCGTTTGTAAGTCTCTGCTCTACAGGCCTTGGAACTGAAGCATCAAGAAGGCAATGATGAAAATATAGTATACATTTTTCAAATATTTTAAGATTATAGAATAAAATGTCCTTAATACGACAATAACTTTTGAAAAAACGACAGATTAGTTTTCAAATTGGCAAAAATACCTAAAATGTTGGAATGTTGGACCATACAAAGCTTTAAGTTGATCGGTCAAACGCTATATATTCTACCTATCTTGGGTCAAACGGTTCTAGTTTAAATTTCAAAAATCACAGGAAATATGGTTTTAAATATTAACCAATGGGAGGATTTGGCTGAAACATTTTTTATTTGGGCAATGTTGGTCGTAATGACTTGTCAAAATATCAAATTGATCGGACCAACCAAAAGAAAGATTTTTAAAAAAAATTGAACCAATCAGCTGATTTCAAAATAATTAGGGTCTGCAACGCCCAGAAATAGTCCGTACATGTATGCAAAATGTCAGCTCGATCGGAAAAAAACTGGCCTGTATTCGAGAAAATAAGGAACACGACTTACCTCTGGTGGATTCTTTGGTACTATCCATAAGGGGGATAATGGAGGATATAAAGGGTTTATTTATGTAAATAAATTATATAAAATTTGCTTTAGTTGTTTGTTATGGCTGAAAAAGTAAACTTGTAACTAAATCTAAATTTCATTTGTTTCTCCTTTTTCACTGCCCTATGGAAACACGAACATCAAAATAAAAAAGTGCATCTAAAGAGTTTCCTGCCAGAAGTGGCTCCATCACGTATTGCTTATTTGTTCGAATAGCCTCAGTAACAGAAAAAAAATTACAGAGGTCCGTGCCAAAAGGTGTAGATATATATTCGTATAATATAGTATAATAAATAGCTATTGAAAGTTTATAATTCAGACTAGAAGTGTCGAATTGATTTGATTTTTTGATTGATATATTTTATTTAGCAATTTGCTATTTAAGTACACTTCAGTCAGATTACAATGGATACGTTAAACAGTAGACATTTTAAAATCAACATTCTTAATAAATAATAATCCTAGTGAAATTTTTCTTTTACAAACTTAATACATTCAATTCTAAATAATACTTGACTGCTCTCATTTTTAACACTTTTCGGAAGTTCATTGTACAACCTAAAACCAGAATAAAACAAGGTCTTTTGGTTACTTGTTTTGTTTCTTCTTGCAACAAATAAATTTACGGAACTGTTTCTTGTACTGTACTGATGATTATTACCAACAAACTCAATCATATTATTTAAATATGAGGGCATAAGCCCATTAATCATTTTATAAATAAACACTAATACACTTACAGCTACTCTCTGCCTTACAGTCAACAACTGTAAAGTGTCCAACATATCCGTTATCTTACTATATCTATTCCATCTTAATATTATCCTCATACTTTTATTTTGTAGTACCTGAAGCTTAGTTAAATCTCCGTCATTTCTTCCCCATAACATCGTACAGCAATAATCAATATGTGGAGACACAATTGTCTTGTATACTAATAATCTAGTCCATGGTGATAAAAACGATCCAATTCTTGCAAGAAAACCAACCTTTTGTCTAATTTTACGTGATATATATTGAACATGTTTGGAAAGAGTCAAGTTATGATCAATGATAATTCCAAGATACTTGATTTCCTTTACAATCTCCAGCTTCGTATTCATGATTTCCAAACATACATCATCATTAATATTAATTTCTTTCGACATTCGGCTTCCTTTGCCTGATAGTATCATACATTTTGTTTTACTAGTATTAAGCTTAAGTTTATTTGCCCTGAGCCACTCTTCCAACTTAGTGAGATCATTATTTACAACTTGACACATTGATTTAATGTCCACTCCTGAGAATGACACTAACGTGTCGTCAGCAAAAACATTGACAAATAAGCTACCCGTACTTAAATATATATCATTTATGTAGATTATAAATAACAACGGGCCAAGTACAGAGCCCTGAGGAACACCATAATCATTAATTTTTTCTTTAGAAACAAATTCTTTAAATTTAGTTATTTGTTTCCTTTCAGTTAAATAACTTGTAAACCATTCCAACACCTGTCCTCCCAGTCCATACGCATTAAGTTTTTTTAACAAGATGTTTCTGTCAATGGTTTCAAATGCCCTTTTAAAGTCAATAAATATTGCTATTATTAAGTTATTATTGTCAAGATCATTCTTCCATCTTTGCATAAGTAACTGAATTGCTGTTTCACATGAAAACGTACTTCTAAATCCGGATTGATACTCATATAATAGATTGTTTATCTCAAAATATTCACTAATTTGGAAAAACACAGCTTTTTCCAAGATCTTTTCGAATGTAGGTAACATATTTATTGGTCTGCATTCATGTGCTAATTTGGTACCAACAACTTTGGGTATTGGTATTATGACAGTTGTTTTCCAATTACTAGGCACTTGGCCAGTTAACAATGATGTATTGATAATTTTGAGCAACGGGGCACCAATTGTAATAAAAGTCTTTTTTAATACTTCTGCTGATATACCGTCATCAGTTCCTTTCTTGTTTTTGAGCTCCCATACAATTTCCTTAAGTTGCTTCATTGACATAGCCTTGAAAGATAGGAATTCACATGAATTCTTGTTAATGCCTTTAATATCACTGTAGTTTATGTTTTGATTTGCCTCATCTATACTATTTACAATGTCTTCAATACTTTTTACAAAATAGTCGTTAAAATTATCAGCAGTGTTAACAGAGTTAAAATTACCATCAAACACTATTTTGTCATCCAGATCTAATTTAGGTTTACTTACTAAACATTTTAAAGTTTTCCACATCTGTTTAGAGTCATGTTTATTTCTATCAATCTTATTGTCATAGTATTTGCGCTTTTCTTCTCTCAAACTAGCAACAAAATTATTTCTACACAACTTATAACATTCCCAGTCATCAAAGTTGCCAGTGAATTGAGCCCTAATATATTGACTATCTCTTTTCATCTGGAGGTCTTTAAGCGTTTGGTTGAACCAAGGACTGCTTTTACATTTCCTCTCTACCATTTCCATTTCTGGAGCAATGGTATTAATGTTGGAAGTTAAACAATGTACAAAATTATTTGCTAATGTGTCAATATTTTCTTCTTCATAGTCCCATTCAATCTTATTAAGCTCTACATTAAGGACTTCGAAATCTTCGTCTACTAGCTTTCTCCTCACTCTTTTAGTACTAGCTACTTCTAATTCATCATTCCGTCGACAGGACGACACATTTATTACCAACGTCTTATGATCAGAGATCATGAGCTCTGAATTTACATCTACAGCTAGCTTATCTATATTAGTTATAACTAAATCTATCAATGTATTACTATTAGCAGTCACACGAGTACCTTCTGTAACTGTTTGTATCATACCAGACTCAAGAATTATATTGGTCAGTCTATCACTGTATGTAGACTGTTTACTCAAATCAATATTAAAATCTCCAGTGATAATAACATTGCCTTTATATAAAGTCAGTTCCTCAAACCAACTCTCAATATAGTCTAAGAATATGGCATGAGATGCATTGGGTGAGTGGTACACCACAGCTAAATACAACTCCTTGGTGCCTAGTTTAGCTTTAATACATAATAGCCACATATAATAGCCACAATGAACCAACAAACAGCGTTCGTCACCGCATCACATGCAATGAGCAATGAAGTACATTTTACACTTTCTCAGCATCCATAAACAGAGTTTCCGAGATGAAATTGATTATCATGCCCCCATCCCCCGTGACATTACAGATCTGGGACGCATAAACCCACAAGCTTTTTCTGAAATACATTTAAAAGAGACAATCCGCTTTTATTTTGGTGTGTTTTATGGAGTTAGCTCAATATTTCCAAACATCTACTAATTAGACTGTTTATTTAAATTGTGATGAAGGCTGAGATCATTAATATCATCTACGGATTTTAGAGGTTTGGAAATATTGATGCAGTTTCTATTTGATTTAGGAAATGTGTAGGTAATGTGGGCCATGTATCACTTCTCATTTTTTCTCCTCGCCTTCATCTTCTTTTGATGCCCTCTTGACGAAATGCGCCAAGCATGTTTTTCATTTTGTTTTTAAATTAATGTAATTTTTTAATTTGTTAAAATTTTCTTTTCTGTAAAAAATGTTAACTTTATTATAAGGCTTATTTTATGCCAAATTCAGGCATAAAGTTAATTGTATTGCTTGGCGCCATGTGAGTGCGGGCAAAATAATTTAACGAATTTTCAGGCGAATGTGCATGGCCTTCCTTTTAGATCTCAATCCTTTTAAGAGTTGAGGTGGTGGCAGTCTTTTTACAAGTTTTTGTTTTTGTACAGTAAAGAGCTTAATATACTCACCTCGATTAAAATTGTTTACTTTACAAGGTGATCTTCTTCGTCAAAATTTAATCTCAAAATTATTTTCAAAACGGAGCAAGTTGGCTCAAGTGGTAACAATCTGAACTAGTATAATATTATGTAATGTTTGACTTCACTCTGGATTCCTGCGACCGAACTTCCTGACTGAGGGGATTTCCCTCAGTCGAGACTCGAGACACATTCTGGGAAAACTATACTTCCTTCTATCTTCCATACCTTTTCTTCAACATCTTAACAAAATAATCATTCACAGTTGCAGAATGCACTATAGTTGGCGAGTAATCTTTAACAACATTGAGAAACGTCCGGCATTTGAGTATTATTTCAAAATCTTCAGAAATCCAAAATCCAATTAATAATTTTACTAGGTAAGGTACCTTACCTACATATTTTAAGAAATATGTTCTCCTGGGTCTAAATAATCTAATATTTTTCTGAGTTGGCATTGTACCTGATACCCACGTTATTGTGGTAAATGCCACGATGCTAACTGCACTGGCGTGCTTCCAATCTAAAATCCTGTCGAGTCAAATGCATACGAATCCAAGTCCAACAGTGGATCAATACACGTGAAGTATCCTAGAGGCAAGAGCAATCGACCATGTGCAACCATGCCTGGAGTCGAGAGAGTATTTCAATCTCAGATGATTACCTGTAGGGTTAATCAACAGTCAACGATGGAAGATTCCAAGTAAATGCAGCTCTATTTTCTATTTTATCAGCACACACAAAGTGTTGATACTGTTATTAAACTTATTTAGTGATTAAATTAGCAAGAGGTACACGACGAACAAAAGCACACGTAAAAATAGACATTCTGTACCTAGCTTGAGTGGATGAAACTTGGTGAACACTGAAAAGCACATGTGATTGTGGATATATAATTGTGTTGGCTTTGTGGAGGAAAACAGACATCATTACCAAAAATTCGATTTGTTCTTGAAGAAATTGCCAAATTTGTTATCGAGTGGTCACAAGTACAGTTGAGTGAGACAGTGATATTATTGTTGTGCATTTATTAAGTTTCGAAATCTCTGAAGATTAACAAAGATATATTGTATGCAATTTGTTATACTGTTGTGCATCAAGTTTACGAAGATTATAAACGCACTCTACGTATTTATTATTTAGTATTATAAAAACTGTTTCTAACCTAAAACGTGAAAATGTACACTCTGTGGTACGCGGCCTATGCGGTGAAAGAGTTGAGGTAAGATCAAACAATGATTCCAGATTTACAATTAAATCACTTGAAATGCGTCACTAACCATTTTACACCTATTTCTATTACGCTGAACAATTATTTTTGGCCTAGGACCTTGTGACCTTGTAAAAGGTCACAAGAATAGAACTAGTAAATTTTGAGATTGAGAATAGAACCGGATTTGTAAAATTGGGCTATACAAATTGTGAAACAACAAGTAAGAAAACAATTCGTGTTTATCATATTATTAGCATGCAAGCCCAGTTAAAATAAATTGATATCTAGTTTATCAGTCAGAATCTATATCATAATTCCAGAGTATGACCAGAAACAACCCCTCAAATAATACAACGTTTGAGACTTATTCCCCCAAAATAACACTACATAAAATCTTACTGAATAAAATTGAAATCATTCTTGCAGCAAGAATGACAATTAAAATGAGCAAATGTGTGCATGCATGTGGCCTCTATAGTTTTCTGTTGGTTCCTGTGGTCGTTGCAAGATGGTGCCACAGGTATCGACGTCGCGACGCTAGGTCACGTGACTCGCTACCAAGTCGTTGGGTTCGACCCATGCCTCGTAGTCGTTGAGAAATGAGAATAGCGTCACTTTCAAAAGTTGAAACAATTCCCTGTTGTCATGTTACAAACCAGAATCTTGTTCCAACTATACATTCTATTTTATTTTCACTTTCCTTGATATTTCATCCGGGTTTTATTTGTGAATTTGTCCTGAAGATGATTCTGACATAAATTAATCGAGACTGTCGACATTATGAATAAAATAAATAAAACAAAATGAAATATCCCAAGGATTGTAAAAATAATTACTGTAATCCTGAAACTTTATAAAGTACCTATTATACATTATATTTTGAATTTCCTACAAGGCACATCTGGAAGTAATAAGGATGAAAGAAGGATGTTCGCTTGTGGTTGAATTAATTGAAATTACTAATTACATTTCCTAATTCATTTACCTCTATTGGGAACTCATAAGAAAGGAAAATATCTAAAATCTCAAAATTCCGTCTAAAGCATTAATTTGTTCATTGCACACAGCATGACGTATCATCTACGATTTATTTAGGTAACATCTTTCTTATGACTGTTGCCCGCAATCACTATTGCTAATGTATTGTTATTTAACTTATTGCATTAAGGTGGTGCAAGCGCTCGGCCTTTTTGGCAAATTGATAGAGAAAAAATATTTCAGCATTATTTTCGGGTGTAACTTAGATAGGATGTTCACATGATCAGTCTCATTGTATATTAGTATAGCACTTTATCATTTTTGCTTCGTACCTTGTTAATTCGGCACCGGTAATTCAACAAAACCGCTCAAAATTATGAAATTTCCTATATGATTGGAGACCAAACCAGTTAACCAATTGATCTCAAATTTAAATCTTGATTAGATAAAAGACACACTGAGGGTTATCACTTGTCACATTTTTTAAATCAAATTTCATACGGCACCCAGCGAGACAAGATAATATACAAAAAAATTTACCAATAATCAACTAATTATTACTGATGAACAAAGCAAAAATTAAAAATGTATACTAAGTGATGGGAGGCATCCCCGTGCGACTATTCCCCGAGCGCCGAAACCTTTTTTATTCCCATTGCGCCGAAGGTTTGTCCCCGAGCGCCGAAATTTCTACCTGCTCAAAATACCATGTTGCCAGACTTTCTCGAGAAGCTATTCCCCGAGCGCCGAAACCTTTTTTATTCCAATTGCGCCGAAGGTTTGTCCCCGAGCGCCGAAATTTCTACCTGCTCAAAATACCATGTTGCCAGACTTTCTCGAGAAGCGATTCCCCGAGCGCCGAAACCTTTTATATTCCCATTGCGCCGAAGCTTTTTCCCCAAACGCCGAAAATAATTCTTGTTCAAATTGTTACGTTGCCAAGTAACTTTGTGAGTGTTAGAGCGGGTTGCATACAGGGGAATAGGAGACGATACGGAGACTCCTTCCATTGCGGTCGCCTAGCAATTATTTCAATGTTAATCTTATGGAAGAAATTGCTAGGCGACCGCAATGGAGTTGTAGAATCGAATCAGGACCCTGGTATCCTGTAGGGTATAGGTACACAAAAAGTGACCAACTTCGGTAATTATTTGCTTTCTCCACTCACAGCACTAGGTTGTTCTTTGAGCAACTATTGTTAAGAATGCTAAAAATAATTATTGATCAATTTGATGACGGACTCATTGTATTATAAATTAATTCTGACATTATATTGTGATAAAATAGTAAACGCAGACTTGCCCATTCGATACCAAGTATGTTTGATAATGATGGAAAATTTAGTGAATCTCTCACTTAGGGATGGTGTTTCAGAGTATGTACTTTTGAAGATCTAGTTTCAACACTTGAGTGATGATCACCAAAGCAAAATTTTTATAATGGTACCGCGAATTTATATGCCATATGTGGGAGAATTATGAACTTCTTGGAACTTCCATTCATTCCCTTTGATAAATGGAATACCTACTTAGTTATAACAGAATGTGTTTATTATTTAATTCGCTTAATAATGAAACTATTCATGTAGTGAATGTCTACTAACTACAGTCCCAAAAATTAGAGGTCAATTATTATTATCATTATTAAATTCTTTATTGTCAACGGGGCCGAAGCCCCACAAGTGCAATATTAAAAATATCAATATCACAGTTCGGGTTACAAGTGATACAAGCATGAAAATAAAAAAAAATCGATGGTTTATCTATGTACTCGTAATATTCCCAACTATTCCCCTAAATGTAACCAGCTCTAACACTCACAAAGTTACTTGGCAACGTAGCAATATGAACAGAATTATTTCGGCGCTCGGGGAAAAAGCTTCGGCGCAATGGGAATACAAAAGGTTTCGGGGCTCGGGGAATCGCTTCTCGAGTAGGTCTGGCAACATGGTATTTTGAGCAGGTAGAAATTTCGGCGCTCGGGAACAAACCTTCGGCACAATGGGAATAAAAAAGGTTTCGGCGCTCGGGGAATAGGCGCTCGGGGATGCGCCCAAGTGATTACCCTAAGTTTATCTTTCATCTAATCATGATTAAAATTTCAAATCATTTGGTCAACCCATTTTGTCTCGGAATCTTATCCAAAAAAAGTGTCTGCAACAAGCGGCAAAATCGCTCGCGCTTGCAGCACATTTCAAACTTCAGATACCTATACTCCATCACTGAGATCCTTTTCAATCTCCTCTTGCCATTCGACGACGTCAAATCTTTGCTACACTTATTTCAACATTTGTTGGCAGCACATTTTTTTAATGTTAATTCTGTATACTAAGTAGTGTGCACTGATCGTATAAATACAGGCACACCGTTATTATGAATGAGCATATTTCAGTAGGTACCTACCTACTCAGGGGCGGATTACCCATTAGGCTAGTTAGGCTATAGCCTAGGGGGGCAAGCTTCCAGGGGGCGCCGGAGTGTCAAATAAATGCCAAATTATGATAAAAAATATGAAATCATAAACAAACTATCAATACAAAGTAGGTAATCTGAAAATATGGTATAACTTGTGTCAAGATATTATACTGCATAGTCTTTTAAATAGAATGGGTGATATGGAGATTTCCCCCCATGCAAATGGTATGGTTCCTAGCTTGAGGTGGTACAGTGACTTGGATAGAAAAAGGCGCCATTTCCTCACCCAAGATTCAATCAAAAAGTGTATACATTCTAAAAATAATACCTGTGAGGCGTGTGTAGCCTTATTAGTTCCAGAGATGGGCAAAGATACTTGAAAAAAGTATCTAGATGGAAGATACAAGATAGTCTTAACTTCAGTATCTAAGATACAAGATAAAAGATGTTTTAGAAAATGTGAAAAGATAGAAGATAAAAGATAGTTCATTTATGAAAGATACAAGATACAAGATAAGCGATACTTTGATTTTTTTTTATTAATTCGTCGTAGATTATGAATAAGCAAAATTATAGAAAATCAATAGCGACTGTAATATTATATGATATATGATATTATATGATATAATATTATAATATTATATTATATGATTTGCCTCAACATAAAAAGATCTAAATTAAATAATTTCTTAAACAGAATAGTAGATATGTATAACCGGTGGATGGGGGCAAATAATACGAGGTTTATTACGAATACGATCAATCGCCAAAAACTGTACTACCTATATGAAAATAATTTTTAACAATTTTATGAACAAATGAAACCGGAAACCGAAGTGTCTGGTTTTGAAAGTTGCTTGTTTTAGAAGTAATCTCCTGTCTTGTGTTCACATTTATTGCTGTTGCATTCAAGTCATAAATAATGGACAGATAATATTTAGCTTCTACACAGAAATCAAAGAGGGAAAAGTAGTACGTAGTGTGACACGGTTGTGACATTTTAAAAATAGAAAAAAATCAAATATTGGAAAAAACATAAAAACATAAATAGTATCTATGTAGATGGAAGATGAAAGATAGTCACCACAAATGTATCTAGATAGAAGATAGAAGATACTATCTTCTATCTTAAGATAGTAGCTAAGATACTTCCATCTAAGATAGTGCCCATCTCTGATTAGTTCTAATGCCTTCATTCTCGCGGGTTTGATACCCCATTTTAGGCACTTTCTGTGATAACAGCGTCGTTACATGATTTTGAGAGAAAAGAGCATCATTTTAAATTCCAAGAATAAGATTCATTATAAAAGTGTTAAAAAATCCAAATTAGGCCCTGCGGGGCAAGTTGAGGGCTATTGAAATAGACAGGGTGGAATTGTTTCCTTTGGGGGGGGGGGCGCATCTGGTGAATTAGCCTAGGGGCGCCAAACAGTTTAATTCGGCCCTGTACCTACTTCACTTTTCAGTACACAAGTTATATTATGATTATTGATCAATGGACCACTAGAAATCAGAGGGACGACAAAATGAATTCATTTAGGTAATACCTAATAATACCTAATATTGACCAGTAATAATATTAATAATATTAATATAGTAATAATATTATTATTGTTATTATTATTATTAATAATCCTTGATTTGTATCGGACTTATATCCACAATTATAAAATTCAATGAACTAAAAATAACACACAATAGCAAGTTAATAAATAACAAATAAACAAACAAATCATAGTCAATACTAAATCATAGATCTGAGATAAATTTGAATGATTTAAAAAGTTTGAGAATTGCTCACATGGAGCGGTTGTGCGTTTTTCTTTATTTTTCTTATCCAATCACATGTTCAGAAACAGATCACGACAGACTTGCGATGCGATTGATTCATAGAAAAACACGCATAACGCAAAACAGTCCAGTGAACAGCACTTTATACCACTCTAGGTTTGTGGGGTCTAAATAATTATGCATTTAAATTTAAGATTGCCACGATATATTTCGATTCTCAATCAAAATTCAGAACGATAAGGAAAGAAAGAAAGAAAGAAAGAAAGAAAGAAAGAAAGAAAGAAAGAAATGAAGAACGGCGAAACTCAGATTTCGTTCAACATTCTTAATCCGCACTTATTTAGTGATAGTGTTTTGGGTTGATATTATTTTGGAATATATTGTAGGAATTACACACATTAATTACCTTTCTGATTCATCGCATCCAAAGTTTGATTTCTATTCTGATATTAATTACCTCCACTTCTCTCTCATTTGAAGAAAGTCGTTCGGGTCCTTCTGTAATGAAGTAGCAGCCACTAACACTTATCTATAGACTGTAAGCTGGTGGCAGGGTGTTTGTTCAGCAACGCAACGATTCCTAAATTACCACATTTACCTATAAACTGGCAATGTCATAAACCTCTCATTGTACAAGTGAGCAACAGCTGAAATCACATGACATTACATTAACATTGGCAAATTAACATTCTTCAAAGTCTATAGACCGCCCTCCCCCACTCAGCCGAGGAGCTAACCCAGACCTTGGCTCAGCCAAAAATAAATATATCCTAGATAACTCTTTTCCCAGCCATTGCTAGGCCTACGCTTATTTCCAGATAGACGGACATTACTTTGTGAAAGCTTCCCCCCATCTTTCTTTGAATATCTACACTTCACATACCAAAGAATGAACGCAATCACCAAACTTTATTATTCAAGAAAACGTGGCTAAATTATTTCCCCCCCCCCCCCCCCCCCCCCCCCCCCCCAAAAAAAAAAAATATGGACTTCTCTCTATGAGTAGTAAGTAGGACATACTTATTTTGAAAATATTTCAAAAAATTTATGTATGCCTATTTCAGCAATTGACTACTACTTCTACATTATGATACTATAATTTATTTCAGAATTCAGACTGTCATTATCTAATTTTATTTAATCTTTGTCTACTTTTTATCTGCTTTATCTACTTTCAAGTTTCATTCAATCACACTAAATAACCATCTTCTACCGAAGACTCCGGTACATGCCCTGTCAACTGCAACCCATCTCGTTTCAGCAACATCACGGTCTCATTTAGACAACAATTTGCCTATAATTAGATAAATATAATGATACATATTTTTGTACCGAAAATTTTTCGTCGTTACTATTTTTGAAAATAAACATGTTCATTCCCGCCATGTTTTAGCCCCACTTTTCACACTATACAGAGTACAGACTTCCACGAGAGATCGTTTTGTTCATGAAGAATAGGCGGATGAAACTTCTGCCCTCAAATTTCGATAACTTCATTCCTACTTCGACTGTAGCCACTACTAAATCAGCAATTTTGACGGCGAAATCCGGTACATTATATTTTATTTAAAAAAAACGGGCAGAAGTTTCATCTACATTATATAATGAATATTCTCTTCAAGTTTCGTCTCATTCAGATAAATGGTTTGTCTATTCTTTGGAGCAATTAACATGCATTTTGCACATTTCAAAATGACCCGGACTTTTTGTGGCGCCCAAAAACGATTAATGTAACTCTCTCAATCTCTCAATCTCTCAATCTCTCAATCTCTCAATCTTTCAATCTCTCAATCTCTCAATCTCTCAATCTCTCAATCTCTCAATCTCTCAATCTCTCAATCTCTCAATCTTTCAATCTCTCAATCTCTCAATCTTTCAATCTCTCAATCTCTCAATCTCTCAATCTCTCAATCTCTCAATCTCTCAATCTCTCAAACTCTCAAAAAATTCATGTTTTCGGTCGAATCGCCTTTATTTAATTAGATATCCTGGGAAGGATGTTGAGAAGATGTTCCTATGATTGTGCAAAAACAACACGACATGCTTGAACAAAACCATATCAACATTTGGAACAAGTTAACAAGTAACAACCATGGATTTTTAATGAACGGAAAATGCTTTGAAAACTTCAGCTAACAACAATACATTAATGTCTAAAGAAAGGCAAATAAATTAATGATGACGTGATTGGATGGGTTGAGTTCTACAATAGCATTAGCTGTTGGCAGACATTCTAGCTGCTGGGATGCAGATCTTCATGTTGGCGGAGTGAGTCTCCTCATCCCTCGGACTCGTAGCAGAAAGTGTACTACATACAACCCCGCATGATAGCACTTTTAGGTACCATATGAGTAGTATTTCTTGAAACATTGCAATGTTTCTAGGTCAAATGAATGCGATAGATATTGTAATGAAGTGGGCAGTTTAATTACGCTGACATCTGTTTGTTTTTTTAGGAAGCCTGGTTGCATTTTAGCAGAGTCATATTTTGGTTCGAGAGGAAGGTAAGTGTTATTATCTGGAATTACCTAGACTATCCCGAGCAGTTAAATTTCATTAATTATGAAGAAAATGTAAAATAATTGGCTCAAGCTTTCTGGACGTAACATAATATAATTATTATAACATTGTATCTTATATGCGTAAGACATTACATGTGTCTTAAATAGGAGTGAAAAACCGTTTATTTTCAGCAGTTGCCAAACCACTTGCAAAAGTTCCATAAAATGTTATATCGTCAATTATTTTTATGGAGCTATTCTGAAACTGACTTGGCCTGCCTGAATTGAAGCATTATATCGAAACAGCTTTTCCAATTTGAACGAAATTAGTGCTCTGAATCAGACTAAAGTTTTCGAGATATTTAGGAACGAATTATTTTATATTTACGAACGAAATCGAAAAACAGTGTTCATATGTTTGAATTCGAAATTGAGGTGCTTATAGGTAGGAAAGGGACTGCAAAACCATGGTTCATGAAATGATAAAAAAACACGTTTCATTATTGAATAAAGCATTGTTATTTATGATTAATTCAAAGTCACGGATTTTGAATATAAATATTTGCAGGGTACAGGGAAATAACGCTATGAGTCACATTCGGATGAAACTGAGATAAACTAGGTTTTATGTTGAAACTTGTATCTATCTTCCATACAAATCGACATTTCAATTGCGTTTTTCAATACTTTGTGGCAATATTTTCTAAAAACCGAAGGTAAATTCTGAAAGCTCAAAAAAATCACTGCAAGATAAACTCATTTAAAAAAAATGACTCATAGCATTCATTCCCTGTACCCTTCATTTGTCATTTTAACGTCGATATATTATAAATATATTAATGTGAATATAAAGGAATATGTGAATTATTTCAATATACTAAATCATAGTGTGAGATTTCTAAGCCAAAATTAGTTTTATTTCAGAGAAGGTATAATGTATACATTTTGACAAATGAGGGAAATGCTCGATTTCATTACACTTTAGCTGCCAATGGCATTGACGTGTTAATTGTTCAGTAAAATTAGTTCGCCTTGAAAACTGCAGTAATTGCATTACCAAAATTGTTCTTCATTAGCACTTAGGCATAGTTCAATTATCACTAAATAAGCGTACCATTTTTGACAGGAGTGCATATTACTTCATCTTTTGAAAATGTTTATATATCATTCAATCCACTTGAGTATATGTTCAAAACTTGAGACGCCCTAAACTTGTATCACTAAATTTGATACATGTATATCACTAAAGATGATATACCGGGTGGCGCAAAAAAAACGCACAATGGGGGAGACATCGCTTTGAAGAAACTACTTCATACATCGGGCTGAAAATTTCACATAATATAAACAACATACTAAGGTTCAACATGTCAAAGTTTCAAAATCATTACTTTTGTGTGACAAAAGTTACAGCAGTTCGAACATGGTTGTCGAAAAATCGATTATACGGAGCTCGAATAGGGCGCGTCCAGAAAACGTGCATTGGTTGGGACGCTGTTTATTCAAAACTACGCATGATAAAAAGCTGAAAATATCAATTGTTATGCAAAATATATTTCCATCATCGGTGTAAAAATTTCAATAAATTTGAATTAATTTGACGAAAGTTATGGTACCTTGAAGTTGAGATTAAAAGCAGAATTAGCGTGAGATAATTACACTTTTTGAAATTACCGTGCGTATAAAAACTTAGAAATTATATTCTGCTTTGAGGCTCAACTTGAAGACACCATAAATTTCGTTCCATTCATCCCAATGTATTGAAATGTGTACATAATTGATAGCAACATATTATGTTTAAAATTTAAAATTTTCAGATAAATTTCTTAAGCAGTTTTGAAGAAACAGCGTCCCTGCCGTTGGACGCGGGTTATTTGAGCTCCGTATAATCGATTTTTTGACAACCAAATTCGAGCAGCTATAACTTTTATCCCACAAAAGTAATGTTTTTGAAACTTTCACACATAAAACTGAAGTATGTTGTTTAGATTATGTAAAGTTTTCAGCCCGATATATGCAGTAGTTTTGTCACAGCGATGGCTCGCCCATAGTGCGTCTTTTTTGCGCCACCCGGTATTTCGTCATCCTAGGCTATAGCCTACATTACAATAATAATACATTTTACATTTTACATACTAATACATTTTTTCCGGTAAAAGATAATGGTTTTAAATGTATATAAACTACATATTTACAAAGATAAATGAGTAAGTTTTATCATGGTAATAGCACGATAGTAGAGTTATTGGTATACATATCAAGTAATACATAATCAGGTATACATAATCAAGTTATGCCGGGGCCCTGAGTTTCTGAAACATATTTTTGAATTTGTAAAAAAAGGTCCGGCGAATGTGAAAACTTGGAGAGGGATAAGAAAAAATACATATAATTTTCACCAAAATATCGAAGTTACATAAATAAAAGATTGCATTTGCAACGTGCATGACAATGAAAAGCTGCCTTTCCTTACATATATGCTTACATTTTCCAAGTGAATATAAGTAGAAATCGCATTATTGAGCGAGCTAAGCAATGGTTGACTTTTTGTTTCTCTATTTTGTCAGCTGCTCTTCACATCATAAATGTCACGTCAATCTAAAATGTTACACAGAAAAAACTAGCTTGGAGCAAAACGAGATCAAAGCATAAAATATAAAACATAATCACTATCGAAATGAAATTATAAATATTTGTTTGCAATTTTTTCTATTTTTCTCATGTGTTTGACATGATGGCAATAAAATAGATAATTTTTTTTAAATCACAGCATACTTTATTATATATAAAGCACCTTTCCAAACATTTTATGGAGTAGGATAATTGCTAAACAATATTATAGGCCACACAAATAAATATACCACAATGCCGGCTGGCCAAGCCTGTCACATTTCATTTCTTATAAACTAAACATTAAATTCATCATTTCAAAACACTTCTTTCTTCTTCTTCCACTTCTTCTTCTTCTTCTTCTTCTTCTTCTTCTTCTTCTTCTTCTTCTTCTTCTTTTTCTTCTTCTTCTTCTTCTTCTTCTTCTTCTTCTACTTGTTCTTCCTCAAATTCCATTTCATACTCATCATTTTCTTCTTCTCTCCACATATCTGCATCTTCCCTCCCATCTTCATTTTCCACCCCTTCATTTTCTTCACAACACTCTTCCACTTCTATTTCCTTTCTATCCACTAATTCATTCCATTTCTCGTCATCTCTCCACATTTCTTGATTCTTCACATTCTCCCAACTTTCCCCACGATCTTTAATGTCTTGTCTAATCTGCTCAAACCATCTTGCTCGAGGTCTACCAACTTTTCTTTTCATATTTTCATTCCTATCAAACTCTCTTTTAGCCAATCTTGTATCTTTCATCATCTTTATCTTTTTAAACCACCTTAACCTATCTCTTCCAATAGTGTATCCCAATCTCTCCACTGCAACTTCTTTTCTTAACTTATTACTTCTTATCCTGTCCAACATTGATACTCCAACCATAGCCCTCACAAATTTCATTTCTGCTGCCTGAATCATGCTTGCCTCTTTCCACCCAATATTCCATGTAACTGATCCATAACTCAAAATTGGTAAGAAATATTGTTTATACAGTACTTTAGTGGAAGCTTTTTGTCCCACACTAGCTTTCTTACTTGTTGGTAGAATCCATCTGCTTTCTTTACCCTCCTCTTCACTTCTTCTCCACATCTAGCGTCCTCTGTCAGTAGGCTTCCCAAATATGGGAATGCTTCCGTCTTCTTCATTTCTTCACCTCTCAACTGCAACCCTTGATCTTGTGTTTTTCTCTTCTTTGCCATCACCAGATACTCGCTCTTGTCTCTACTAATCTTCATTCCAAAACATGTGCTTACTTCATTCCATTTATCTATTTTTGCCTGTACTTCGTGCTTACTCTCACTCCACACCACAATATCATCTGCATACACTCCAATGTTGGTATTTTCCCCATTTACCACCTCCCGAATCATGTCATCCATTACTACCGTAAACAGTAGTGGCGACAGCACACTTCCCTGCCTTACTCCTGAGTTTATGGAGAACCATTCTGTCTTCCCACAACCACTCTCAACACAACTTTCACATCCCACATACAAACTCTTTACTCTTTCTATCAACCCCTGCTCCACATTCCTCTTTTCTAAACCTTCCCACACTTTACACCGAGGCAAATGGTCGTATGCTTTTTCCAAATCTAAGAATGCCATCCACAATTCCTTTCCTTGTTCCCAACTTCTTTCCATGATATGTCTCATTGCGAAAATCAAATCGATTGTCGATCTATCCTTCCTAAATCCATATTGCTCTTCTCTTAGACTCTCTTCTACATCCCATCTTAACCGTTTCTCCAAAATCCTTTCATATATCTTAGCACATTGGCTCATTAAAGTAATACCCCGATAATTTGAGCAATGTTTCCTATTTCCTTTCTTAAAAATAGACACAATTACTCCTCGCGTCCAATCTTTAGGTACTCTTTTTTGATGCCACGCCGCACAAACTACCCGATAAAACCATTCCAATCCTGATTTTCCTGCAGCTTTAATCATTTCAACTGTAACTTCATCAACACCTGCCGATCTTCCATTTTTCATCCCCATTACTGCCACTTCTAGCTCCCCCATTTTCACTTGATCTTTACATTCCTCTTTATCGTCATCACGCTGCTCCTTATCAGTCCCATCTTCTACATTACTAGTATCTTCATATGCATTTAGTAATTTTGAAAAATAGTTTTTCCATAATTCCTTTATTTCTTCTTTGTCATTTGTATTATGACCATTTTCCTTTTCCATATAAGACTGGATTCTTCTACATTCTCTCTTCTCTTTTATCATTCCATACAGCATCTTTTTATTTCCTTCAAAATCTATTTCCAATTTCTCTACTAACTTTCCCATTGTATTTTCCTTTGATTTCCAAATTAAGAAATTTACATGTCTCTTCATTCTTTGATATTCCATAATATTGATTGGAGTACGCTGCTTTTCTTTCCTACACCACGCCGCTCTCTTGGTTTTGACAGCCTTCCTAATTTCAGAGTTCCACCATGGTGTTTCCTTCTGTTTTATTTTTCCTTTTCCTCTTCCACACAAGTCCTCAGCATTTTTAATAATGCTATACTTGAAATGATTCCATTCTTCTTTAACTGCTTTTATTGTCCCGTTTGGACATTGCATAGTAATGCGATCTCTGAAATTATTTTTGATTATTTTGTCTTGTAATTTCCAAACTCTAAGTTTATTTCTTCTCAATTTTGTAACCGTTTTCGGTATATGTCCATGAATGATTAATTCCACTACTATCAACCTATGGTCTCCGTCAAAAGACACCTTTGGCATTACTTGTACGTCTTTAATATCTTTTCTTGAACCAGCACTATATATTATATAATCTATAACTGACTTATTCTTGCCATCCCAACTATACCGTGTCACTATCTTATTCTCTGATTTTTGAAACCAACTGTTGCCAACAACTAATCCATTCCTCAAACACATGTCCAACAACTTTTCTCCTTCCTTGTTTCGATTTCCATATCCATTTGCTCCCAATACTCCTTCATATCCTCTTCTCTCTTGACCAACTCTTGCATTAAAATCTCCAATCAGCATGACGTTTTCTCCAAGTAAATGGCTTTCTAAACATTGCATAAATTGTTCTTTCTCCTCCATTGGCCTGCCAACTTGTGGTGCATATACCTGTATCATTTCATATAATCTTGGCCCTAAATATATTTGCATCTTCATCATCCGATCACTAATATTTTCCACATGGACTTCATTTTGCTTCATCCTTGGACTTAAAATAATTGCCACTCCATTCTTGCCATCTTTGAGACCAGACCAGTGTATATAATACCCTCCTCTCAAATCTTTACCACCTTTTCCTCCCCACTTCGTTTCACTTAAACCAACAATGTCCAACTTTCTCGCTTCCATTTCATCGATTATTTCTTCTAATTTATCATTTAATGTTACAACATTTATTGTCGCAATCTTAATAATACTTGCCTTCTTTCCATCTTTACTGCGACTGCACCTTTCTTTCCAGTTATGACCTTGTCTTCCACCCAATTTTCCATCCTCTTTCGTTTTCCCAACTCTGGTCACACTTTCGTTTTCCAGACCCATCGTGTCCGAAAAACCAATGGTCTGCGAAAAATTGTCTGTGTTGACATTCCTTGCCTTTCTGTGATTGACACGTTTTCTTCCGTTTCTGCACCATTTGTTCCTCTGACTTTTTCGTAACATTGCCTCTCAGCTGATATTTGAACTTGAATAATCATGTCCAAATCGACCAACTCTATCCCTTCATCTTCACAAAGTGCTCGTATTTCTTCTTGAATATTACTACTTGATGACACTAGCTTACAAAAGCTGATATTTGAAGTCTTAAAAACAGCTTTCGCCTTTTTGAATAACTCGGCTAGATCTGCTAACCTGTTTTTTGTATTTGACTTATTCCAAGTAATGTCATTTCCTACTCTGAGTATAATTGACTCGGGTACATCCTTCAAGTCACCATCATGAATCTTCCACATGAGCTCCTTGATCCATATTCCTGGATATACTTTTACATTAGACCCCTTCTGACGACAAAATTGATTTGTCACATATCTACTTATGTTACCAACCAGTATCTGTTTTTGTCCTTGTTCTTCCTGTCGCTGTTCTTCTTGTTGCTGCTGCTGCGGTATCTGCTTCTGCTGCTGTTGCTGCTGTTGATGTTGTTGCTGCGGCAGTTGCTTCTGCTGTTGCTGTTGTGGCTTCTGCTGCCTCTGTTGTTGCTGCGGCAGTTGCTTCTGCTGTTGCTCTTGTTGCTGCAGCAATAGATTCTGCTGTTGCAGATAAAATACAAATGTACGAGAATACTCACACTGCACATAAATTATCATGTTTTTTCCCCATTTATTCATTCTTGCAGTATTCCAAGTTATCTGATGCAGTGCTTAAAGAGATAATACATATATTTAGAATAACATTCCCAATTCATTTCCACCTTTGTTGTTTCGACTAAAAATACTACGTTTTGGAGAGAGTGATATAACATCGATATATTGGCGCCTATTTCGTTATTACTTGGCTACTGCCTAGGAGTATCTTTTATTTTTAACTTTTGGGAGCTCATGGGGCGGCAATATTTGATTTGCGTCAAACAATGACTTTTCTGGAACAGTTACAAAAAGAAGCTGTGACATAAGAGGGACATCTGGTCGTTTGCTTTAGAACGAATCAGAAAAACGAAATAATCTCAGTTTTGTAAGGACCATGTTTTACGATCTCAGAATAAATATTAAACAAAGGAATACATTTGTCTTCCCATCTCTCTCATTGGCCCAAGATCCTGTCCTTTCCCCAAAATATTCCAAAAATAAGATTTACCTGACGGTTTTTGATAAATATGTATATTTTTAAGGCTATATGCATACAATTCGCATAATCATTATGTTGTTCTGCTTATAAAATGTTTGAATAGCTATTGATTACACAATCAAAATTGTTTTAACTTATTGTCTAAGTCGCTTAGCTTTTTCGTAGAAACTAAGCGAAACGAATTTCCCAGTGGTTATTTCCATTTTCCTTCCGTGTATTCAATTATTATAAACCGTTTTGTTTCGATTACTTTTAATGTAGTATCTACACGATAGACTCAACGTATTTTAGTATCAGAGAGATCCGTATTTTGTCATGGTTGGAAATGTTCAAATGCAAGCAGCACTTGGCATGTTTGCCGTAAAATGTCAGATCAATACAGTTCGTTAAAAAGCAAGCTCCAAAAAGTCAGCACATGCAGTCTTCCGGGACCCGAACTTTATATTGAAATTAACTTTTTCTTTAATCTTAAGCAGTCATTTATTAACGTCACACTGTTTTGCAGCAAGACTCTTAGCGGCTTTAAAAGTACGATTTGAGAGAAGAGGAGTTGAGATTGATTAGAGATTCTATCGAATAAGAGATTGTCCCCGCATCTTTCTCTGCAAATATTTGGCATAATCTGCATGAGAAAATCGATTCGGCGTTCTCGTAGAAGTAACATTATTTTATGTATCATGTGTGGTGTATACGATGACATTGTCATGTAACACATGGATGTTCAATGCAAATTAAGAGCAAACCAGAACAAATTTATAGAAAATATTATGGCGTAAACTCAATATCTATGAATATTGTTCATGAACAAAATTCAGTTTACAGTTTTTTCAGTTTACGAAATTCAATTTAACATGAAAAAAACCTTTACATGTAGCCTACTGAAAAAATTAAATGTCGAATAATAAGTTGTGTAGGTAGTATTTTTTATATACTATTTTGTTTACTATATTGACTATAGCAAATACTGATCCCTGTGCGGATTCAGAATGTCAACATTTTCTTCTTTATTCTTCTCTATCCTTGATGACCGGAAATTAGCCGTGGGGACAATAGAAATAATCAAAGAAAATCTTTAAATTTGGTGAATAACATATGATAACATGGTTTCATTCAAAATGTATATTCTAAAGCGTTGATGACAGTGTAGTGTTGCAAAAAAACTGTCCCCCCGTCTTGTGTAACGTGTGAGTTCGAATGTGTTTTGCTCGTGATTTCTACTGCCAAGTAATGTTTTCAATGTGCTAGTCCAAGGTACGTCGCAATCCTGGCCCAGTGGCCGCGGAAATCCCAAGTATCCGCATTATAACTCCCCCGAATCAAGTAGTAACCATGCGACGATCAGTTCGAAGCGCTTAGAAATCTCCAACATTGCTTGGTGAACGAAAATAGACAAGAGCTCTACCGGTAGCCAAATTTCTATTTTCATTTCATTTCGTTTATTGTCGGCTAGCAGGGGGCTTATACCTCCAACACTTTTATTCTCACCACAGTGTATAAAAAATACAAAATTTCTTCGTTGATGTAACGATAAGCAACAAATCTCATTTATGGATCCCTTCGCTATTCTTAGCCCGGTTGATAAGTATCGATAATCCATACACATTGAAAACTGCAAACCCTCATGCGAAAAGGTTTGAGAAACGAGCATGTACTTGTTTCTCAAATGAAATAATTGGCTGTGTGGCACTGTTTCTTATTTATTTATTGTATTGTATAGAAACAAAATACTTTGAACTCAAGAATACATTAATTTTTAAAAGCACAGAACAGAGAGCATCCATATATCAATATGGTGATTTATTTGTATGATTTACCAAAATAAAATATGTTACGTCAACACCAATTTACACTGCAATTGAGTTGTTCCATTTCATACGCAGTGCTCTTTTTTGATCGAAATAATAGTTGTGTACTGCGTCGTCAGAACGTCTAAAACAGATGGCCTCCAAGAGAGTCAGGTGGCGAAGAATCAGGTGATAAGTGATATTCTAATGTAGACACAATTGAAAGTGGAAACATGCTCCAAGTAGATACAGCATGTGACACGAGACATGCACAAACAGTCTCAAGACTGAATTTATTAATAAGTTATTCTGGATCGGAAATCCCAGGATTTATTTTTCACAAAAAAATATTAAACTATAAATTCAATTTTTATTTTCTTGAGATTTCAGAGTGATGCACTATTTAAAAATATATATAAAATACAGACAATTGTCTTCCGGGCGAGGTGGGGGAGCCCCCCCCCCTCTCCAAACAGTGCCCATGACGAATGTCGAATACAAAATGCAGCCAACAGTTTTATAATGTGGCGTGACTTCGTTTCATCTCCTATACTTTTCATTTAATTGTTGCAACGTTGCCATATGTGCCAATCACACAAATCAATCAGTTAGTATCATTGCTATAAATTGAGAAGAAAACATTGACCATTAAATTCTATCACACGTGCTGTCAATTAACAATTATCCACTTACTTTATTTGGTGTGTGCGTTCCATCTGTTACAGAAACATTCACACATTTTGTAACACCCTTCATTTGACGTATATTTTGCTGTTAAAAAGTGCTGGTTTGATAGTTTCATATTTGCAAATGATACCTGATTATGTATCTGTTTGATTGTTCTTTATCTGCGAAAAAAAGTTACAAATTTGAGCATCATACCTATAAGTTTAAAAGTTTAATCAGTGTGGCACTGTTTTTCTCACGTTAGACAAAACGGTTTGGCAGATCTCAATTCAATTCAATTCAATTTATTGGTCTGCTTTAAATTTACATTTGGTGGCAAACAACACTTCATATCAATTCGTCGTACATAATTGTCATACGATCTGACTCTTTGAATAGGGAAATAATTTTAAAATGTAAAAAATTACCTCCGTGAATAGAGATTAGAGAAATTGCATAGGTCACATTACAGACAATTTATTTGAATGAAACTGTCGAAACAAATGATTTAATTGCTGTCAGTTTGAAGAGTAGAGTGAAGAAGTTGTGTCACTGTGTTCATATGTGTGCTAGAGGTGAAGTTTGTCGTGTTTCGTGTACTTGGCAATGACTTTCACACGCGACGCCAGCTAAATCTAGACGCGCTCAGCATCTTCCTCTCTGATGTAATCCGACGTTGGCTCCGTATACCAACCTGGTGCTCCGATGCTCTTGTTTATCCAATGTGTTTGCAAGTCAAGTGTGCCTATACGAACAAATTCTAAGCACACATCTGAGCAGGAGCTATTCGTTCACAAACGGTATAACATTTTCATGGTTACGCTACTAAATTATAAATAAATAGTAAATACGCATATATTCGAAGCCATTTTTAAAACTCTTCGTTCCCAAATGTAAATAAAGTAAATTAATTTAAACGTACATAGTCTTCAAAACCTTACTCAAAGTACACCCCCAAAAATCTTTGAAGTATAATGGTACACATCATCACACAGAAAAGTACCTACTAAACGTAATTTATCATACGCTCATTGAAAAGGCTGCAGTTTTGAATTGAGTCTGACATTTGGTTATTACTGTTAATTGTATTCATTAGAATCAATTGGTAAAAGTGGCTGTGAAGCATGCAGGAGAGATACGGGCTCTGAAAATGTCAATTGTGTATGCTGAATATGTAGCCCGCATATCACTGTTCAAATGGTTTCATTAGCATTTATATTCCAACTACAAAATATTATCGACATTGATTATGTAGCTTCTTTCGTCAAGCCTGTATTACAAAGGCAATGCGATACTGAAATCAATCAATTTCAATTATAATCCGATTGGATTTCAGTCCATTCGATGTCTAGAAATTGAAATTGTCCAATTTTGATTGAATAATTCCAAACATTTTATGACTGGTATGCATTTGTTCATTCTGTATGAATCATACCTACTGGCTTTTCACAAGTAATTTATTTTGGATTTCGTCATCATTTTTATTGAAATGATATTTTCTACAGTTCGATTACTCTCTTGGAATCGTCTTCAGGACAATGGAACCAAGATAGAACTAACAAACTTTCAATAAAAAACACCTGGTTTTTGTTAATTTTGCGGATATAGCACGCGTCACCACGGTACTCTAATGGCACTATCTCTGTTTGTTTGTTTGTTTGTTTTTTGTGTGCACTGCCCAGGTCAAACCATTCAACCGATCGACCTGAAATTGTATTCACAATCTAAGCGATCTCTGGGATCGTTTTTGAACATGATCCTGTGATTTTTGAAATTTACACTCGAACAGTTGACCAAGATTTTAGGGTATGTTTGCCAATATCAGACTAATCTGTCGTTATCTTCAAAAGTGATTGTCATTTTAAGGATATTTTATGCTATAATCTTGAAATACTTGCAAATTCAATGTCAATGTTCATTTATTTTATCACTGCTCTCTCAGTGCTCTCTGGACGCTACAGTTCTAAGGTCTAGGGCAGAAACTTGCAAACGCATATCAAATCGCATTCAATACGAAGGCTCGCTTGTCAACGCGCGTCAACGCGTTACACAGAGCGTTTTTCTAGTTAGATTTTATGCTGCTCGTTTTAAATAACTACTTGGTTGGTTGTATTAGTTCCTTTGCTCAGTGCCCCAAATTATTCTGTTCAATGAGTTTCAAGCAAATTATCTCCAATACTCAAAACCCTGAAATGTAAAAGTACTCGCGTATACCCGTAACGTATTTTCTATTATAACTGGAATAGGTAATACCATTATATACCAATGACGAGGGATATATCTTTTCTCTCGTGTAGCATACAAGAAGGTCGCGCAATAATTCTTAGAATCGATCAAAAACGTAATCGCATAACCAATGATAACTCTTTAGCTATAGGTAATTCAATTAATCTGCACTTATCTCTAATTAATTAAGATTATTTTTATTAACTCTTTGTAGAGGATTTGAAGAAATCGATTCTATCATTTCAACAAGGTAGTATTTTAATTTAATTAAAAGTAATTACTACTAATCCTAAAGTGTTGATCTTCAGGCGAGGTCAATGTTTCAGTACGATAGAGCATTGAGAATAGATACGTACTCATAGCATAGCATGAATGGTATAGGTCTCTCTAGTATAGGCGGGTATAGGTAGTTCATCGTTTATTTAGCTGTAGGAGCTATTTTCGTACTAACAATTAAATAATAATACAATGACCAGACAATAAGGCGATTTGAGTGAAACCACGTGACAGAAATATAAAAAAAGGTTTTGCGTCACATTACGCATAGTGCACCCAAAGGTTTGAGAGGGTATTTTCCTAATTAGTAGATGGAGATGGACACCAACGACATTTTCTTGTGAAATAATTCGACGATTTATTAAAAAAAATGAATACCTACACTTGGGGATACTTGCACTCCAAAATGTTCACATTCAGATTTTCAGGAGCGCTTTGTTCATGAAGAAGGTTGTTTTCTGCAGTAACGAACTTACACATGTAACATCGCCGACATTTCAATAACTTCATTACTGCTCCGATGATAGACTAAATCAGTAATATTTCACTAAAAACAAATCGGGTACCTCTTAATTTTTTATTTTATGATTGAGAATGAATATAATGGTTTGGAAACAACTCATTGTTACGACAGAGCTACACATAATATTATGAATATTTATGCCAAGTTTCGTCTCCCTCAGACAAATAGTTTTGTTTATTTCGCGTCCCCAAAATATGATTTTTATTAGATTGAATAATGTAACTTATTACCAACACGTAACAAAATATGACGACAAAATGAACTCATATTTTATCGACGGAATGGCCACAAGTATGACACAGAATGAAATACACGATAATTATTAATTGGACATTTTTACTGAGTGCTGTTTAGCCGACGTATCTATCCTAGTCTTTACGTGACCTTGAAGCAACTGAAAAACACCGCGACTAACCTGCCAAATGACTGTGAGCTGAGCTAGTAATCTAATAGTAATATAGCACCAAAGTTACCGATTTTATACAGGTAGGTACTAATTAATATTAGTTGTAGACAAAACAGGGAAATGCAGCTATATTGTTTGTGAGTATAATAATTCTGTAACACAGAGGTAAAAGGGCGGAAGTCTACTTAATTGATTCTTGAGGTGAGCACACAAACCAATTTTCTGGGTGTATTCAAATGTCAATCATGTACAGGTTACATGAATCATTGTGTAAGAGAATACACCAAGATAACTATTTTTATTGACATCAGTTAAATGGCAATTGACATAGATTGATTACATCATCATAAGTGTGAAACGCAAAATCGAGAAAATTGATTTCCACCCAACTAGATCTGAAGTACAGACAATATCATGGACTTACTGCAGAAAGTTAATAGCCCACATTATGTAGTTCTGAAAAAAATTGATACAACCTACAGAGCAAGTTGGCAGTGCAAAGAAGGATAGAAAATTACTAAAATGTGCCAAATTAGTTTCTCTGTCGACTATTTGTTTGGTTTGTTGTTTTTGATGAAATTTAAAATATAATATTGTGATTGTTTTTAGTACTGTTAGGGGTTAGGGACACTTTTGTCAGACTTACAGCAGATCGATTCTGCTATCCTCAATTTTCACAAAATGTGAGTTTCTGCGGAAAGCTCACGATGATGATCTATGACGATCTCAAACTTTATTTTGTCATAGAAATTGAATGAAATAGTTTAGTAGTTGTGTATTTATACATATATGGGGGAGGTGTCTGGTACGAATCCATTTTCACTCTTTTATCATTTTGTCTGGCTCAAAATCACCGTGGACTCCATTACATCCCTGTAAGTATTGATTCGAAGTAGGCATGCCATTTGGCACTGAATTTAGTAGGAATCGATCTTACCTCCTTCCGGTTTCGATCAGTGATGTTCGTTACATCATGATTTGATCTTGGATAAGGCATGTAAAGGGTAAGTAAGCGGGACAAAGATCGATCAAGGAAGACACTAGACAGCGCCAGGCTACATGAAACCAATGAAACCATGCGATACGCTGACATAAACATAAAACAAGGTTACACTCTAATCCTGCTAATCACTGCTAATGCCCTAGCAAGAGTGCAATGTCAGGGACATTTACAAGTTCATCGGAATCATAACGAGGTTAGAAACCATCCTCATCGAGGTTCATCCTATCATCCTATTAGGGGTAGGGTACGTAGGGTACTGCCAAAGAAAGATTGTACTACCTACAGATTTCATGATGTAAATAATTGAATCAATCAATCTTGCCACAAAGTCACGAGTCAAATGTTAAATATCGGTATTGGACTTGGACTTTCACACAAGTTTGATTCATAAAATATTTACACGTGAAAGTACAGGGTTTACGTCATGAACTCAAGGCTAAAGAAAGAGTAAGGGACCGAATTGCGGAATGTACCCCTTGATAGAACATGTTATGTCATACTTTGTTGACGTCTGTAACGAATTTAAGTAATAATTATTTTCATTCGTTAATACTGGTAGTGCTGGGACCATGCAAAAATTGTAAGTACATTTTAGGACACTTTCCACTTCAGGAATATAGGTGCTATTATTATTATCATGAAATCAATACCGGGTGGTTTACTAAGCCACTTTTTTTTAATGTAATCAAATAAATAAGTAAAATTTATCAATGACATAATCTCGGTTTCATCAGGGATGGCTCTATGGAAAAATTACGCAATTCATTCAGTATAATCATGTAATAGTGATTAATTTTCCAAACATTTTTTTTAAACTGAAAAATCTGTCTGATTATTTCAATTGAATTGTTTCAAATTTCCCTTCGTTTCCCCACCAAGTTACCTTACACCAATCGGCCTATATTTGACTATTTGTACGATGTACACAGAGAGTTTGCGCGGCTTCTTAGCTCGCTTCTGATTGGCTAATGCCCGCTCTATGACGTCACCCAAGTCTAGGACTAGAGAGCGACCCTGTGGAGGAAGCGCATTCGGCTTCTTTCAGTGGTTCGGGAAGCACGCTTGAAACACACCAAAACCCAGGTACTAAATCACAATTCTCTTCACACTAGTGCTCTATTTCTCAACATTATTGGTTAGAGAGACGTTCAGTAATTGAAAATGTAAGCATAATTGTATTGCCGCATGGTTGTTTTTCGTTGAATGCCGGTTCGCCCTACGGATTTTGTGTTTCACGTTTTCTAGGTCAAGAATAGGCCACCCTGCGCCCCTATGTATGGATTTTTATATTATATTTGACCCTTCGGCCGCTTTACATTTCAAGGGCAGATCGTAAATGTTTGAAAAGGACTGAAATGAACTGAATTGGTGTCCGTGTTTTGGTGGCCGGTGTGAAATGATTTGAATTGAACGCATGTCTCACGGTTACCGGTTACGCCTACTTTTTGCAAACCGTCGGTGCAAATTGTATGAAATTTATTTGATTTTTTGTTTTTTTTTTTTTTGCAAAAAAAGGCATATAGATGACATATTTTGTACAATTCGGTTTTCCTTATGGTATTGTCTGGGTAAGGGAAGACAATTTTTCATAAAAAACAAAGTTTGCCTTTAGAAGTGATATTTTATAATTTTAATGGGTTTTAACTATTTGTTTTTTCTTTTGTTTATTTATTTATTCATTTATTTTTGTATTGCCTTCAGTTGTTTACTAGAAATGTATACTTAGGTAAAATACAAGGTAGGTAATATTAATTTAATTTCACGAAGCGAAATAATAATTTAATTCAAAATTTTCAATGAGGTGCCCAACTTTAACTAAATTATTTTGTTGTTTAGCTCCAGTTTATTTTACTGTCTCCTACTTCAAATTTGACCAGAAAATCTATGTACCTACCTTATGTAAATTAAAAGGAAACATTCTCTACGCTAAAATTTAATATTCTTAAGTTCACTTTTCAGTCTGTAGGTATTTGGTTCAGGATGATTTTCATTCGAAATTGAACATTATCTGACATTAAAATCATGGACCTTATTCACGAAACTTTTTGACGGTGTTACCGGGGGCGGCCAATGTTATTTCTTATGGCACTACGAGCTAACCCAAGCTAACCGCGCTTCGTGAATGAGGGCCTTGTGGGCTCTCGAACTCAGGTATAATTCATAACTAATCTTTCCTTCGGTTAGGAATGTCTGCAGTCTTGTCGGGTTCCCCTATTATACATGGTGATAGAATGATGTCGAAGCAACTGAAAGTTTCATCATCATGAATCATTGTATTTGAACCGAGCCTTCACAAATGTGATGCACGGAATTAATGAGCCGAACCACATGTCGTTTTATTGTTATTACCTCAGGATGGATTTTGTCATCTTCAACCGTGACAACAGCACTTGTATTCTCTGTAACTGGAACAAAAGAAATGAAGTGAAGGTGCAATGCGGCCCCATGCAATTGTAGTACCTACCTAGTTATTACGGCGAAGTTGAGTTCAAAGAAAAACACACTTTGATCTCATCACAGTCTCCACCCTGTAAAGAATCATTATCAACTTACTGACAATATATTATTCTATATCACGGCTGAAGTAGTACAACTACAAGCTTTTCAGTCGGTTTATTTATTTGATATAAGCATTTATAATTATAAGCATTTGTTCCAATTACAACGAAACTTCAAACAAATGGTGAAGTTTTTGGAAATATTGCATCACTTGATTTAGACCGCACTTTAAAATAGTGGTTACGATTTTAAGAATACACTCGTTACTAATATTTCGATGTATGTGGGCCGAACTATTTTTTAAAACTGTTTATATAGGTAGGTAAATGTTTAAATACTACCTTACTACAGTTTGGGCTAGTATTACCATTAATAAATAACCTGCGGTTAATGTAACCTAGGACGTTAATTTAAACTGAGGAAATATGCTCCGGAATTCAGCTTAGGGGCCGTATTATATACATGTAGTTTAAGCTTCAGTTAGTTTAAACTCCACTTAGGAAATGTGGTGTACCATTATACTGCGGCATAGCTTAAATAAACTGCAGTCAATACTGCCTGAGGTTAATTTAAACGGAAGACATAAGTTCCGGAATTAAGCTTCAGTTTCTAATGGTAATAGGTATACCACATTTCCCAATGGGAGCTTAAACTAATTGTAGCTTAAACTAATGGCAAGAGCGGTCCTTAATATAATGGTAATACACAATGTGTCCTTAAGTGGAGCGTAAATGCTAAATACTTTAACTGAAGCTTAAGCTAATGGTAACCGGCCCTTAGTATAGTTGTGCTGATTTCGCTTTAAAATGATGGGCAGGAGTAAAAAAATGTTTAATTTGTAATAATTATTATTCATCGATATCCAATTATTTTTCCTTCAACTATCTCTTTTTTATATTATTTTTTACGTATATTATTGTTTATTTTGTTACCTATTATTATTGAATTCATTGATTTCTATTTATTTTGTTCTTACTGCCTTGTCTGAATAATTGTAATTTTATATTTTTATTTCCACAGACCGCACACAAGAATCTCATTCTTACGCGGGCATCTATTATTTTTTGTAACTTCAGAAATGTGTATTTATTTATTTGTTTTGAGAACAAAATGGGTTGTTTTCGAGCCATTCAATCAGATGAATTGCAACTTTTGTTTTGATGCACCCCTTTTTGCATTGAGCTGAATACTTTTCCTGCTCTTTTATATGACATTATCACGTAACGTGTTCAATAGCCAAGTGAAGTGAGCACTTTACAGTCTAGTTCTGCTACAAGAACTCATTAGCACATTTGAAAGCCAAGGAAAACGGCACAAAAGAACGAGCGCCCTTTATGAATGAATCTTATCTTGCATTTGATTGGTTGATTTGAATTGTGTTCGAATTGTGTGATTGGTTGGTATGAAGTCGACTGCACCCTTCTGGTCTACGTTGGTCTATCGATCGGTGGGCCGTGTTGGGGACTGGGGATGAAAGCGGCAAGCGGCTCTGCTCAGTATAGCGGTCTGCCTAGTAGTTTTAGGAGTCTGTGCGTGTGTAGGGATGGCAACAGAGATCTGGAGAGAACTGAACGCACAAGTTTACTATTAGATTCACTTTATACATTAGGGATTATACAATTAGCTTTGTAAAACTGTGTTCCTTGTAAAACGGTAGCTTTTGATATATTTCAAATTAAAATATCCCGAGTGTGAAGGTATTTTTTGAAAAAATGGGAGGCTGTGCGTCGAAAGAAAAGAAGATTGTCAAAGAAGTTGCAAGGTATGGCGGGGTCGCCTCGGCGACAATAAAAATAACTAATTCTAGTAATTGGAACCATTCCAACTTTTGATCTGTGTTGTAGCCGGGAAAGTTGTCTTTCTTTCTCTTAAGATATTTGAAACATTTTTGCACGAGCAAACTTGGTGCTTGATTAATTAAGGTGGGATGTCATGTCGTTTTTACCTAGATATTTAACCATAGCCCCAATTAATTTATGGGTCAATGATTGTATTCATGCACTAATTTGGAAACCATGTGATAATTAAAATCCCGATAGGGAATTTTCAAAATTATAATTTTTTTATTCTCCATAATTGCACCATTTGCTACAATGAGTTTGTTCACAAAGAAAGAGTAGGGCTTAAATGTCAGAATGACATAAAGGAAAGAAACCCCACGTGTTTTCTTATTTCATACATCATTATTTTTCAATAGAACTTGTTGACAATTTTTAATGATCAATAACAACTTGATTTTCTTTTTCCTCAATGTATTGTCGTATTGCCCTAACAACGGTGCAGAAGTTTGCTCGGGTAATAAGACCAGACCAGAGTTATTAGAAATAGATCACCATGACTACCAGCATCACACAATAGATACCTGGGCAAAGTGACGCTAATGGCCACCTAATGACATAATGGCTGAGAGATTGGGAGGGTGGTGGGTGGGATTGTGTTGCCTCCTAACACATCACCGCGTTAACACTTCATCAATACAGGAATCACGGTCGAGTGGGCGGCATTTTGCCGCCATTTCACATTTCGGCAAATCCTTGGATTATCTGATCAACTTGTTACTCTCACTGCCTCAATTGTTATCCCAACCTACGTAAATAACTGGGAGCTTACACAAAAACAATGAGAGAAAAATGTTTCAATGCCCGAATATTTTCTGTTTCCTTCTTCGTATTTTAATTCAACTAATTTTCTTTGATGAGAATCTCATTATACTACGTTAGTTGTTTAATTGCTAGTATATCTGATAATACTTGCACAAATAAATTCTTGGCATGGTGGGACTATTAATATAATATTTGTCATAATTATGTCTAAGAGAGTGCATCGAAATCATCCCAATATTGAGTACACAATTAATCAAAGAAAAAAAAGCTTTTAATTATGAATGATCCGTCCGGTGGTAATTTTTAACTGCAACTGACGTAGCCTACAATTATTTTTAATTATTTCATTAGGTATGATTGTAGAAACCTGGGGTGTAGGTATACTTTTCTAACAATTTCAAAAGATTTGTTCATTGATTGTCTCTTTTCTAAGGCCCGGTTGCACAATGTCCCGCTAAGTAAGATAAAGTTCACTTTAGCCTAAAGTGGACTTTAGCGGTCTAGATGGCTGTGTTTCATTGGCTGTTGCCATGGTTTCAGCCGATAAATCCTACCTAACTTAGGCCCGGTTGCACCATGTCCCGATAAGTAAGATAAAGTTCACTTTAGCCTAAAGTGAACTTTAGCGGTCTAGATGGCTGTGTTTCATTGGCTGTTGCCATGGTTTCAGCCGATAAATCCTACCGCTAACTTTATCGGGACATGGTGCATCCGGGCCTTAATCGGGACATGGTGCAACTGGGCCTAAGTGATTAAGATTCCATTAACTTTATTTAGGTATAAGCCTAGGTGTATTGATGTCATTAGCACCAATTTAATATTATTTGGTAAATACCTACCCCGTGCTTATTTTTTATTCTTCCTGCAATTCGCTTTTTCTAAGTAACAATATAATATTACTTGGTATTGTTCTTATAAAGTTGGACTTTCAAGAAAAGTCTCTATTTACGAAATCAGTGAATCGTTCTGTTTCTATGAAATTATTTTGTTTTCTTCTCCACAACGTAACTCTGCCAATTACTTTCCCGACGAGCTTGATGGAGGTAACTTGTAATTTTCCTCTGGCTACACATTAGCTATTGTTACCAGTTACGGGGACGACAATTTCCCACCCCAAGCTCGAGGCAATGAGAAATGTATCAAGTATGGGGTGTTGTGCGGCACGATATCATATTATGTCAAGTCAAGCATTTACCACAAACCATCATGCTACAAACTATGTTCTGTACCTCAGAAGCAGAAGGGCAATAGTTTATTTTCTCGATTTTGCGTAGCACGCTTTTGGAATCAAGCTCTATCAATTGCTATTTGAGGGATGTCAAGAAATACTTACTCAACGAGTCGTGTCACCATTACAAATATGATGGGATGAGCCTTAGACTAAGATGAGCCCAGAAATACTGGTTTATGAGCTCACCTCAAGAAACATTGAAATGGACTTCAGCCCTTCAACTTCTGAGGTACAGAGTTTTACTCGAGCGAAGAAGTGGCTATTCCGCAAACTACTCGCAATTGCCACAAACAGACAATATTATGATTTATAACAAGGATGCCGGGTTTACTGTTTAACAATCTATACTGATCATATACTCATCTTTCCAGCTCTCTAAAAGTAGTATTAGTGAGAACATAATCGAGGAATAAAATTGTATCTAATGTTCAGGCGCGTAGGAACTACTTTCATCATGGGGGGGGGGGGGGGGGGGGGGATTGCGACATCCGGACATCCGACATCAAACTGGGGGGGCGAAGCCCCCCCAGTTTTAGCCCCGCAGGGCGTTTTTTGGAATTTAAACCAATTAAAAGTGATTCTGGGGCTTTAAAATGCACTAACTGAAGCTATAAACCCTCCAATTGTTGCCCCGCAGGGCGTTTTTTTTAGAATTTAAACAATTTTTAAGTGATTTTTGGACACTAAACGTAATTTTGCATGGTGAATGGGGGGTCAGCCTGCTCGAGTGGGGGGGGGATAATCCCCCCCATCCCCCCCCCCCCCTTCCTACGCGCCTGCTAATGTTCGTAATCAGATCTGATATCCCTTAGTAGGTATTATGTATTAGTTGTTAGGAGAAAGAGGGTGAACTAATCAACACTGCGCAATGCGATCGTCCTGTGGGCAGCTTAGAGGAATAAGCCACTTATTCCTCTAAGCCATGAGCAAACGATTACATGATTGCAGCGGCTCTGGCGGTCAGGCGTGCTCTCCACTGAGCAACCGGACGAGACTTCAGAATGTTTCCACAGGATTTGACTCGAGTATCATTTTCAGGAGTTGTAATGGCTTGTTGGAGCCTTGGTGTGATGCGTGTGTGTCGTGTAGATGTCCCCAAATCATGGTCCATCGCGTCATGGTTCAGCCGGCAAATCTCTCGCCCGTAAAGATCACATTGACATACTCATGCGCGTTTGATTTTCACGAGTAGAATAGTTTGTCAGATTCACCGTCGCTCCTGCATCGAACATAATCTTGGCCTGAAATTCTCCGAAATAAAATCCCCTCCAAGCCTAAACTGTTTTTATAAATTACTTCGTTCTGCATTTCGCATGGTGTCATTCAAAGCTTCGCTTTTGTTTCGAGCTTTCTGATTTTACAGAAGATAGTAACTTGATTTTCATTTCTTGTATTCCGAGTGAATTTCAATTATTCAGTAATGATTTTGTAGTATGATTTTGTAGGTACTTCGGGAATCTCTCCAGTGATTTCAAAAGGCGAATTCTGTGTGTTTTGCATCTACCTGACTATAATGCAGTATTGAGTGTATAATATAAAATATTCCCTCCACGTCTGCAAAAAAAGAGTTTGTTATTTCATTAATATCTTCGCGAGCAGATTGTGGACTTGTGCTTACGGGTTTATTGTTATTAGGTACTTGCTTATGATACTACAGTTCCTTTGTTGATTATCGTGATCATAAACGAACCTCAAGATGCATTTTGCCGACATAATCTGAAAGTGAAAGGGTTTCACATGTTAGTCTCCGTTTGCTTGAATTATGACGGAGTACTTTACGGGTTCGTAATTTTCACAGCTCCTATTTGTAACTATGGTCGGGTCAACTTCGGACGCCTATCTGAAGACTAATATTATGTGGCTTGATCTGATTTCAGCTCCGAGATGGTTGACGCTGCAGTATTGGAGAAGTTGGAGAGTGGCTTCAAGAAGTTGGAGGCGTCTGACAGCAAGTCGTTGCTGAAGAAGTATTTGACCAGGGAGATATTCGATGCTCTCAAGACCAAGAAGACACCTTCTTTCGGCTCTACGCTGCTCGACGTCATTCAGTCTGGTGAGATTTACATACAGAATCTCTTGCGGACGCATGGATCTCTTCCTTTGTGTATAGAATATCAAACAATTTAATGGCATCATATTTTGTAAGTACCCATCGAAGTTAAACTGATTGCTAAATTTAATGATAATTGGGTAATTAGTTTTATTTTCTTATCTTCTTACATCTTGCCGTGCACTTGGCCAAAGCTAAACCACGGTATTCGAAAGAAACTCATTCGCTGATAAAGATTTAAAGTCTTCATCCGATGAAGTCTATGCTAAAAACGCGTCATCGAACTCTAGTAGGTGAGCAAGGATTGATTGTAAAAGAACCTGACCAGCATCCAATCTGTTTCGTTCAAACGCCGATTTTACTTTGGTCAAGTGGAGTACATAAAATACAATATTTCCAAGAAATTTAACCCTGCTTACTGTATCTCGTGAGGCCAGCTAAGGCCTCCGCTATTTTCGGATGGGATGGTGACTGTCTCTTTGCGATATGTTCAAACGACAGAACAAGGTAATATTTTACAAGAAAAAAATTATCCACCATATTGTCAACGAGCTCATTGATACTACCTTTGTATCTTCAACAGATAATCAACGGGACAATCACAATCCCATCTTAATTGTTACTGTTTATAGTGTATACTCATTGAGCGATGTAATGGGTTTGTCGCCTACAACTACAAGACATGTGGCGGCCACATTCGGTCAGTGGTCTAGATGTTTCAGATCACGAGTTATAGAACAGGCGTATTTATTTTTACTTTGTGTAGCCTACAATTTGACTAATTACTTATACAAACACATAAAATCGCATGAGGCACCATGGTTCCCCACCAGTTCGGAATTGTACTTTTTATGAGTCGTTATTGTGTTTAATTCTGTCTCCGTGCAATTTATGTAACTTTTCATATTTCATTTTCATTTAATTTCATTTATTATTCATAGACATTATACATGGTCATACAGTAAGCTATTCTGCAATATTCGGTGAATAACTCCGCAATTGAAAGGCAATTCAGGGATTTGAAACAACTTCAAAATTCCCGATTCTGCTGGAAGGAATTGACCATGAATCTGATTCCATCCAGCACACTCAGGAATTTAAGTATAGAATAGAGCCTCAGTTTAACTATTAACTTTTGTAGTCTTGTTATCTTGACATGAACGAATCGCATGTGATTTTGTTTTACTGCTAGTTGTCACAGAATGACTGCTTTGAAACAATGTGGAGGAAGTCTGTAGGTAATTCCTGGATGACTTACAGCCCCTTAACTCGTAGTTGGTTCAGTGTTTGCTTCATTGCTTCATTGATTTACTTGATTCTTCAATAAATTAGTGTTTACTGTGTACTGTGCATGTTTGAGTAAAGCTCTTCTGTCGGATTGTCGCGTGCTGTCTCGATCCCAATAATAACACTTCTATTAATGAGATACGCTGCCAGCAATACGTGAACAGCTGTTGTATTGTTACGAATTACGATTAACATGATGTCACATTATCCGCACCATAAACTTGATGTCTCAGCAATATTCTTGCACTCAATTTATTTCTTCCATCCTATGTATAGTTTGGTTACAGTAGATTTCTATCAGTATACTATTTCGAAATCAATAGATCGATTTAGACGTATAGTATCCAAAATGAGAGATCTGACAAATTTTGGATTGGCGGCTTTTGCACCGCATATCAATAAGAGGAAGCTCTGTTGTGGGGGTTGTGGGGTCTGCACTGCGATCGTATAAATTGCTCGACAAACGATCGACAACTCTTATGGGAGAATTACATTGCCACGTCATAGTCGATCGATTACAAAGTCGAGTCAATGATAATCTCTCTTAAGAGTTGTCGATCGTTTGTCGAGCAAAGTTATATAATCGCAGTGCTGTTCTGTCCCCCACAACAATCACATCTTGCACTACAATTCATCTGAGGTGATTGGGATTGATTCTTCTTGAATGCTTCAAATGTGCACCAAAACGAAACACCCGAGCCGAGACACGCAATTTTCTCGGGAGCGATGCTTCCGAGCGTAATTTCTATTCTTCTACAGACCGTGACGACATTCTGCACGGAGTTTTCGGAACATTGTTTCTCTCGGCCCGGACAAAAATGCAATAAACTTGCTGTTACTAATACATGACTCGCTCGCTCGCACGCACTGTATAAGCGTGGAATAAAGTAGCTGTGCTTGTTGTCTCTCTCTAGTCTCTGCTCCATATAAAACCATGTTTATGTTATGACTGAGTCAGAGAGAGGCAGAATAACAGGGTCTTTATTCCACCACTGTACACGTGGAGGGCTCGGGTTCGTCTCCATTCGCTCCCCACTTTGTTCGGATCGTTGCTTGGACTCGGACCGAGGCGAGCTGAGGTGTTGGTGTTTGGTGTTACCATGCAAGGGCAATGATAGTGCAAGCAATGGCGTTCCAGGAATACATTACACTATTAACTATTTATGTGCGTACTAAAATATATATAGGAAAATCCTTTACATTGATGCAATATGCATATTTGTACTAGATACAAGAAAACATTATTTTCTTGTTTATAGCGGTTATTATTTTTTTGTAATATGACACTGTACAGATTAGTATACAATATACATACATTTATTAACCAAATTTGTGATGTCCCCTAACGCAAAATGTGTGTGACCGTTAAATAGCAGTTTCTGTAGATACAGTGTATTACGTAGGTATAGTTATTAGTTCTCCACCACTCATAACTGGATCGATCGAGTCAATCAATTTCAGTACTGCTTTCCTAGACAGACAAACTTTAAGTCCCAATTATAGGACACGACCTCCTCCTCCTCCTCCTCCTCCTCCTCCTCCTCCTCCTCCTCCTCCACACCATCCTTCTTACTTATGCCTCGTCACTTCCTAATCATCCTCTCAATCGCTCCAGATCATCCTTGCCCCCTCAAGAACATTTGCACACATTTCTCAGGTCCACATTGTTAGTTTATTTATTATGTCTTTATTTTGCACGAAGAATACATTACAAAAGAGGCGATATTCAGACACATGCGTCTGTTCTTCCAAGTTGTTCCCGAATGCGATTCTGTTCCATATTTAGTTCGCTGTAAAATGGCGTTATGGTGGATTTTTGTCACGCTTGCCAATGAATGGGTGTGGGCTATGCCGTGGTATGGTGTGTACTTTTGGGGGGCCTCGTGTATTGATCGCTGGATTTCGGCAGACCTTGTGTCTGGAGCGCGGACGGGTTAGGTTGGGCTAGGTTATAGAATTAACCCCCTCCCAAAACCCTCTTTCCACCCCCTGGGCCCCTGGCACTGGCAGACGTGCAATTCCGTATCCAATACCAATGCGTTTTTGTGCTGGAATTGAACTACAATGACTCTGCAACGAAGACGCTTGTGATTGATTATGAACCGAAACAAGGGAATTGGAATGGGGATTGGAAACGGCCCTCTCAACTTTGAATGCGTCGAACTTCTGCTGGTCAAGTGTTTTCGGGGTCCGATCTCCAGTCTACGGGGCTGAAAGAGTCTCGGCAGTCTCATTAGTTCTTCATTGAACCTTTTTACATTAGTGGCTTCAAGCGCTTATCGCAGATCAATATCGATCATTTGCACTTTCCCACGAACAGTAACTCGAGTGTCTGTGGAACTGGAATCGATGTGCATATTGGTAGTGTTCTGCACCCCTTGGAAAGGCAGTTGGAACAAGCTGGTGATATCGGATCGAAACTTTGTCCTGGATTTAGGACACCACAGAAACCTAGCGGTTTGAAAACGTGATGGAAAAAGTTGGTTTATTCATTTGAATTCGAGTACTATATTGACATTTATGCTACTTTTGTTTGATATTTCACTGTTTAATTATTGCTACACTCGCCATAAATTACACTTTTGGCCGCGTGACACAATTGCAATGAGACTAAATTGAATTGTAAAAATTGTCAAGAAGAATGCTGTCTAGTGTCTATACTCGGGATGGTAACTATGTAATACAATTTACAATGCATACCTGCACGGCTGTAAGACTGAGGTACTTTTGATCATTGACGTCGTTTTTGCCACTTAGCGAGTTGTAGACTAATAGGATAATAATGTTTATAACATCTAAGCATACTCAAAGTGCTTTACATACTTCTGTAATAGTTGGTAAATGTATTATGTCTTCATCAGCATAATGCTCGACAGAAGATCACATGAAGCATGAGAATTGTTCATAATATCTTTACATGAAGTACCTATCTAACTTTGTCTACATAGACACAATTCGAGTCCATGAAGCTGTTGATTCTTGGTTCTTGGTGTAGATGCCAAAACAAATGCAGAAACGTCAGAAAGATTATTTTGTATGTGCAGAAACTAATTTGCGATATTTCAGTCACAAGTTCGATAAGTTTGATCACGTTGCACCGAAACTGGTAAAATCCAGACTCGAGTGACGTCAAGAACTCTAGGTGAAAGAGTTGCACCTTGAGTGGTGGCAACTCGGTAAACAATTTTTACAATGTTTGTTCCCTAACACAATTTGAAAGTAGATGATCGCTATGAACCGCCCTTCCAGAATATTACTTTTGAATATAACAATTTTTTTGGAAAAATGCTTTTCTTTTCATAATTTTTTTCACTTTTCGGCAGCTGCGATTAAATGTCTTCTATAATACGAAATGTACTCGCATGTGCTGGTTGGGCCTCTGTGAAGTGAAGGAGTGGGGGCGGGCGGGTGACTGCCCGTCGTTGTGGAGGCCGTTGAATGGGTCCTAATGTGCAAGGCCACAGTGTCAGACCACATCGCCATTTCAGTTGCCCGCACCAATCATGATTAGGCCGTATGATGTACGATTTCCTGCACTATTCGTTTACTGCTCTCTCAATGCTCGTCTTCCACTTGGCAATTCAGCACACAATTTTATGGTACCTCCATATGACGACTCAAAATGTGGCAGGAAACACTATAAGCGGAAATGCTAAAACATGCAGCAATTATAGGTCTTTTTGTTTAGTGTTATATGTTACTCAATATTTTGCATTCGTGAATGGAATGAATCAAACAAATCAGTCACAGTCCTTTGAATGGGTGTTTGTAAAATTAGAGGTCTGCTCTTGTAATGAATTGGTTGAGATGCCAATCATTATTTGAAACAATTCCATCTTCGTGTATTTTTCCCGTTGATACATTTTTTGACATTTTTTTGAATACCTATCTATTATTTTTGATTCAGAGTTCACTCATTTACAAAAAGTGAATATATATATATATATCAGTCAGTCTAGATACGGTTGGGAAGAGAAAGAATTCTCCCACCTTTGTATTAGGTACATATTTTGATTTGGGTTTAGAAAGTTTATTTGCTGCCCTTGTACAAAACTCGATTCAAATACTTGCTTATAAAAATACTCAATCAGATATATAACAAAACGCCAATTTACTTGGACTGATGAATGATGATCCAATTGATGTAAATGTGTCTGGAATGAATGTTGTTTGATAAATGGCTATCTTTGTCCAGGTCTGGAGAACCACGACTCTGGAGTCGGAATCTATGCCCCTGATGCTGAGTCCTACACAGTATTCGCTGATCTCTTCGACCCGATCATTGAGGACTACCATGGTGGATTCAAGAAGACCGACAGCCACCCGCCCAAGAACTGGGGTGATGTCGACTCTCTCCACAATCTTGACCCCACTGTAAGAAATATGACTAATCTCACTAATTTTATCCATATTAAGGTGATACAAGCACTCAGCCGTTTTAGAAAATTGAGAGAGAAAAATTATTTCATAATTATTTTCGGGTGAAACTTTGATAGGTAGGATGTTCACATGATCAGTCTCATTGTATATTAGTAGCACTTTATCATTTTTGCTTCGTACCTTGTTAATTAGGCACCGGTTATTCAACAAAACCGCTCAAAACTATGAAATTTCCGTTACAATTGGAGACCAAACCTGATAACCAATTGATCTCGAATATTAATCATAATTAGATAAAAGACAAACTTAGGGTTATCACTTGGCACATTATTCAAATTAAATTTCATACGGCACCCAGAGAGACAAGAAAATAGACAATGTTCACCAAAAATCGACTAATTATTACTAATTAACAAAACAAAAAATTTAAAATATGCTAAGTGATAATCCTAAGTTTGTCTTTTATCTAATCGTGATTAAAATTTCAAAGAATTTCGTCAACCCATTTTGTCTCCAATCGTATCCAAAAAGTGTCTGCAACAAGCGGCAAAATCGCTCGCGCTTGCACCACCTTCACTTGACATTCAAGCTCTCTCATTAGCTACTTAGTCCATAAAAATGCAGCAAAGTAAGATAATGCATATAAAGGCCATAATCTGATTGAGAAAATATTTTTCGATGGTTATACAAAATGTTAACGGGAAACATTCCAAATATTTGAGTGAGAGGTGAAATTATAACATTTATTTTGTATTAGTTTGACTGCAAACGTCCCATCAGACCATGATGATTGTGTTGTTTGTGCAGGGTGACTACATCATCTCCACCCGTGTGCGCTGTGGTCGCTCCATGGACGGCTACCCCTTCAACCCCTGCTTGACTGAGGCCCAGTACAAGGAGATGGAACAGAAGGTGGCCACCACACTCGCCGGCCTCGAGGGAGAGCTCAAGGGCCAGTTCCACCCACTCACTGGCATGACCAAGGAGGTGCAGCAGCAGCTCATCGACGATCACTTCCTGTTCAAGGAGGGAGATCGCTTCTTGCAGGTGAGCAGGAGAAATCATCCCAAAGAATGTCATCATCATGAATCATGTTTTCCTGCTAGGAAAATTTGCTTCTATTATAGGAAACTTGTCACGAAATTGTGGACACAGTAGTTTACTTATATATTTATAAGTTTTTCATGATATTCATACCCAGTAGGTATTAGAATGTGCAATCCTACTTGTTATTAGCTGTAAAAATTCGATACCCCCTAAACGAACATTTCTATCATTATAAAGACCAAAATGCCAAAAGTGTATTTTTAAAATCATTTGCCATTTATCATTTATTTTTAGTACATAGTACTTCTGCACAAAAGATGTCTTGTGGAATGAATATGTTTGTATGTTCTGGAATCGTTGCCATGGTTGCTACAAGAATGTTTGTGTTCCAGGCTGCCAACGCTTGCCGCTACTGGCCATCTGGCCGTGGTATCTACCACAATGAGAACAAGACCTTCCTGGTGTGGTGCAATGAGGAGGATCATCTCCGTCTCATCTCCATGCAGATGGGTGGTGACCTTGGCGCTGTAAGTACCTGACAAGCAATATCTGCTTGCAATGTGAACAAAATTTCAAGGGGCTACCACTGTTCTTACATTTGTTGAAGTGCATTGTGTATGAATTGGAGTGGTCCTTATTCTAGTTTCACTACTGAGCTTGAAGCCAATTTTTGTGTATAAAAACGAATATATTTTATTTTCTACAATAAATAATAAATAATTAGTATAAATAATTTCAAATTCAAAATGTATCAAATTCAATTAGAATAAACCAGAATGATTAAAATATTTATGCAATCTAGTTATCAGTACCTACTAATGAGTGATTTATTGTTAATTACGTTGCAATTAACAATTAAGCAACTTAAAATTCTTGGATATAAAATGAAATCCACTCTTAATACACAGACATGAGGAATTAATAAATTTGTTATTTCCAAAATTAAATTAAACATTTTATCTTTATTTTTCTAAATGCAACAAGACTTTCCAGTACCTATGTAGATATTTTTATTCATCATCTCCGTATCTGCTCGCTCCAGGTATACCGTCGTTTGGTGAACGCCGTCAACGACATTGAGAAGCGTGTTCCATTCTCGCACAATGATCGTCTGGGCTTCTTGACCTTCTGCCCATCCAACTTGGGCACCACGGTCCGTGCTTCTGTCCACATCAAAGTGCCCAAGCTGGCTGCCGACTACAAGAAGTTGGAGGAAACCGCTGGCAAATACAACCTCCAGGTAACTTACAACAAACAATAATCGGATAATTGGATCATATTCATGTGAGATGGGTTTCATTCAAGCCATCTCGAGTCCATGTCCTGCCTTTGTTTTAAAGATTTCTCTTGTGTTCAACCAAGTCAAATATTGGATGGTTCATATAATTTCTATACTTCTTCATTATCTCCCTCTTCTCTTCTATGTCAATATAATTTATCTTTCTAATGTTGCATGTTGTGTGAATCTTCTTTGTTCATTCAGCCTTGAACCTGGAATTTGCAGGTTTACATACTATGTCCACTTGTTAATACAAGTATCACAAATATCACAATTAGCATATCAATCTTGACAGTGGAAGTCACTATGTACTTACTGTCAATAATGGTGATGGTTATAGGTTTTCAAACTTTTATGGGGCTCCTTGGTTTTCTTCCTTTAGTCTTTCACTTTTCTCATTTTTGTTGACGATTACTGTAAATGGTTTTGGAACTCACCCTAACAAATATTGTGTATTCCCATTTCTGCAGAATAATCTTCCCTTGTTGGTACTTATTAATGTTTTTTAGCTGCCACATTATTATTTTACACCGTAAAAGGATATAAAAAAGTAAGAATATCAAATCCACCCAATCTGACATAATTTGTGTGGCACAAGCAAGAGTGAATAAATGATGAGTGAAAATGAATGCAGTGTAGAAGATGGAGTGTAAAATGTGTTCTTGTATCGGTCAGGTGCGCGGAACCCGCGGCGAGCACACCGAGGCTGAGGGTGGCGTCTATGACATCTCCAACAAGAGGCGCATGGGTCTCACTGAATACGACGCAGTCAAGGAAATGAACGACGGCATCGCTGAACTCATCAAGATCGAGAGCTCACTCTAAGCATTCAATGTGACCGATTCATCCAATGCTTTTATCCATCATTTCAAAATTACTTATTATCTTATGATTTTGTCATATTCGTTTCACTTATTATTGCAACACGATTCTCCAATGATGCTGATATTTACTCCAATCATTATTTCATGCAGTGAACTCTAATTTGGATTAGTCTTGGTTCTTTGGATGAGTTTCAATTAATTTGTCTGAACAATTGAATTGCAATGTGTTTCATCTGTTGTTTCACTTTTTAGATTTCCTGCATTAATTCTTATATTACTATCAGTATTTAAAAAGATTGGATTTGGATCAATGTCTGTCGCTTTCTTTCAAATAATAGAATCGCACAAACATCTTATATAATCAATATATAATCATATACGTAATCTATGTATTTGATGTATGTATCTTTGTTTCAACCTGAAAATAAAATGTCGTTTCAACTCATATATAACCTTTTACGAGAAGCTTGAATTGGAGTTGAGAGAAATTAAGTTTGGAAAAAAATCCAATAGGAAATATTTCATTAACATGTTTAGACTGTTAAAACTTAAAACTATGTCATAAAAAATCTAAAATTTATAGCATGCTAGTCAAGAACAGCAGAAATGATGTGGTGATCAAGCGTACCACATTCACCTAGGTGTTAACTAAGTGTTCAGAAACTTAGCATAGTTGTGGTGATTTTATTTAGCACATTCTCTGGTCGCAGTAGATGACATGGCAGCTGCTTATAATCTTCTTATGAATATAAATTGCTTTTAAGTATTAAATACCTAAATGCTTGGTTCAATTGATTCGGTACTTGATAATTTCGCCATTTTGCAAGCTATATGAGGCGTGATGTAGCATTTAGTTTCTAGTTATTGTATTTCGTTAAATTAATTTATTTTTCAGTCATGGTATAAAAAGAGGTCATAGCAGTGAAAAAGACTACAGCATAATTACATCTTAATAAATACCATTCCCAAAGAAATTATATGGTTGGAAGAAATCGACTGTTCAAAATAAACAAGCTGACAAGTTTCCTTAAAATTGTATTTTATTTATAGAACCACTTTTCCATCTAAAATGTGGTAAGAAATAGGTACATTTCTATTTATTAAGTGAGGATAATATCAGAAATCAAATTTTGAATGATTTGAGAGAATTGTAATTAACCATGCCCATACTGGCATGAGACTGGTATTTTACAGGCGTTAAAATTGGGTCCTATTTCCTATCCTGGTTAATCAAAATGGAATAAAATTGAAAACAACGTCGATTCTGGAGTTTTCACAATATCTTTGGTTGTACCATTGAGTTTGTACGCATGGATGCTATATGCTCTTCACTATTAGTCAAGACTATATATTTTTAATAAAAGAGTTTTAATAAATAGCTAAACATCAATCAAACCAATCATTCTCAGGGTCGAAGGTGACATACATTATGACCAGGGTCAAGGACCAGGGTGTTTCACCTCGATGAGTCAGCCTTGATATACGAAGTATCCGCAGGGTATTTTCAGAGAATTTATTATCTTGTCAATCGATCGATATAGCCAAAATTATATTTTTTTTCCAACATTGGATTAACGTTTTCCAACATTTGAACTATATTTAAGTATAAAATACTCATTTCTGTCCTGTAGTTTGCAACTCGTCCTATTAGGGTTGTTCTTTTCACAAAATGTTATAAGAGGGAAAGTGCTGGTACATGAAATATGAATCATTAGGCTGTTAGTGGTTGGGGGCGGACGCGTACCCTCACTCTTTTTCAAGGTGGACGCCGTCCGCCAAGCCAACTTATTTTTTATAGAAGTAAAAATTGGCTTAAAATTGTGTACAAATCGCATAGAAAGGCACCAAATTTGGTCCTGAAATTCAAAATTTTCCCGGGGCTATGCACACCGTACCCGCATTATATTGGGGGGCCCTCCCCCCAAACCCCCCATTGTTTTTGTAAGCAAATATGTTTCCCCTGACTTCGCCGAGCGTCCGCCCACTTATTATTTTACAAATTTACCACTGATTTTAAAAAGTCCTTCAGTGTGCCATGCAGGCAGTGCTTTTTTAGATTAATCTAAGTTACGGCGAAATCCTTCCTTTCACTGTCCAGATATACCTACAACATTCTGTAAAATATACAGTTCCTTTTTTCGTAATTTGAGGCAAATTACAGAAAACTTTGTGATTATCAACAAATTGATAAGGTATCTGCTGATGAACTGTCAGTCAAATTTTGTGTCAAAACTACTTACAAAATCTTTACATTAATTTAATAAATTAAAAAAAATTCAGAGTGCTATGAGAGTGCATAATGCCTAATGCGTGAGGGGGGGGGGGGGGGGGGGGCGAGTGCCTCCCGCCCTCATGTACCACTATTATTATCTTGAAAGAGTCGAACAGTTTTTCATTTTGATATGAATAAGAGTCCTCCTATGCTTTCATGAAATTTCTTTTTTATTTGTTATGATCAGCCTCGATTATAGTTTGCCAAAATGTCAAAAATAGACACCTAAGGGGTGAGATATTAGACTCCCATTAGTCACAATTCGTCTACTTCCATCATCATTTTGACGCGAAATGACATAGTCGGGGACAGGCAAAGATGAACCCGCTCTAGCATAGGCCGGCCTCATCTATGCCTGTCACCGACCGTAGCTGTCAAGTCGTTTATCAATTACTTTATTTTTCTGTCTTCGCTTCTGGATTTACGAAAGAAATAATAATATGATATCTCCCTCCGCTCAGTGTTGCTCTTTATTTTCTTGGTTACCCAGTGGTGGATAGAATACACAATATGCCATAAGCCTGACATTCTTTATTTTAAAGAAAAGATGGTATGGTTTTGTGTGGTGAGCTGATTCGTTCGAAAGAAGAAATTGTGTTTGAAATCAGTTTGTAAGATTATGACATTACTTCTTAATAATGTTATGTAATAATTTTCAATATTGTTTGGAAAACAGTAACTTTTAGTTCTGACATTATTTAAAATAAATGGCACTAAATTTTAAATTCATTTATTTTTTATTAAATAAATAAATAAATAATAAATAAATTTAAAATTTAGCGCCATTTACTGCGCATGACAACTGTTGACGAATCACGCGATGTTATTTTAGTAACTGTTGACCAACCAGCACTTTCCACGATAATCAGAATTTGTTTCGTCTGTGTTGTCAATGTTTTATTAGGAAATAAGTCTACGGCAATAGTAGTAAATACTGTATTGACCTAACACCTAGTTGGGTTAACAGAAAACGACGTGATTATTTGAAGAAAAGAAGGAACAATGGTTACCCTAGCCGCTTTTTGTAAGTATTTTGTCACGTCTCTACCTGTGGCTAAGCACACTTTCATTGCCGGCTGAACTTTTGTTATATTATTCTATTTTAGAATTCAATGGAGAAATTAATGGCATATTTCATGTACATGTTAAGTTTATTATACGTTTTCGCCTTTCTATAGGACGAAATCATTCGTCTGATTTGCTTTCTCGTAAAGGAACTGTCAAAACTCAGCCGAACATAACCTTTAATTTGATTCCAATTCTTTCTTGATTTGTGCCTAGGTAGTAGGTAGGTAGGTACCTACTACTTCTTACTGTAGGTAGGTGGTTGCAGCATAATGAAGATAAAGAAAGCCACGTATCCTTCTGTTAATACCTACTGGGTATATTGATAGTCATGGGTGTCCATAAAATTAGGTAGTACCTAGGTACCCAGGTAACTAATAATATGTCCCTTCCATTAAATTGGTGTTAAATCCTATGTGAAATTGGTTTACATTTACTTTCCTCTTTTAGAAATGCCCACTTTCCCAGATGCTTAGATTGGACACCAACACACACGGCCACACTCAGTGAAACTATATCGATTTTTTTTGCAAATGACTGAACAACCTTGTCATGTGTTGTCTTCACTGAAAGTAATGTTGGTTTATGAAGAAAAAAAAATGGTTGTTTGATTATCCATGTTTGGTTGTTCTCAGGTGTGTTGATCATATTTACTACTCAAAGCAGTGCCTTATACACCCCAAGCTCAGATGTCGTGGATCTGACTCCATCTAATTTTGACCGGCTTGTGGGCCAAAGCGATGGGATTTGGATTGTGGAGTTCTACGCAGAGTGGTGTGGCCATTGCCAACAACTAGTTCCCGAATACACAAAAGCAGCTAAAGCATTAAAAGGAATTGCAAATGTTGGAGCAGTTAATGCTGACGAACATAAATCACTTGGCAGTAAATATGGTGTTCGAGGATTTCCAACGATTAAGATCTTTGGCATGGATAAAGAGAAACCAGAAGATTTTAACGGCCAGCGAAATGCTCAAGGGTTCGTTGATGCTGCATTTGCTGCGATGAAGAGTAAAGTTAACGCCCAGATGGGTGGTAAGAAGTCGGGTGGCTCGAGCAGCTCTAAGGTTTGCTACAATCAATGAAGTTTCGTAGTTGAGGTTCCCATATTTACGAAGTTTGAATTAGTAATTTAGTATAGTTAGGTATTCCTACCTATTGCAAATCCATGTTAAGATGTTTTAACGACAAGATTAGTAGGTATATCTTTGTAATCAGTAGAAGGGCACCAGTACTGAGACTGAAATTATCATTTCCTTTAACATTTGCAGAAAACCTAGATTGTTTACATCTTAAAAGGACTAAGATTTGTTCTAGAAATCTTTTGTTAGCCTTTTTCTAATTGCAACATAATTTTCAGGCTGATGCAGATGCCGTGATTGAACTGACCGATTCTAACTTCGACTCGCTTGTGATGGACTCTGATGATCTTTGGTTGGTGGAATTCTTTGCCCCGTGGTGTGGACATTGCAAGAGTCTTGCACCTCAGTGGGCTCAAGCTGCATCACAACTCAAAGGCAAAGTCAAACTCGGAGCTCTCGATGCAACTGTGCACACCATTAAAGCAGGACAATACCAAGTACAAGGTTAGAACATTTTTAATTTTTATTTAGATGTGTCTAAAAACGCGGTGAAATTTCTTTGAATATGACAGAAACTTAGAAAGTATGAAAATCTGATTAAAAAGTAAATCAAGGACACTAATGAAAATTTCACCTTGTTTATACAAAGAACTGAAATAAATTGAAGGTAAGCAGTTACCTAACTAATCAGTGGACTATCAGTAGAGTAGAAGTTAGCACTATATTAGTAGAAAATGTTATCACTATGGAAAGTTAACACAAATTACAGATAGCAAAATGACCAACTGAAAAGTATCTGGCATCTAGGTATTTAAGTAACTTACCTCATTGTAGTAGGTACCTACCAAATGTATTTCTTTCAACCTAATTTTTAATTTTTACTATTAATATTCAAATTTGAAAATAGCTAAATGAAAATTTATTTAGGAACAGTAAGTAAAGGTATTCGTTAGAAAAGTTAGATGTAGCCTGATTCTTAATTGGTAAAACAGCTTCCCCATATTTATTAATAACATTGTATGAAGTACGTTATATCACAATGTTATAGAATCACATCACTTCAATTGTGCAGGTGAATACAACCATGTTTCACTAACTCTCCCAATGTACTGAATAACCGAAGGTTAATTAACAGGCTACCCAACAATAAAGGCTTTCTCGTCGGGCAAAAAGGATTCGAGCTCGGTATCGGATTACAATGGAGGTCGGACTGCTTCGGACATTGTAACTTGGGCTCTCGAGAAGCTGGCTGAGAATATTCCTGCACCTGAAGTCAAGCAGGTAGATGATTTCCTCACTTAGTTTTGCTTCCTGCTAAGAAAGCAAGTTTTATTTAGCAAGTTTTATAAATTACTGAAACATAATTTTATTCTCGGCAGCTAACTGATGACGCTACGATGAAGGCAGAATGTGAAGATCGTCCGCTATGTGTGGTTGCCGTGCTTCCTCACATCCTAGACTGCCAAGCTGCTTGCAGGAATGAATATCTTGACATGCTTCAAAGCATGGGTGACAAATACAAGAAGAAGTTATGGGGGTAAGTTCAAGGATCAGTGGCCTGGTTTGGGGATACATATTGCCTTTCGCGGAAAAGTGAAATGTGGTAGCTTCTGACAGTGCAAACAAGATCTCAAAGGAACAAGTGTGTTCCTCTGAGATCCAGCTTAGTTACTAATTGATAAAAAAATTTAACGTTTTAGTATTTTGTGTGTAATCGTTGGTGTAATGCAGCTGAGTGATAGCTTTGACTAACGAATCCAGACATCAATATCATTCATAGAGGGGTTGAAAGTGTGATTTCTGATTTATAAAGAACTAAATGTTATTAGAATCACTGTTCCATTCCTTGCCAATTTTTGATTGCGGAACATCCATTTTTAGTAAAATTATAATGAACTAAACATACATTAAAACTAGAAGTGGTTTTACTTAGCCAACAAAAGATAGCGTGGGGCATCTGCTGATTCTAAATTCAAATTATCTTGAAATATAGGCACATCTTCAAAGGATTTAGTTTAACAGTGGATAGCCCAGGTAGATATGATGTGTACCTACTAGGTATATGGAAACAATACCTAAATTACTGTCTAACATGACCATGGGGTGACTGATGTTCCATTAGCTACCATAACATTGGTAACAATATCAATAGGTCAGGTAGTCCTGATATTTGCTGTAGATATCATCAAAGCTGACAACATTAGGGCTATGCGGGACAACTTCTTTTCATTCGGGACGGGACCGGGACGGGATTTGTAAAAGAACTCGGGATTCGGGACGGGATCAATTTAAAATATGAATCCGGGATCGGGTCGGGACACATTAAAATCTCAGGTTTCGGGACAGGGTTGTGCAAAATCGACTTCTGAATTGGATGTGGATTGGATCTGAAATTGCGGAAGGCGGCAGCAGTCGGTGTTCTTCTGTCCTTGAAGCGGTCAGCCAATCACCCAATGGGGTCAGCCAACGGGATTATTCATTTCATTTGTCCCGATTCCAGTCACACCCCGGTTGATTTTGGGACAAAAATACTCTTCGGGATAGGACCGGGACAAAAAAATCATGTCCCTGGACCCGGGAATTGTGTGTTCCGCACAGCCTTAGACAGCATAGGTTACACTGATTCCTAATGCAGAAAGAGCTAGCAACTGATGGGGTGTTCTTTATTAGATGGGTGTGGGCTGAGGCAGGCACCCAGGGTGACCTGGAAGCCATGCTGGAGATTGGAGGCTTCGGATATCCTGCTTTGGCTGTGATGAATACCAAGAAGATGAAGTACTCTATTCTGCGTGGCTCTTTCTCTGCTGATGGCATCAACGAATTCCTCAGGTAACACATATCACTCTGGCAGTCATGTTGAGGTTGCAGACAACTTGAGCATATTTATATTAGAATTAATAATTATAATTATTCTGAGAAGTTGTCCATTTATCATCCTTCAAATGTTTCTCTATCCCAACTATAATCGTAACATTAGTTTTGTTTTGTGCAAAAATAATTGACACGAAACTCATCGACGTCCACTACTCGTATATGGGTTGTTAATTAACTATTGAAAATACAAGCATCCTTAATTTTATTTGAAGATAAAATAATTTGAAGTTTACAATTCATTTCTAAGTATTAACTACCTAATGATTATGTAGTACTAGTAGTAGTGTTGAGTGACTGATCACAATCTTGCAGGTCTTTGCGAAAATTATGTTTTAGTATTTTAAAAAATTATGCAGATACCTTAAGTGGAAAAACTCACATAAATGGAGTAATTGAAATATGTGACAATTTATATTTTATACATAATTTTTCGAAAGAAAATAGTATCTTTTTTCCGATTAGGAAAATTGCATATTTTCTTTCAACTTAATTACCTACATGTATACTGACATTCAGAAGTTGTTTTCCAGATCCCCGTGTGGATATGAGAATTGATTAACAACTTCCGAATGTCACAACTCACTGCACTATTGATATCATTTCATCTTCGAAGTAAAATTTCTTGAGCTGGGTCATCTAAGTCACAATTGTTTTTACAAATGATAAAAAAAATTGAGGTTTAACTCAGTGGGTAATAATTGTATCCCTTTTGTTTTTACCTTGCATAGGGATTTGTCGTTTGGCCGTGGATCAACTGCCCCTGTCAAGGGAGCCACACTGCCTAAAATCAACCCCACCGAGAAATGGGACGGTAAAGATGGAGAACTGCCGCCAGAGGACGATATCGACTTATCAGATGTTGAACTTGATGATATCAAAGATGAATTGTAGGTGTTTATCACAAAGTCATTCCAAGGGGTTTCATGCAGCATTTTGTGTTCCAATTGTGTGTTGTGTAAGTGGAATACCCAGTTTGTTTCGATTTCATTTCATGATAAATAAGACTGGAGAAAATATTCAACTTGATTGGGCATAATTCTTCCATTTCTCTCTTAATGTATAGTAATTGTTTATTGCACTGATTGTAAGTAAGATAATAATAACAACAATTCATAATTTTACATTGAAGTACTAATTATTAAATAAACTAAATGAGCTATTTTCAGAAATGACATGTATAGAAATGGCACTGCCCCTTCAAATTGTTTGTATAACTTGCCGACTTTAAAGCTAAACATTTCCCATAATCTGACATGCAGTGGACAATACATTTGAAACATAAACTGCTCTATCATATCTGCGCAATGGCATCATCGAATGATGACAAAAGTTAAGACTGAACAAATGTCACATCAATCATCACTGTCAATGTAAGTTTAAAAGGGAAATTTCTAGCAGCACAATGGCATCTATCATCCATAATATTGGTCAATGATCAGTGTCAAAACAAAGCACAATACTTTTGGTCTTTTGTAAAACTAAAATCATGTTTTTAATTGCTGCACTTACTTTGATTTTTAAATGTAACAAGTATAAGGTAGTAGATAAATTTATCTTATTCTAGTTTTCCTTGCTCAAGGCGTATATGTTCACGTCATCCGTTATTGTTATCACTACGCTTGTATTAGGACAAGGGGACCTACAGTTGAATCGGGAGATCCAAATATGGATGGGGAGTGGACAATAGGCAAAGCAAAGTGACAGTGAAACGGGCAGTAAATTCCAGAGGAATCATTCACGAAGCAGAGTTAAGTTGGTTTAGCTCAAAGTGCCAAATAATTTGGCCGCCCCCAGTAAGACTGTCAAAAAGTTTCGGGAATGACCCTCCAGTAAAACGACCATCATAAAGGTTGTTTACAATCTTATTATTTAGACTCTCCATTGTTTTGTGTATCAACCCCAATTCAACTGTAGTTATCATTAATCAATGTATACTAACCATGCTCACCATAATAATGGGGAAAACTGTAGATATATCTTGGGCAAAGCAATATGATTGATTGGTCATCTAATTTCGATTGTAGGTATGGATCGATCATTAACTGAATTTCCTAACTTACCCCGATTCAACTGTAGTTATTATTATTCAATGTAAGCTAGGTACCTATGTACCATCATGTTCACCATGAGGAAAACTGTAATCTTGGGCAAAGCAATTTAATAGGTCGTATAATTTCGATTTTAGGTATATGGATCGATTAACTGAATTCCCTAACTTAGCTATGTATTTAATATTTATCGAATTGTAATGATCTCTATAGATAACAGAAAGGGGTAGTGCCATTGTGACAAGATGCTTTTATTTACAAATAATAAAGTACCTATAGCATAAATTGCATTTACTTTTTATTCTTTTACTCTCCGACCCAATTCCTAGATGTCAAGTAAAAGGTTTTCACATTCTGTTGAAGTTATGTATTTTCGTAGAAATTGTGATTGGGTATTTTTAAATTTGGAACTTCAAAAAATATCTTCTTAAGGTACGTTTACAGCTCGATGCGGCGAAGCGCCGACCTTGAAACATCAACATGGTTTATGTTGCAAGGTCGGCACTTTGGCGTGTCCGAGCTGAGCCACCTGATTGGCTAGCATCAAAGCGTCGAGCGCTTTGTTTCCGAGCTGTAAACTTACCTCTACATTTCTCTGGTATTTTTAAGCGAGCGACTCCACTTGAAACTTATGGCTCGAATCTGTTTTTTTTTTTTTTATCTGTCTGTGTGTGCATTTGGGGTCTCCTGCCAAACCAAGTAACGGATCAGGCCAATTTTTTCACAAAACTTATAATACTATTCTGGTTGTGGTCTTAATGATATTCAGCAAGTTTGGTCCATTGGTTTCATCGGAAACTTGATTTTTGTATCGTAGCAACGAAATCTTCTACGAAATGTTCATAAAATACCTCTATGGACCATGATTACTGCATTTCTTTATATCAGTAGGCAGTGACATTATGTTTCACTATTATTTCGACATTGACAGGAGTTGTTAAACTATTTTGATATTCTGCCAGTGTTTATTCTTGCCGTTTGCCGATGCTTTCTTGGAAGTATTTAGTAAACGTAAGGTTTTGTGGTCATCTAGCCATTTCTGTGATCCTGGGAGTAACAAAGTCTTTTGCTTCTCTTGGATTTATATTGAATGCAAGGTTTTGTTGCAATCTTTCCAGTTTCTGAAGAAAATTTGAACTCTTATGTGATCCTGCTAGTGATTATGGAATTTCGGTTAGATCATGGTTAGATGTGCTGCACATAGGTGCTCGCTTATCAACGCGTTACCCCGAGCGTTTTCCTAGTTATTTAATAAATAACTAATAAGCAACTGAAAGGGCATCATGCTCCCACCATCATTATTTCTTCATGCCCATACTGTGGTGGAGTGAAAGTGCGGAGATTTTCTTTACCTGCCTGGAAATTAAAGAGTACTGCACACTTTATTTTATGCTATGCTTTATGTTAAAGCAATTGGAGTGTAGACTTCGGGAATGAAATCCAAAAAAATTATTGAAGGCAGAATTCAATTAAATCCACAAAAACGTGTACCTATACTGTTAGAGGAGAGGAAGAAGTATGAGGAAATAAGCTCATGCATTCTAAAAATGTTTGGTCTATGTAGTACAATTTATTAAGTACTACTCAAATTTAAGAACTACGTACTATATAAAATATCCAATGGCATATTGTACCTATAAAAAAGTACTAACTAAATGTTTGGTCTTAAAATTTAAATATTTATGAAAGAAGGATGGATGGTATTACCAATATTAAATTCAGGCAGTTTTACTCACTTTTCAATTAAATAAGCGGCACAGCCAATCAATCAGATGTACCTACCTACTTCAAAATGATTGATACATTTGAATTTAATACAAAAGTGACTTCAAGCCACTAGAATGTAGTCTTGGTAATAACGGTCCTAAGTACTACTTAATTTTAAGTAAATAGGTATACCTACATTAACATATAAAAATATTAATTAAAAATATCCAATGGCATATTCTATCTATAGGTAATATAAGCATCTATAGACGTATTAGGGCCTATGATATAACTAAGTAACTAGTACCTAAATAATTATGCAATGAAGTAAGTATTTTGCCATTTTAAAAATACTTACTTTGACTTATAAAAATACAAAACTAATTATATTTATATTTTGTTGATAACTTGTCAACAGTTAGTTAGGCACTTACTGCATTTTCAACAATTTTGGCATCTAGGAAACATTTGATTACCAGATCAGTGTTTTGCACAATGAACAGATCTGATGAAACAGGGAATCAAGTCTTAGTCATGTTACAATAGCTTTCAACACTAAACACAAAACAGTACTGTACGTACACGATGAACATGAGTATACTATTTGTAAAATATCTGAGCAAAGCCAATAACCTGCTAGGTAAGTTGTATAGAAAAATACCCAGACAGCTAACAGACCAAATACTAAAAATAGTTCATAATGCTGTTTTATAAAATATCATACAAATTTCAAGCCACAATATTAAACCTTTTCCAACTCGATAATATCGTAGTTACGTTCCTTTTTGCAAAGAATCGGGTAGAAAACAATGAAGTGGTAGATTGCAATTGCCGTCATTATCACCATTACGATGAGTACAACAATCCCAGCCGCTGTCCATCCATGGCCACCACTTTTCGTTCCAGCCGCTGCAATAGAAAATAATGGGAAGAATTAACAACTTGACATATCAACGGTTTCAAATTAGGGTTGCCACCTTTCAATGTGTGTAATCCGGGACAGAGGACATTCCTCTTCCTGACGCGTAGTGAGGGTGGGTTGGGGGGGGGGGTAATCTCTGAAATACAAACTTTTGGGGAAAACACACTCTCAAGGCAATCAATGGAGGGTATGGGGAGCACAGCACTCACCCTAGCAACACACGGAACACACGGGAAAATGGTGAATTTCAAAAATGAATTAAAGCCAATTTTATGAGTTTTAAGCTTCAAATTTCAGCTATTTTGATCACCTAACACTGCGAGGTTATTATGGGAATTTAGTTTAAAAGTATCAGTTTCCATATTTTTCCCCAAATATTGAAATATCTCAAAAATAATCATCTAGCAACCCTGTGCAAACAATAGGACGGCTGGAAATGTTAAAATTAGGTAGGTAGGTATAAAAAATATTGCGCTTGGGCTCAAAATTCATAGGTAATTCAGGGACTATTGCTGTCCCGGATTAATTATTGCAAATTCCGGGACAAGGCAATAGAATCCCAAGCAATCCCAGAAAATCCACTGAACTACCTACATCAATATGCTGGAAGACTATTAGCGGGGTCTCGCTACGGAGATGAATGAATCATGTCATGAATTAAGCCCGTTCTCGGCATGATACAGGTCGTGGCCACCATGTTGACAGGAACTTGGCTGAGAGCCAAGATAGGTTGAGAGCGCATAGTAATACTAATAGTGCAGCGTTAGTACCTACGCCAATATATAAGTAAAATTCCGTATCCAGGAAATTTATTTAAATTTAATTATGCAAAAAGTAGGGTTGGGCTAACCTGTTCCAAAACCGAACCAAACCGGCTTTAGATGTTCACGAACCGAACCTTAAAAAATGAAATATCTGAACTCCACCAATTTGACATTTCCCGCCAACATTTCGTTTCAGTGTAGCACTGTAGTGTTTTCTAGAAAGAATGCTGTGTCACAAAGAAGCCAAAGAAGAAATAATGCAAATTGTTACAGACCATTAATAATTGTAATTTTATTGTACATTTCTTACCTTTTCTTCATGCATAAATTCAATTATGTGAATTAATTTTATCAAAAATAAAATGCACTAAAACGATTGGGATACCTACATTATATGAGTTAATTTAACTTATCTCTTGAAAATTACCTATAGTGATTATTTTTACTCTCCACCTGCAACTGCTGTGTAGATTTTGCACCAGGGAACAATTTTGCAAATTACATTAGGTATCTAATGTATGTGAAGCAAAATATTAACTACAAACAAACTATTGTTTGATTGTTTGATGTTATTTTTTGTGTATAAGTGATATAGCCACTGCAGGTAAAAAGGCAAGAGGTTCGGTTCGGAGGTTCGGTAAAATATTTAAAGTTTGGTTCGGTTAAAAAATATGAGGTTTGCCCACCCTACAAAAAAAGACTAGTAATTAAGAACGTACTGATAAGACATACGTGCAGTTGACATAGGTAGATACAAATTTGATTTAGATTTTACTTCTATTTAAACATTACAAATTTTATTTAAAAAATACACATTTTTATATCAGCTGTATCAAAACATTTCTCGCGATGACCCATTATGTTTTTGGTGGGATATAAAAAGTATACATTCATCCAATTTCGTGATTTGTTCATGAATATTGAAGGCAAGTAGCTAAATGATGAAACAAAATGATCGTTAGTTATATACCATAATACCACGCTGGCTGGACCAGCAACATTGGACCCACATATTTTATTATTTGTCTCTCCGAGTGAGAGTAAACACCTATGACACGATACAATACTCCAAATACTCCATCTAAACACTGACTGCATTCAATGTCGCTTAACCTTGGCGATTTTGTGAGAATGGAGTAGGTACTACCTACTTTAGTCTTGCAGTTGACTTACGTTTGTCATTTGAGGAAGATGGCTTAGGTCCAGTACTAGAAGCTGCTGGTTTTCCACCGGCAGTAACAAGCGTTCCCTCTGAAAGTAACAAATATGTCATGTGGGTAGGATGAGTGTGATCACTGATGATCAGTGAAAAGTTACTATCTGAAGAGTGATGAAGGTAGGTACTACCTACCTATATTTCAATTAGGTATCTACTTAAAGCTACTTAGGCACTGAACAAAATATGTCACCATTTGCTTGAATGTAACTTAGGATACCATACTAAACTAGGTATGCACCTAAAATGACTAAAATATTGCAATGAATAATAGTAACCTATATAGGTAGGTAGTACCTCACTCTGGATTAAGTTATTCAAATACAGTCTTCATCTCAGGTCCAACGTCATATACAATTCTATACAAGAATGTCATGATTGTGGGATTTAATGTAAGAGTATATTATTAGCATAGCATAATATAGTATGGCATATTATTTCGATAATTTATCTAAATTTTTGAAATTTGTTTATCTGCGGCACTTGAGCAAGTGTCAATACCTACTGAGCTTTCCCTATACTGTACAGAGGCACCGACATTTGTTTAATCCGATAGGTGCCCGAAAATTAATGCTGTAGGTAGTATGTACCTAACGAATATGGTGGAGGGCTGTTCAGCGACAAGTGGGTCGGGGGTGCTTAGCCCCTGATATTTTTTAAATATCAAGGCCCAGGATTTATGGTGGAATTCCACCCCCCGACCCAAAATTTGTTGGAAACAGTTGACAGATTTATTATTATCAATAATTATTTATAAATATGTTTTTTAAATTGAAATTTGTGTGTAGTAGGTACCTACTCAGCTAATAAATAAATTTAAATAACATTTGATTTGGCAATTTCATTGGTTTTGGATGGAGTTTTCAGATGGGTGCTAAGCGCCCCTCAGGTATTACAATGGGTGTTCATGCCCGTGAGCACCCCACATAGTTGATTCCCCTGAATCCTGATACTTGTAAATTCCCTTTTCATGCAATGAATGAGTTATTAACTTATTAATTTTACACAATTGGAAACACAACCTTTTAGCAGAAACTTTATTTCTACAGCTGCCTGTTGACAACTTGAAATGTTGGTTACAAATTATGCCACCCTCTGGGTCTCCTGTACATCATTTATGTGCAACACCAGCAAAGGGGTTGAAAGATTTTATAACCGATTGCAGACAGCTACACGGAACGAAGTGACTTAAGGTAGCTCAACTGATATCTCATATCTTCCAAATAAGCCTATTTTTGGCAGAGGTATCAATAATCACTATTTACACGATACTGTGAAATATGAACAACTTCTCGTGTCTAGATTTTGAGATATTGTAGTTATAAATTCCTATTTTTAACATTTGTATTTGTATTTTTTTTTTGTATTTGTAATATATCCTGCAAATGTGCTTTGGCATGGTGGCAGTCTTTTCTTTCTTCTACTTCTTTCTTCACTTTTTCACTATCATCCTTTTATATTCCAAAAGTTCTTCAGCTCTTTTCGCTTCCTCACTTAAACTGTTGGCCATTAAAATCATGACGATTTCCATGCTATTTTTGAGTTTTGAATTTTACAGAGGTTCAACGTTTTTTCAAAAAACTGATTTCTAGATAGATAGTTGGACATTCTATTAGGAAAAAAAATGAAAACAATACCAACGTGTGCTATTTTAAAAGTTATCAACCAAAAACTAAATGATTTCCCTATAGGTACCTCCTGTGTTACAGTTTTGTTCATTCTCGGAATTTCTCGGTAAATCATTCTCGGATTTACCATCAATATTTGATTGGTTGCTTCTTATAATCAAATCCTCCAACCCCACATGCTTGTTATGCTATCTGCATTACTTCTGTGTTGTCGGTTGGACAATCAAGTTTTGAAAAAGGACTTTGAATTTTGCAAGCAATTTATGTGACCGCAGGTGTACGCTATGCAATAAGCAATCAGGCAAGTGTAAGGAGCATTAGCTGAGACATAATAAAATATACATATTACATATCAAATTAATTTGCATTATTCCGATATTCGATTGGTCGTCAATCCAGGAGCCCACTATAGAAAGCACCTTTCAATGATCAACTGACAGAGGAAGCTTGAACTAGGTAGGTATTCCTAAGATTAAATTGACTCAAATAGGTATACCTACCATTCCTACATTCTTGTAATGAGCTAGATACTAAGCATCAACAAGATACCCATTTACGCCCTTGCCCATATAGGTAAATTACTTCAGCATTCCGACTAGGCAGTACCTAGGTAGTAGGTATGTAGTGTCAGGTATGCCGGGCACCTTTCCATGGAGTCAATCAAAACAATCGTCTACTATCCTATTCATACCTATACGAACAGTGAATATACTTCTATTCTCAATTCGGTGCCTCTGGCATACACTCTATAACTTACGTAAAATGAGAAACGCCAAGAAAAACCATATAAATTGATATTTCATGGTTAACTGAAACAGAACTTGAACACTGACGCTGAGAGACGTAACCAAGGCGACGACCTTTTTGAGTTGATTGAGTGACGTATGGCACAAGCAAGGCTGCAGCCTGCAATCTGCAAGGCGAGCAGAGCAAGTGTTTTCTCCCAATGTGTGCATTGTAATGCGCTCTACCGGCATCCTTTACAACATATTATTTGGCGGGATTAATCAAATTTCCATCCATTTATCATAATTATTTTTGTTTAGACATTGTTATTGTTTTTATGTTTAGTTACATTATTTCAATTCAGCAACAATTTGTAGTAGCAGTAGTATAGTAAGTAGTGGTAGTAGTACCAACAATCATAGTGTACTACCTACGTTTTTTTTAAAGGCCCCCCTGTCATTAAAATGCCATTCTAGATCATGTTTGAGGTAATGTAATCACATAAGAGCCACCGTTTGTACGAATACAGCGCCGAAAACCAGAATGCCATGCGATATTCCAATCGGAAGTTACAGCGCGCTCAATTCTTGAAAGTGGAGGGGGAACACGTCTGACGTCACCGCTACGGTAGGCGTGGTTTTTCTCTAGTAGAGCTGCTAGAACCGTATAACGAAATAATTCGGGTTTTTGGTGATAAAAACGTAGATTTTGGATATGTTGTAGAGGAAAAAATACTATTTGATTTGACAAGAGGATTCATTTCATATCTACCCCCGTTAGGGGGTGGCAAGGGTTCAAATTTCGGGGAAGATTTCATATCAATATTAATTCCCACGAATTGTACAAATATAAGATACCACATAAAATGCGATAAATTGTAAAAATGTTCAAATAATATGTAATAAATGTAATGTTGACCAATAATTGTAAGGGGGTGGTTAAATTTCACCCTTTGCCTTAAATATTTGTCCCCACCGATGGCTGCCACCTTAACGCGGTGGTGGGGTTTGCGTTGGCCAATGATCCATTGCAGCTACGCCGGCGAGCATATGCTCATGTGTAAGGGTTACCCATGCCGGACAGATCAGTGGTGAGGCCCAGACCAAGAGCAGCCAGGGTCGGCCTAACCATGCCCTCCCTTGAATTTGTGGTCCCCTCGGGCCGGCCTCCCCCCTCGAGATGGTGATCCCCCTGAAATCGGGTTCAGCCGGCCCGAATCCTCACACCTCCCGGTCCGTCCCCATTCCGGCCTGGCCTTCCCATCAGTGCTGGACTCCCCCGGATCGGGCCCGTTAGGTCGACCCCCTCCCCTTGCCCTCCAATTATGATCAACAAAGTTAAATATAACAATGAATGTGCGCAATATAACCTCGTCGTTGACGCGCCATTAAACCACACTAATCTAATCTAATCTAATTAAATATTTGTTATAATTCACAGTTTAATTTATGATTAAAAAATTCAATCGATAAATAAAATTACACGGATTAGTGATACGATATGTGTTTTAAATTTAGAGTGACCTATGCTCGTCAGGTGGTGATAAGGGTTTAATGTTAGGGGATGATTTCAATTAAAAATAATTCTGATTAACTGCAAAGGCTCTAATTTAAATTGTAACAAGGTCCAAAACAATTGGTAAAAAATATAATTTAATAATGAACACGATTTGTAGGGGGGGGGGGGGGGGGAGTTGGAGGATTTCAACCCCTGACTCATATTATCATCTTCTACATATGGGCCTCGCTACATTTTATGGCATGCCCAGTGGCATCAATGTTTGTACTGCTAATTAGTATTTAAATGAAATCTTCCCGCACACGTCTCCCTCAACTTTTAATCCTTGCCACCCCCAACGGGGGTAGCTAGGTTAAAGTTAAAGTACAGGTCACTTCAAATACAAAACAAATGTCATAACATAAATCTATTAATTTTATCTAGCAGTTAAATTATCAAAACTTGAAATTGATGCATAAATGGGAAATATAGATAATTTATGAGGCAGGGGTGGAATTTACACCCCTCCCCTCCCTCACCATCCACCATTTTAATGTTTGTGAATTCTACATTTTATATTGAACTTATTTTGGATTTCGTTGCAATAAAGTAGGTAGTAACTCATATTTTCTCAATTTATTGTAATTAACATTTAAATTAATTCATCCCCTAACACCTTTACGACCCCTTCACGGTGATAGGTCACTCTAGATATAAAACGAATATCGTAACAAGAATCTATGTAAATTTATCTATCGATTGAATGCTCAAAACTTAAAATCGCCCTGTAATTGTGAAAAATAGTAAATATTAAGAAAAGGGTGAAATTTTACCACCCCTTACAAGTTTTGTTCCATATTAAATTTTTTATATATTATTTGGACCTTGTTACAATTTATCGTACGTCAAGTGGTATGTTTTATTAGTACAGTTCTTTGAAATTAATAATTATATGAAACCATCCCTCAAACTTTGAACCCTTGCCACCCCCTAACGGGGGTAGATATGAAACACCTCCTGGGGTCACAGCAAATGGTTATATTTTCTCTACAACATATCCAAAATATACGATTTTATCACCAAACCCCGAAATGTTTCGTTAAATGGCTCTTTGCAGCTCGACTATAGAGAAACCAAACCTACCGTAGCGGTGACGTCACGGAATCAGCCGCCTATGGGTTATATGGGAATAACTTTCAAACTAGAGCTCGTAGAGACTTTCCGTTTTCGGCGTTGGACTTTTAAGAATGACGTGCACCTTTTATTTTAATGACAGGGGGCCTTTAAGCTATTTTACACAGTACACGGTCACATATATTATTAGAATACATGTCAGAATTATTCAAATTTAAAAACAACATACTTACAGTTAGTAATTTCAATGGTCAGGTTAACAAAATATAATAAACACAAACACGCTCAACCAAAACACCACAAGACAAGAGCATGTGCTAATTATCTTATGGACGAAATCCATTGTCTAATACGTATACGTATACGTACTTGATTATTGACCAATAATTAAAATCCAAATCTTCTCCCTCAAATTCTTTAAATTATTAATTGTAGATATGTAATACATTATATAAAAATACACAGAAATCGATTATTAATTAGTTACAATGTAATGTTTTAATATTAATTTGGACAGGTCCATTGTGATTTGAGTACGTGTGCTGCTTGGTGATGTTGTATATTAACCTGTTGAGACTTGGTAGAAATACCAGTCAAGGAAAATAGAAAAACCGATAAATCCTACATCTGACACCACTTTTAATTTTAAAATTATATATATCTTTTTAAACTACTTTTTAAACATTGATTATTCAAAAACGTATTTCTGAATGTTCATGTACTAGTAGAGCGGCTAAGGTCAATATTTGGGTGGAATTGAGCATTTTGTGATACAAGTATAAAATTTGGTGGAGATGTTTGATGAAAATTTGGTTTAAACTATTGTAATTTGTAATTACCACTCGCAAGACATTTTCATCTTAATGTTAAAAAGGAAATAATGACATATCATAAGAAATACGATTTTTGTAATCTGATTCAAATTGACCCCAAATTGACCATAAAGCCAACTTTTCGGAAAATTTGGCTTTTTTATGTCACTTACGGTCGGGGACAGGCAAAGATGAACCCAGTTTAGCATTGCCAAGTATAGGGCGGCCAATACTAGAGCGGGTTCATCTTTGCCTGTCAATGGCAAAGATGAACCCAGTTTAGCATTGCCAAGTATAGGGCGGCCAATACTAGAGCGGGTTCATCTTTGCCTGTCAATGGCAAAGATGAACCCAGTTTAGCATTGCCAAGTATAGGGCGGCCAATACTAGAGCGGGTTCATCTTTGCCTGTCAATGGCAAAGATGAACCCAGTTTAGCATTGCCAAGTATAGGGCGGCCAATACTAGAGCGGGTTCATCTTTGCCTGTCAATGGCAAAGATGAACCCAGTTTAGCATTGCCAAGTATAGGGCGGCCAATACTAGAGCGGGTTCATCTTTGCCTGTCAATGGCAAAGATGAACCCAGTTTAGCATTGCCAAGTATAGGGCGGCCAATACTAGAGCGGGTTCATCTTTGCCTGTCACCGCCTATATATACAGGCAGTCATTTTAAAGCAAACATTCATTAAAAATGTTAATTCAGTAATTAATTATGACGATTTATGTAATGTGACCACCAGAGGTCACCACTGACCCCAGGGGCAAAATCTCGAATGATATCATAGCCAAATCTTTTTTATATGTCCTAAGGAACATTTCCACCAAATTTCTTGCTTGTATCACAAAATGATCAATTATTCCTCTTAGCCGCTCTATTATACCTGTAGCCATGGTGTTATAACACCATGCCTGTAGAAGAAAAACTATCCAAAGAAAATTCAGAATTTTTTTCTCAAAAATCCTCAAGTCATTACCAATAGATGGTAGTAGATAGCTGAGATAAATAGGAGAAGTACAAAAAAAAAACACAAAATATTGATTTGTTTTGCAATATATTGAAGTACCCCATACAAATAATAATTTCTACGAATGTATCATGCTAGTAATATAATTCTTACTACAGTGCCTTCATAAGACATATAACTAAATGTAAAATAAAAATGGTTGAGTTTGACTATATACGAACTGTGTAACAGGTACACTCGGCCAAACAAAACTTGAATGTTGACCAAATTTGAATGACTGCTGGTCATGTCCCATATAACCAATCAAAGCTTGTTTTTGTCATTGAAATGTGAGGTCACCTACTAGAGTGAGACAATGAGATCGCTTAGACTGACTTTTGAAGGTGCGAGCTTACATTTATCAGCCTATCAGATTTATTGAACGTTCAAGTTTTGTTTGGCCAAGTGTACATAAAAATGGCAAATTTAATATGTAAAGGGTACCCCTACCTCCTCCCTTCTTTAGCACTTGCTTACGTTCCTTAGCAGTTGGTCCAGGTAGAACCTAGGCATAACTTATCGTATTCCAACAACACCCAGACTTATGTTACACCTTTGTACTGATGTAATTCCAATGTACGAGTACGTAATCCAACACTCGTCTAAAATCAACCATCTTCTTGGTACTCATGCAATTTGACATTGTGTTGAGACGGGATTGCCTAGGGGATTTTAGGATGCTAATCGTGAGAGATTCTGGGACACAGAACAACCCCGTTAATCCTGCATGCTACTTTTAGGTTTTTGAGCACATTAAACACAATTCTAGGACGCATAAATGGAGCGTAGCGCTCTTCAAAAGTCAGATCAAATCCAAGCTATGGGTTGCCTATAATTAACAAACTGCGTTGTGGGGGTATGGTTGGTCAGTAACATTTGTTATGGGGAACGCATCCCCCAATTCAACCACTGCTGTAATGATAACTGCATACGCAACTCCCACACATATAGACAGTGTATTAGCATAAAGTAGTATAGGTACGTGGAAGAGTGTATCTGCCAGTAATGTCGAGGACGAGCAAACTGGCGAGAATGTGAGCAAACCCATGGGAATCGTTTTTCAATTAAGTCACACTTGTGAGGTTACTTTTTACCCCCACCTTTACTTTATTTCACTATCTTCTCTCGACTGTTTGATCACTCTACACACACTTTACCCCCACTAATTATGTTTTAAAGAAAAAATTATTTGTACAAGTAGCTACTTCCATTTTCTCATAACTAGGAGGTGGCTGCTTATTTAGTATAAAAAGTATGTCTAAATCTTTCAAGCACAGTCAACTTATGTTTTATATTGTAAGTATATTTAATTAAATAAAATAAAACCAGGCAAGGTGTTTCATTGTAGTATACAAATTATTTGTTTAATTTGTTATATTTGATTAACATTACTGTTTATTTATGACTCCTAATAGAACAACTGAAATATGCTGTTGGTCAACACCTATAATTGTATTAAAAGACACACTAATGAAATAACTGGAAAAAATAAGTTTACAAATTTCAAAAGTTCAATAAATTAGTAACTTTCGAACTTTCACCTTCACTTTCAAAACATATAAAACAGAAACACGTTCCTAGGAACGTGATAGTTTCAAATGTTTCTTCCCCAACCCTGAAGGTTGGAATAACCAACATACTCGGTCTAGCAACTGATCTCTATAGAACACGGTATAGAAGTAAGATCCTTCTTACCAGTATACTGTACTTCCAGTATACTTCATTGCGTGGATTGCGCACTGAATCTCTTCAGCATTAGTCCCAGTGAAGTCGAAATGACCAAAGATAAAATGTTCCCTTTCCAAGGCCATCAATTTATAACAGCCTTCTACACGATTTTATCTTTTCTAAAATCACTTTGAATCAACTGAGGTATTACATCAAGCTATTACCGTTACGTAACTGGTTACATTAGTTATTATTGCTGAAATAAACGAAGTTTTTACGGCGGTGACTTAGAAATGTTGACTTCACTCGCATACCATTGATGTGCTCACCACTTGTTTTATTGTATATCAGTGGCTAAGGGGTAGGTTTGACGTCACTCTCATACGCTACAAACCCTGCTTCACACACCAGCACAGTGAGAAGGAGAAGGACAGCTCTGTGAGAAGGACACACCGAGATTTCAATATAAGTAATAAAAACTTTGCCGTCGCACAGATACATGACGTAAGGAATGAGGACACTCTGGCACAGCGAACAGAGATTAAGTAGAATGTGAGTAGCTCTGGCACAGCGAACAGAGATTAAGTAGAATGTGAGTAGCTCTGGCACAGCGAACAGAGATTAAGTAGAATGTGAGCAGCTCTGGCACAGCGAACAGAGATTAAGTAGAATGTGAGTAGCTCTGGCACAGCGAACAGAGATTAAGTAGAATGTGCGTAGCTCTGGCACAGCGAACAGAGATTAAGTAGAATGTGAGTAGCTCTGGCACAGCGAACAGAGATTAAGTAGAATGTGAGTAGCTATGGCACAGCGAACAGAGATTAAGTAGAATGTGAGTAGCTCTGGCACAGCGAACAGAGATTAAGTAGAATGTGCGTAGCTCTGGCACAGCGAACAGAGATTAAGTAGAATGTGAGTAGCTCTGGCACAGCGAACAGAGATTAAGTGGAATGTGAGTAGCTCTGGCACAGCGAACAGAGATTAAGTAGAATGTGAGTAGCTCTGGCACAGCGAACAGAGATTAAGTAGAATGTGCGTAGCTCTGGCACAGCGAACAGAGATTAAGTAGAATGTGAGTAGCTCTGGCACAGCGAACAGAGATTAAGTAGAATGTGAGTAGCTCTGGCACAGCGAACAGAGATTAAGTAGAATGTGAGCAGCTCTGGCACAGCGAACAGAGATTAAGTAGAATGTGAGTAGCTCTGGCACAGCGAACAGAGATTAAGTAGAATGTGCGTAGCTCTGGCACAGCGAACAGAGATTAAGTAGAATGTGAGTAGCTCTGGCACAGCGAACAGAGATTAAGTAGAATGTGAGTAGCTCTGGCACTGCGAACAGAGATTAAGTAGAATGTGAGTAGCTCTGGCACAGCGAACAGAGATTAAGTAGAATGTGAGTAGCTCTGGCACAGCGAACAGAGATTAAGTGGAATGTGAGTAGCTCTGGCACAGCGAACAGAGATTAAGTAGAATGTGAGTAGCTCTGGCACAGCGAACAGAGATTAAGTAGAATGTGCGTAGCTCTGGCACAGCGAACAGAGATTAAGTAGAATGTGAGTAGCTCTGGCACAGCGAACAGAGATTAAGTAGAATGTGAGTAGCTCTGGCACAGCGAACAGAGATTAAGTGGAATGTGCGTAGCTCTGACACAGCGAACATAGATTAAGTGGAATGTGAGTAGCTCTGGCACAGCGAACAGAGATTAAGTGGAATGTGCGTAGCTCTGGCACAGCGAACAGAGATTAAGTAGAATATGAGTAGCTCTGGCACAGCGAACAGAGATTAAGTAGAATGTGAGTAGCTCTGGCACAGCGAACAGAGATTAAGTGGAATGTGCGTAGCTCTGGCACAGCGAACAGAGATTAAGTAGAATGTGCGTAGCTCTGGCACAGCGAACAGAGATTAAGTGGAATGTGAGTAGCTCTGGCACAGCGAACAGAGATTAAGTAGAATGTGAGTAGCTCTGGCACAGCGAACAGAGATTAAGTGGAATGTGAGTAGCTCTGGCACAGCGAACAGAGATTAAGTAGAATGTGAGTAGCTCTGGCACAGCGAACAGAGATTAAGTGGAATGTGCGTAGCTCTGGCACAGCGAACAGAGATTAAGTAGAATGTGAGTAGCTATGGCACAGCGAACAGAGATTAAGTAAAATGTACGTAGCTCTGGCACTCAGTTAGGTCATTATGATTTAGAATTTAGGTTTCCCCACCTCAAAACTAAGGGTGAATAAGTAAATAATTATAGAATGTTAAATTATATTACGTGACTATTAAATATAATAATGTCTAATACGGGTTACATTTAAAAAAATGAAATTTTAAATAAATCCCGACTCTAATTCCATCAGCTTGTATTTGGCTGAGACTACGCATAAAATAATTTTATTATAAACTTGAATGAAGAGATAATCTAAGTTGATTAATGGTTGATTAATTGTGAATCGAATGAATGAAAACTAGTTCCTGCAGCAATATCTTCTCCATTTACTTATACTTGTGTGTGATCTAGCAACCCTGCAACAGCTTTGATTAAGGTAGTGCTGCCACTCTTCGGTGTTCATATGAAGCACTCCCCAGAACTTCACTGTTCTGGCACAAGAGCAAACAGCAGAAGCGAGGCAAGCAGTTACAAAAAAACCTCTGCTTTTCTCAGGCTAATACTACAAATATTATTATATGACCGGCATCATGAACTATGTAACTAATGGGATCTCAGACAAAATTCCGAAGCTTCTTGATGAGAAATAATAATTAATATATTTGCATTCTTAAACGTTTGTTTTGATTGTGTATAATTGAATAGTGTGGATAACAAGATACATTTTATAACTTGAATTACCAAAAATAATATACGCATAAAAGCAATAGGTATATTTGAAATAAAAAAATCAACAAAATTATGTTGTGAAGTATGTTGTGAATGATGTTGTATGTTTTAGTTGTGAAATTCATCAGTCCTACTGATAGAAGTGCAAAAAGATTTTAGCAATAGTAAAGATATGTGTAAATAAATAATAAAGTATACGGTTCGTTCATATAAATGATAGATTTCCCACTTCTGGTTTCATACCAAATCTCTTCATTCTCTGATCTGATTCTCTGAGGTCTGAGACTGCAGCTGCATACGCAAATAAACTAGCATCTACACATCGCGATTCACCCAGGGAATATATTTCACATTTGCCTACATTTGAGTCAATTAACTAACGCATCATTTGCAAGCGATATCTGCACATCCTTGCCTTCATGAGTCATGAGTGGCTTCATGATTATTTGATCTTGTCAATTTGTAAGTTCGAAAACTAGTTCAATGACAGATCTTGAATATCGTCTTATCCTGTGGATTATATTTATTTGGAGGTAGTAAAACCTTCACATAATGAACATCTCAGCCCTTCAAACAGTAAAGTTTATATGCATGTCTTTGTTATCATATCCTTTAGTTATGTACAATAATATCACTTAAAATATAAGTTGAAATGGGAAAATATGCAAGAAAATACCAAGAAAGATAAAACTGCCATAAACAACGAATATCTCATAAACTGTGTTGTAAATAAAGCAATAATAATTATATTGTACTTAAGATGTTCAGAGCATACATGATGAGAAGAATGCCGCCTGATTATGCAGCTATGTCGAGCAATAATGGCATCATGTGGAACTCGTGAGATCTGAACTTCTTGATGGTCCATGGAGTCGCGATCTTCCGTTCATCACCACCCATGATGCTAAAGTTGTTGACAGTTCAGTTTGTGTCGGAGAATGCGCGTCGTCTTTTATAGATGCTGGACACCGTGGCGCCACAAGGCGCCATCCAGCCCATGTTACACGAGAGTAAAGAGAGGGTGGAAACACGACGTCAATGCTTTCGAAAGAGATCAGGTTTCAACCCAGTTTTGAATGCAGAAATAGTATCAATATGAAATAACGTTAAACAATAAATATAATAATCAGTTTATTATATTACTCAATGATCAAAGCTCAAAGTGAATTAGGTGTAACAGCTTAAAGTTAATATTATATGAAATACAACTTTTATTGATACATTGCTTTTAATTTACGTCTATGTACTGTTACTAGTCTATTTCGTGAGTGCCATGCATCGTACTATTGAAAAAAAAACTCGAAACATAGGCTGTTAGGTAATTATGAATTTCAGGTACTAGTTGCCATTTTATTTGTAGACCATTAATAGTTCCCGACGTTCGCATCCAAACAATATTAATTCTGCCAATATAATACATCACAGTCGCTCACTCAATGTCATCAGACTTCTTGCAGATGCTAAAACTAAATGCAATACAATAAATAAAACAATTCTGTCTCCACAGCAATCAAGTGAAGTGACTTTTCCGCCATAGCTGACGATTGAGTAGCGATATTTGAGATAATTTTGGAAAAATGTTTTAGTCGCTCATCGCTAAGTCTACAGTATCATTTTCCTATCAGTTTGAACAAACTGGCGGGATGTGCTAAGTAGTGGGCTCAATATCCTTTACGAAAATGTCAAAATATTGGACAACAAAGAGAGCATCGTCAGATTACAGAATCAACAGCAAAATGTCTGCCCGTCGGTAGGTAATACTGAATATATTTACATAAAGAAAGAAATGTCCAACTGAAATTAATATTATTGTTTTTTAACGAAGTTGTAAGAACTATTGTGTATATTTGGAATACCTTTATATAGGTTATATGAATTTAAACGTATTGTAGTGTTGATCCGTTATTTGGGATATTGAAGAATTTTAAAAAGATCTTCCAAATACCAAAAAAATACACACTAGGAAGTATTTTTAGAGGTATTTTTTTATTACAGGATACCATCATGCCTACCAAATAGTGAGAAAAAAATTTGACTGCAAAAATTTAAATACATTTTAGTTTGGAATATGTGGTCGGATAGTTCATAAATATAGCTTCAAATTAGGTCATATTTTCACAAATACCTATGTGCAGTGTGAGATTTTCCATTCTTGAGATATATTAGGCTAAAAAGCCTAGAAGCTTTGTATGTTTATACAGTTTGGTATGCTATTAATTCATTGTGAACAGTTTAACGGTATATATTAGAGCTGTGTGCAGTGTGCACCCTACGACTCAGCTGGAGTGGAGCGACCGCCCCACTAGATACATACTTATCGAGTATGTTCGATAAGTAAGCGGAAACTTAAAACTAAAGTTGACCTACAGCAAACCTCTACATCTCTGTTCAGGACTTTTCCGAGACTTCTAATAGAAAACAACATAAAGGAAATAAAAAAATGACTAGTCAGGTGATAAAAAGAATAAGAAATGTACTTCGAAAATCTAGAAACTAAGTTATAGAACAGTTATGTGAAACACAAAAATTCCATGCAACTTGCTTCAATCGGTGAAATGTAAAACAAAACAGTAGCTTTATTTATTAGAAAATTAGTTGGACTGGAGTTTCTATACTTGTGTAGTTTTACCTTCTGAGAGCTGCAGAACATTTTGTTGCAAGCGCAATAAGAAGACATTGGTGACAGAAACAAGCGCAAGCGGACCGCAGACTTGGCGGTTCTGTCTAGAGACTTCAACAACACATGACATATCAGCAAAACCAGCCATTTACATCCAATCAACATTTTATGTACAAACACTAAAACGGAACAAGCTTGGTATAGTGAGACTTCAAATATCTTATTTCAGGTTCTAGAGATGAAAGTCTCGTGTCTGGACGTTGAAAGTTTCCCCCTTTATATGTTCGTCTTATTCTTTGACACATATTTTCAGTCCCAGCACAATTAGTGATTTTAGTTTTATGCTGCAATTTATAAAGCTCAAACGAGATAGTGGATTTGATCTTGGAATTTCAAAACAAAGGACAGTGTAAATGCGTTTCTAAGAATCTGTTCCCATTTCGACTTGAGTCGAAATGAAAATATCTTTCGTTCGCAGAGAAAGAAATCTCCAACAAACCCTCATAAATTGCCTGCCTTAACTTAATACAGAGTGAAGCCCACCCAACCATAAGAGAAACTTTATCGAGCATAGCTTACACAAAATTTGATTCTTAAATTACTTTTCGCTTTATTTCATTGCTAAATTTGTTTGAAACTATTTGTGAATTATCGTTTATTTGTAATTGCATTTCGCTTGATTTATTTGCATTACACTAAACCTTGCCTGAGTAACAGCTAAATACAAATAATGTAAAAAGTAAAAAAGCGAGTGCCCCACACGAGACGTGAGCATTGGACACATATCATGATTGGATGGAAATCCGATTTGCTTCCTTCAAAGAGAATCTGTGAAGTCTTGTCATGTACTCTGAGAAAGGTTTGCCATTGAGTGATTATGTCGTCACACTGCACTGGGGCTGCATTAAAAGGAAACGGAACTAATAACAGCAAGAATTGAGTCATTTTAAGAGTACCTAATTAATTTAATTATGTTTGGACTTGTATTTTATTTTAGATTTGACTATATAAAGAACCGAAAATAGAAATTCGCATGAATTTAATAAAATTAAATGTTTTGTATTCTGTGATAGTCGAATACAAGAATGTCAATTAAAACAATGGGCTACAAATGAATAAAATAACTGCGTAAATTAATTAAAACAAGTAGACTCTTTAGTTTTTAATTGAAGAAGACCATCAACATTACAAACGATGACATCAATTCAGACTGACTTACAGAAAACCCCAACAAAACGAAATAGCAGAGCTGATACAGAAATTAAACTGACTCCTCCTTCTCGCCCCTCTCCCCCTCCCCATCATTTTCACATGACGTCATGAAATCATGAGATGACCCAAGTGAAAAACCGTTTGCAAGTTCTGAAATGAAATCCATTTGATTGAGTTCATAGGCAGGTTGCAGCAGTTTTCCCCATAAATGATGCATGTAGATTCATACTAATCAGCATCATTGAGCTATCAAGAATGTTATCAGTGCATAATATAATATTCAAGACTAGTCATGGGTGAGAGAGCTATAATCATGCAATTAAGAATACAGAGGCAAGACTCAATATTGGGGGCAATAGGCACTAAGTAATAGATTTTTCACATTTCTCAATGGTTAATCTGATCTATTCCGTTGCATAAAATTTTATACTAATTAGGACTGAATTAGGTTAGAAAAAACAAAAAAAATATTTGTAAATGTACCTAATGTGCGTGGCACTTTTTAAAACCTGTGAGCAAATAACCTGTAGCAATGTTCGAACAAAAGTACACATCTCTCCCGAAATATCAAGTATATTAGAGACTGAGAAGTTGTGAGTTGATTTTTGTATCCGAGTATACTAAGTGTAAAACTTGCACTAGTCAATGTGTAAAAACATGTACTTGTGGACTCTGGCTCACTATAGCACAAAATGACAGTGAATAATAATGTCGGCTTGTGAGTTTTCGGTCCATTGCCTCCCCCATTCTTTCGCATTTCTTTAGTCCCATCCCCGCTTCTTTCTCGACCCTTCCCCTAACATTTACAGATCTCTTCATCCCCTCGGAGGCAAAATATCACTTACAGAAATCCGACCTAGCATTATATCAAAATACTTTTATGATGTACACTGAAAATATACATGAACACGGTTCATAAAAATAAATTCGTTTTTTTTGCTAAATATAAATCCTTTTTAGCTTTACAAAGCAGTTTATTTTCTGAAACCTGCAACGTTCTTTATGTACAAGATTGCAATTCCTAAAACATGACATTCATATTTATGTGGTGTGAAGCCCCTCTTGTTTTGTGAGAGTAATTTGTTCTCAGTAATAAAATGCGACTTCGGTGCTCTAATCCTTGAGGTGATGACAATGGACCCACTGCAGGGAAATCATCTAACCCATCTTGATCCATGCAAAGTATTCGATCTTCACACAGTAGTTTCCGGCACGAACCGACCATCCGTTAGCAATGGTTAGCACCAACATCATTCTCCGTTTCACATTCGAGATCGATATACTTATCATTCATTGGTTCGAGAATTAAGAATCTACAGAGTAGAGATTTGTTTCTTAACTGTAAGAGATTATATTTACCGAGAAAATTACGATTCTACTGATGATGAATCATTCATGGTGTTACAGTAGGTATTAATCGGAAATGAAGCTGGGACGAACGTGGAACAAACATTCGATTCGTTAAATAACTAGATATTTGACGTTGCCTAACCGGAGAAAAGGCAATTTCATTTCTTTGATAAGAAATCAAATTGGCGAATCAACAGAAAGAAAACAGTAACGTCTCTAGGGGATCTTTAAACATTTAGATAGGTGTTGAGGAATTGATGATCTCGCGGTATTGATGGATAAGATCCATATCACTTTCCCCAGCACTCTCTCTGGAGATTCTGTCATGAGTTTCAATCCCAAGCAACAATGATTCATGATACTTCTTACTTCTATGTTCAAGTATGAATTAATGTGTTTAGCCTTATAACAAATATTGCACAATATTGTTTCCGCGAGAGTGGAACGGCTGCTTGTGTGCCGGTGGTAACAAATATAAAACATGTTTCAAAATAATGATACAATAGTTTAAATTGCGTACATAAATAGACAATAACAATTAACGAATGCACAGTTAAAAATGTAACATCCCACATCTGCCACCATGTGTAATTCCAACTAGTACAGTATAGTTCATACATACCTTCGCATGTGTTACAATATATTATACGGTGATAAATGGTTCAGTTGAGACCTGTCTGGTGAAGATGCAACTTTTACCTTCAGAAAACATTGTATGATTTTCTTGCCTTGTATTCTAGGATTAAAACAATGTCTTCTTTCTTTACAGGTTTCTTTCAAAACAGATTCAACTCTATTGAATGCATTAATACAAATATACACGAACTGGTAGTAATATTATACGATATTAAAGTTAGTAGATAGCCAAGAAGAGATAAACACAACTTCTATCGTTCTTCATAAGAAGAACACAAATTAATTATTTTTTTCTCTTTTTTTTTACATCTTTGATGATCCAGTTTGTGTTCTTACACTTTTATATAAAATCTAAAACACGATTTAAAAGAAAGGGCATACATAATTAAGGTTTGGTATATAAAAAATATACGAAATTGCTGGGTAGACAAATATACGATATATATTACACTGCCCCTGAGCATGTTTTCAACACCTTTGTTAGGAAGGTCTACGCTACATTATAGTCTAAAGACTAAGTAGAGCCTTCCATTAGAGTGCCATATGAGTGCGTGGAGCCACAAATCATACCGCCCGGCCTACAACCGTACATGTATCACTTTGGGAAATGAGATCATATATTTGAGGGTAGATTTCCAACATCTACAAGTTTTTTGAGTATGATTGACGACTCAAGAATGACTCGATGAATAATATGGATTAAGTTTCATAACTGTGTACGTCAGAGAGAACATGGGCGCTGAAATCTCTGGAAAAAAATAAAGCTCACGAAAATGTAATCGATAAACAGGCACTTCCATGAATATCGATAATCACAGGCATTTCCCACAATCGTTAATAGAGACAGGAAATCTTCATTCGATAAAACAGAGGCACCATACGAAAATAGATACTATATGCGCCCACACCACCAATCACAGGTACCTATATTATAATATCGATAAAAACGGGCACCTCCATAATGTTTAATTGGCACTGCTACACAAACACAAGCGTGGTTGTTTAGAAAATATGTGCCGCTCGCTAGCAACGTTATATACACTCGTTAAAAACGTTATTTCACATTCCTCACAATGAAAAACTCGATACCAAATCGAGAGAAACTGAATCATACGTATTTAAAACTAATGACGAAAAAAAAAGTTTTTACTAATGAACTCAGTTTTAAAACAAAGTTTACGTGAATAAATGGAAAACTTGACTAATTTATGTTGTAGGTACGTTATAAAGTATTATACGGCTGAACAATGTTAATCAATACACAAGTGATATTGCAAACACATGCACATTGTCCAGTTGCCTGAAAGCCGAGTGCTTATAAGAGATAAAAGAGTAGCCCTTAGACCATGCTCAGAGTTTTCTGCAAGGGGTTATTTCATCACCAGATTATTTTATGTTTTCGGTAAAATAAATAAAAACGAGAGAAATGCAATCTGCATGAAAAGTCACTGAAACCAACTTTCTCCTGTTGTTTGTTTAAAGACGGCGGTATACCAAACCAGCATCCATCTTGCATCAGCTACTATATTCATTTTCTAATGCATGGCATTTTAAAAATGTTCCTCAATCTTTATTATTTCACTGTAACATACACTTCCTATGTTTTCACAGTATAGGAGATACATTCAGCGTATATTTCTACTAGCAGAATATTTGACAATTTACATTGAAAACAACCACCGCCACCCCTGGATGTTGCCACCAGGAAGACGAGATCTGAGAGCGATATTAAAATCATCATCGGTCAGAAGACTTCGTGTTTTCAATTATTTGGCAACCCCACAAACTACAATACTTCAAAACCTTGCTAACAATAGGATATGTATGACGTTAAGAGGGCTGTCAATAACGTAAAATTATTGCACCACTTTCTAATTCATAATATGTTTATAATACAAATGTCCCAAAACAAGTGTGACTCTACTACATCCCAAACGGCTGAACAGATTGAGCTGAAATTTTAATCACATGTGTACTTTTAGCGTATGAGGTGACCTCTCTCTTATGACAGTTATAATGCCGCCATTTTGAAACAGGAACTCACGTCATATAATACAAACGGATATACCGATTGGAACTCAACTGACGCCAATGGAATCAGACGGTAATCTATATGAAAGTTCAATATAAAAACACAAATATATAAAGTGGATATCACACTATAAAATTCAAATTAGGCAATTTCATTTTCAGCCAATTTGATTGCAAAATTTCATTCAAAATGAGATTTCATTGGCTAGAAAAATTGAAATTGTCTAACTTGAATCATAGAGGGTTGTGGACTACGTCATGAAACCTGAGAAAAACGCGACGGGGTATGCGCCAATAAGTCTGAACTGCTTTATATGACGTTTTGTCCCATGTACACTTTTAATGTATGATTTGCCTTTTCATATAGCAGATCGGAGCCGCCATTTTAAAACAGTATTTTAAAACAGCCGTTTGTGAAAACGGCTGACGATTGGAACCAAACAAGCGTCTATGGATTCAGACAGTCATTTATATGAATCACTAGTAAAACCGGTAAAACTTTATCGTCCTAATAAAAAAAAACTGGAAATTACGTCATAAATATTTAAAATCTACTAAATTCAACTTTTTATTCTATACATATTCAGAAGGTTTATAATGAAATACAAGTATTTATGAATATAAACTTGTGAATTCATGATGTTTCCAACCGCTATTTTTAAAATAGGAAGTGATGCGCATTTAGCTCGAAACGGATGGAGCGATTGGAATTAAATTCCTATTCTATTTAGAATATGCACCTACTTTAATGAAATTGTTGTGTATCACGACTATATTTCCTGTAAGTCACTTAATGGAAATGTCATATGTTTTGATCTAATTAATATTTATGTGTTGAAATACATCTAAATATCAATGAACATGCAATCAATAAACCCCTTAAAACACAACTTGTATAAACAATATCCAATTCTTCTCTCCTAATTTATCCGCTGCACTGTAAACGAATGGTATTAAAAAGGGGCCAAAAATTACTTTAACAGTTATTGGAACATCGTTTTTCAGTGTTTTTCAGTGTATTTTCTGATGAGTATTTTGATGTCCGACCAATGTATTTCTATAATTATTAATACCTACTGTTAATTACTCACGCACGATGAATTATTTTTTAAAATATAATTGTTGAATTAGCGTTTTGACTTTGACCCTTTTCCATTCTTTCTTCATGATGATTTTTCATTTTATTTTTAGAGAGAAGACTTGGCTGTTGTTTTGCACGAAATAGTCTGGTATGGTCGGAAATTTCGGTATCTGGCACTTGAATTTTTCTCTCTTTGCATTTTTATTTCCGTCCGCCTTTTTGTATTTTTAAAAGAATTGTTATTTTAAAGCAGATCAGTATTTTCTTTTTTATTTTAAAAAGTTTACTGAAAATATTACGAAATCTAATACAAATGTTATGTTCCGATGAATGTTCACCACTTCTGCCTACACCTGAGCACAGAAAAATATATGTGGGATATATGCCAATGGGAATAATGCAATTCGGATTCAGATATAAGTAACAAATCTAGAATTATGCACAAAACCTTCGTTATTTTACTTCACAAATTTCGATGTTGACAAAATATTTGTTGACAATGGGCACCATATGACCCAGCGTACTAAAAGTACTGATTTATTATACCTAAGCAGACGGCGGTACATGTGAAGTGTGTAGACACGAACATCTGCTCTAGGAACTTAGTTTGAGACCTGACACGAATCAGTTAATGACTGCGTAATGCGAATTAATATCATATCATACTCTTCACCTGAGTAGCAACTACATTATCTAATACTACTTGTGCCTAGTTCACCCATATTAAATGTGATCAAGTCATTTTCTATGCTTAACTGTGGAAGGGGTTGGTTTGTGGCATATTCTAAGGGATGAAATGATGGGTCAGGGGATAAGGATGGGTGCCTCGGGTTCGAATCCCTCAAGGGTAATTAGAACGAGAGCTGGAGGGGCAGTATTTAGGTAGAGAGAGAGAGAGAGGGGGGGGGGAGAGGGGAAGGAGGGGGATGATGAGCCACCTACCGGAAGCTATGATAGTCTACACTTTCATTAATAAAGAGGTAACCGCGGTGGGATGGAGGGGCGGGGGTGGAGGGCCGGGGTAAGTCAAGGGGCTCGGAGGAAATAAGGTCCTGTCACGTGATGTGTGGTCGTGATTTACACTGAAATGAGGTAATTGAATTTCAAACACATCGTGTTGCCCACTAAATTCCATCAAGCCAATGACTTATTAAATTGTCGACTAATTTAAAGGCACAAGCTCCATTAGTATCGAATTTCACTGTGGTCTCAGGATGGAAATGCTTTTAATCCTTAATTAGTTAGGCAGTTTTATTTTTACACATCAATCATTTTTACATTTCCACATTTCATTAAATGCTTGATATTACACATTTACAATACACACATCATCGATTAAGTTTTTTTGGATATACCGAATCCATGGAATGCAAGTTTTTTAGCATTTAGATGGCGTGCAGTCCTTTAAAATAGCGTCCCGAAATCAGTACCCTTAATCTGATTGCAGAATACCTTACTTAGTATATCCCCAATGTAATCGCATTCTACTAGTGGGAGCCATACATCTACTACTCCTTTAAAAATCATGTGTAGAGCACGTGGCACAGGGACAAAAATATCTAAAAATTAAACAAATATTATATACTTTTTTTATATATACCGAATCCATGGAATGCAAGTTTTTTAGCATTTAGATGGCGTGCAGTCCTTTAAAATAGCGTCCCGAAATCAGTACCCTTAATCTGATTGCAGAATACCTTACTTAGTATATCCCCAATGTAATCGCATTCTACTAGTGGGAGCCATACATCTACTACTCCTTTAAAAATCATGTGTAGAGCACGTGGCACAGGGACAAAAATATCTAAAAATTAAACAAATATTATATACTTTTTTTATTTTTACTGTTTCAATGACATAAGGTCAATGTGTTAAAATAGCGTTAAACAATATTTTACTTAGCTGTCGATTTGAGTTTTACTCGAGTTGATGCACTTGACGTTTTCCGGTCGATTTATTCCTTCCTTTGGACATCTCTATGCCTCCCGACTAGGATTCAACTTGGCGTGTTTAAAACAGCGTGGTAGGAACGCCAAGTGAACTCTCGAGTCTCTACATCGGAGGTAGACCTTCAAGCGTTTAGTAACTCTTAGCATAGTATGTAATGTCATTATCAACCACCTCGCTACTGATTACGATCAACACAACTTACAGGTTCACGTTTCATCTCAGATTCGACTTCAGAGATTCTAACACTTGTTCATCACAAGTGATTGGATCTTCATTAGTTAACTGACTGATATGAAACTCTTATACATAGCAAGGCAAAGGACACACTAATATTTGACTACCGAAAAAGGTGAGATTTAGTTTTTGTTGTTCCTTCGTGATGTACTAATGCATTTTGCCAACATGCAAACCTTTCTCTTGAATATTCTACAAAAGTAGAGACTTGTCAAACATAGGAAGTTCAGTCATGCTGAATAATGTAATTTATTTGTAAATTACATTATGTAGGTCGGTAAATGAAATTTGAAAATAGTAAATAGAACCTCCACCTTCACGTAGCAAACAATGAAAATCTAGGGTAAACAGAACCTCTCATTAAAATATTTTTTACGAGGTGATTTCGTAAGAAGAAAACTTTCTCATTCAGAGCCATTTCTTCCATTTCTAAAAGGAGTGAGTTTAAGTTTTAATCAGTCTCCTCTTTTACTTATTCGTCTATTGCTATACGTATGATAAGCTTCACAAATCAAATTTACTTATATACATGATCAATAACTGCAATATCTTTACATATTGATTATACCAACTCTCACATTCCCTATGCACAAGTTTGAGTGACACTCAAGTCCCAAGTAAACTTGTAAAGTGATATTTAACCTGTTTGAATACTTTGTGAACCCTCCAAAGCCACACATTATTAACACACCTTGACGTAGATATCTTGAGTTCTTATACACAGACACTTACACTTTCCCCGCGTATTTTCCATAATGCCGTGTCGCACTTTTCTTGCTTGCCGTAAAAAGTTCTTTATTCGATAATGGCTTACAAGCTTGAAGCTAAGCTTGAAGTTAAGCTTGAAGCATGAAGGTAATTTCTTAACCCTTGCACATAGAGATATTTGCGAGTCGGCTTTTGTAAAGTTTTGCTTCACTATGTGAGTAATATGGCGCATGCATACCTTGAGTGAGTCTAAACACCACTCGTGTGGTGAGCTAAATATGAAATGTACAAGAAATTTGTAATTCATGAGATGTTTTAAGTTTAAAGAGGTTGTAAAGAGATGTATCCTAATTACAATTTTTTTTAAATGTCAAGATCATAATTTAGAATCCTGATCCAAATAAGCGGCTCATTAAACAAGATAACTGTAAATAAGGTAATGGATAGAGAAGGCTAGTGCTACTACCATAACTACTAAGCTCGTAGTTCAGAATTTCATGAAGTACATAACTATTTTATGCATTTCACTTTATGGATAAATCCGAAGTTTTCTAATGTGGTCTATCAACTGTTATTAAGGGGAATGTGCTGTGAAAATTTGCCAATTTTGAAATTTTTCGTTTTTTTTACCATTATTTAGATTAAATTGTTAATTACATTATGTCAAAATTTGGAAATTTTTAGCCTTTTATTTATGTTGTAAAAAAATATTTTTTGCATGTTTGTAGTATATAGCTTTGAATAAAGTTAAAGTTTGAATGCTGTTATCTCCGGAACTATTTTTCTTCACATTGACTGTTGTAATTTCCTACTTCTTTTTAATGATTCAACTTAGAAGGCTGATTTTTTTTTGGTGTGTGTAGTTATTTGTGATGAACAAAAATTGGCATTTTTATTTATTTTAAAATGAATACATCTAATTAAAATAATTAGGTAAAGTGTTAATTACCAATAAAAAGTGTAAAAAAATATTTTTTATTTTTTATTTATCTTTGCAAACCAAAGTATTACATTAAAGTAAATTTGGAATGCCAACTTCATTAACCCAATAATTTGTGAACATAAAAATAAAAAAATTAACAACGTAGGTCAAGGAATAAAAATGTAGTAGGGATATATCGTAATACATCTTTTAATAACAAATTAATTAATAAAAAATTAAAAAATTAATTTTTTTTTTTTTTTTTTTTTATTAGTTTTAAGCAATTCTTGATATCTTCTCAAAATTTCAATATTGTATTACCTAAATTTATAGAGATAGAAATTTCACAGCATATTCCCCTTAAGCATCAACTTAAAATTTTCTTAGATATGAAATACAAATAATAAAAACAATCCAAAATAGAAATAACATTTGGTGCGTCGTTAAACCTGGAAGAGCAGAGGTAAAGAAATTATGTTGTCAAAATATCGCATACTTTTTAAAGTTAGCGTTTCACAACCATCGGTCAAACACAAAAGCCCGTACAGGACGAAATCGTTGAGGTAAATGAATTGTTTGAAAGTTCCGCAAAACCGTTCAGTCACTCTTGCCACCTACTTGAATGTTGGGATCAACAGAAAATCGTTTGCGGTTGTTTGATTGTAGAAACAACATTGAGTCAGTAGTTCTCGTTCTGAAGAAGCGCTTGCAACGTCTAATACCAGGGCTATTCGTGTTGCCACATACATCACGCTTCACCAATCCCCCATCAACAACTAACGTACTTTTTCATGTCATAACTACCGAGAAACAATATTATTAAGTAAATGTTTCATACATAACTGTTATTACAGAAACGTGCTTGAAATTGCAACAGCTACGTTAAATAAATATTGTTCGATGACAAGATTTATGCTTGTGTTCATTCTTCTTGAAAAGATATTTGCTAAAACTTTGGAAAATGTGTAATTATTAAACTGCGACTAATGCCAAAACAGAGCACGTTATATATAAGTTTAATTTTAACATAATGTATTGTAATATAATATAATACTTCATTCCATTATATCTTTAATAATGAGTTCACACTACAGTGGCCTCAGACATTTAATATGGAAATAATTAATTATCTTTCAAAGAGAACGCACACTGCAGAATGTTCATGTAATTTAATGGAAAAAAATCATCTTCGATATCTCAAGGGAAACATTAGGTATGATGTCGTGGACGTTTTCGGAACCATCGAGTGATAGCAAGGCAGTGGTGACGGTTTGTTTCGATGAACAAACCGTCACCACTGCCCTTGCTATTAGGTATATGTTTTCGAAATGAAAAAGACTAATTTATTATTCAAGATAGGCAATTTGAAATACTGAGATTCATTGTAAAACCAAGGAGAAAGCTCAACTAACAAAGTTACCGCAGTGACTATAAAAGTGTTCGAAAACAATATCTCGTACCTTTCCACAGAACTAAACGATAAAGTTTTATAAAGTTGATAACAACTTACAATATGCATCATGTTTGACGTTCACGATAAAGGAGTGCGATATTTTCACGAGTTCCTAAAGCACATTTCCGAACTGACTCTTAGAATGTATCGACAGAGCAATCGTGAGAAGACTAGAGATTATCACTTCAAAATATCTACTGCAAATAACTTGGAAAGTAGACCACACTATCTTGCTGAAAAGCAACTACTCCAAGAGTTTGAATTAAATCCCCTGTCGGACATTATAGCCACAATGAGTAGACATCATTCTAATTTTAAAATGGAGTTTGTCACTAACATGAAATAATGAAATAGGTACTGCGATATTCATAATCAACGTTTCAAACTCGATTTCGTGATGTTAGAATTAAATGAGTTGTTAGTGGGATTTTGGATCTTAAGAACCTACCTACTTAATTTAACAAAATATGTCTACCAATATTAATTCAATATTATAGAATTTGCTACAAGTCTCCACCGTTATTGTTCGTTTTAATTTATTAAAGTAAACAGTGATTTCAAATATAAAATAACAATTAATAATTTGTTCGGGTTTTATACCTATAATTAATCTCATTTTTATGCCAGGTTTATTTCGACTGAGATTGCCAATCTAATTTGAACCTTTTAAGTGGAAGCACAGATATTTTCAGACTGAAAAATTGTTTTAATTCCAACATAGCCTGAAGTAGTAATACATTGAACTGTTGATTTGCTAAGTACCTGCTCTGTTCCAAATACAAGTGCAAAAACATTGTAAAAAAACAAAAACTTGTAAAAAAAACTGCCAAGCACCTTCCCGCCTAAAGGATTGAGATCTAAAAGAAGGGCCAAGAAATATATTGTTCAAACATTTTCGCACTTAAAATTCGTGAAATAATTTTGCCCAGTGACTGCCGCCAAGCACAACACTATAAACCTAACTTTGTGTCCAAATTCGAAGAAAAAAATCTTTGCGAACCATCATTTTAAACTTTAACAAAATTATACAAATTAAAAGCGATAAATACAAATTCTTCAAAACGTATTTAAAACAAAATAAATGTTTTAAATAATTTAAAACACAACTAAAAAAATAAAAATAAATAAAGCTGGGCGCATTGTGTCAAGAAGAAGGCAACATAAGAATGAAGATGACGATAAAGGAACCGAAGAAATACAGAAAGTAGGAAGAAGGTGGAAGAAGTCTACATGGTCGGTGCAAATTCAATGGGCCAAGCTTTATTGGTAATTTTTTTAATTTTGATTTTTTTTTACATTTCAATTTTCTAGACCGAACTGTGCAATCTGCAGAGACGGGTAAGTGGACCGTGCCGAGGGCAGTAGCTAACTATCTAACTAACATGAAAGTCAATCCTTGCATGTTTGAGGCCCAAATTAAATTTCACCCAAAAGGGATGATCGCAGCACTTTGAAATTTGGTAGGTGTTGTCAGGTGGCTAAATATACCCGATAAGGATGGGTTTCAACTTTCATTTCTCACTGCATGGATGCCATACTACACCTCGTTTCGACCACTTAAGCCGTTGCGGTATAAGTATCTGGTAGTAAGCTCGTAGCGTTATTTTGAAGCGGTGCTTGGCAGCGTCGAGCTAACGCCCGACTAGATATCCTACGAAGCTGTTGAATAACCCCCTAGGGCATTCTGGGCGAATATGACATATTTCCTGCTGTGAATTATTTCTACTTTTCATTCACTCGACTGCAGTCCACATCATAGAGATTAATCCCGCTTAACAATGGATTCGGATTCGAATTCCGCTTTGATGGAGCTAAATAATCTGCAATGGAGACGAAACTGAATTCATTTTTACAACGACCTCGATGTAAACGTCTAATTATGGCGTAATTGACCGTGCTTTGAGTGTCACTATTCGACTATTTGTCACTGACCTCTGCTTTTTATGTACTTATGTGCTTTTGATGTGCCTTTGACGAGACTCTTCATTCAAACACTTCATTTGATCCAAATTTACCACTCCAATTTTTAGTACTGAATTTTAGTTGTTTCTTCAGAGCCAATAATAGGCGGTTGCTGCTTGGTGTGCTTTTGTTTGCCCTAAAGATGACGTTTCGGGGACAGTTATCCGGCCAAGGCACTATAAACTGAAGATGCTAGCAGAAGAGCTGGCGAACGTAGCGCAGAACGTTCGTGGAGTTAGGAACACCAAGAAGTTATTGGTGATTTCATTACATTCATTTCATGCTTTTCATTTCATATCATTGTACATTTCAGCAGTTACAGATAATCTTGATTTACTATTGAATTTATTCAATTATACTTGTTATTTTGGCCAAAGAGAGGTTTACTCTTCATATCAAGAATGAATGATACATTGAAATTAGCATATTTATTAATGAAATATATGCCACAGTCAATCATATTTATCAAAATGATTAAGCCATTTTATAAGCATTATTCAATTAGATTGCAATGTATCGTTCTCCGAGGAACAAATCGTGGGCATTCGGCAAAAAGTCACTTCTCACATTTTTTAGTTCTGAGATAATTGATACATTATCTACAACGAAGTTATCTCTGAAGAAACCTCTATGTATCTGAATGTACACTAAAGCCACTTAATTTAATTACTGCTTCGACAATGCAAAGGAGAGAAAATCACTGATATATACTTAATTTTAGCTTACGACTCTTTTTTGGAGTTTGTGCAGTTAGTGAAAACTTTAAATTGACAGTATTTTCTTTAATACTACTAATACAACTACATGCTTTTGTCAGAATATATAGAATATAATTTTTCTGATTTTATTTCAATGCTAACTCAATTTCACAAAATGGGAACTGGGAGTAGGATCATATTATAAATGACAACTTTCTTTGTTCTCAACTTGTTTGTGGCAATCTTCTTATCTCACCCGAGAAGGCCGTGAAATACATTGAGATGAGAAGATTGTCACCCGAGAACAAACTTATCATTTCATGTGATCCCATTCTGGCTACTTTTTACCGAATGCCCACGAATTCATCCTTGTGATTTCTCGCATGTAATTATTTATCATAACGTTGTTTCATTATCACAGAATAATATTTATTGCAGATTCCTTCCATAATGGGTTTGCGTTTCCATTATCTGACAGGTTTGAATAGTGAAAAAGTAAATTTCGAAACTATCATTAAGGTTGTACCTACGTTTGAAAATTGGCGCGAGGAATTATGAGTGGTTTTAATTATTTTATAAAGCATTTATGGTTTGGCCACACACCACAATCTTTCAGATTGCTTACATCTAACGCTTTCAAGTTGCATAAATTAATATAATTAAATACGTAGGTATATGAATTATATATTGCGATTGGATGTGTGTGTGTGTGTGAGATGTAATAGAGACAAGGTTATCGTGTATTTTAGGATACAGAAAATATATTAATAATTATTTAGTGGTGATAAACATTTGAAGCAATCATGCTGATATTGACTGAAAGTTAGAACTGTCGAAGTCCTGAGATTTTGTGAAGTTTCAAGGAAGTGACAAAACCCAAAAGGCACGACGACAGAATGTTTCACTTGTCGCTCCATCACGGAGTCCATATGGCTTTCCACCCAAGTAGGTAGGTAAAACAACCATCCGTGGAAACGCCACAATTGGAATTGAAAGTCAAAACATCATCTTTGAATTTTATTGTCAGAAATGTAACGCAGAAAAGAAAGCACATTGAAACACTGTCTATATTTTGCTATGCATACAATCTCTTGGGAAATTGATGATGCTTGGTATTTTGCTTCCGTTGATAGTCTTTCAATGCTCAATCTTTCTTCCGTTTCGATGCAAAGTGAATTTCCGACAAGAATAGGAATAGTAGCTTGGAAAGAGTGGAGCGAATGAAGAAGAAAACACAGACATCGATGGAAATAAAAATTCCTGAACACGTAGCAAAAGGTCCTATATTGAAACCAGACCAAACCGATGAAAAACGCTCTTGAAAGTTTTCAAGTGAGTTTCGCGGAGGTTACATATTGATACCTGCAAGCCATATTGACCACCTGGTGAGCCCACTGCATTGCCACTTCTTCGGTTCCAACCAATGCCATAGCTACGTGGTTGGATCTGGGTTAACTCACTTTTCATTGGCTTTCAGAAGTACCTCTGAGTTTAGAGATTTAGAAGAATTAGCTGAAGTTGTTAAACTTTTTTGTCACCAAATAGTCAAAGCTTTAGCTGGAGTTGGACGACCATCCATGATGACCTTCAAAGGTGAGGACGCTGGGGTGTATGTACTGGTGATCCAAATGTATACACTGTTAGAAAAACTTATCATCACAATTACGATTCTCATAAGAGAATTTGATATGTGAAAATGCAGCTGAATAAGAGACTATCTTGTGGAAATAAACAAAATTTATTAAAACAACACACGTCTAACTTTCACGGACTGAAAACCTGTGTCTTTTTCCAATTCTTTATATGGTGTGGAGAAAAATTGTTGGCCTTGGAGTACAGTCATGGCCATGAAAGCTGTAGGTTCCATTATTACTGACAAGACAAACTAAAGTTACCTACTTGTGTCCTGATAAATGGCAACTTGAAGACTTAAAAAAAAACTGTTATTGCAAATTCTCTAGAACTAGAACTTTAGCTCTTAGAGTGTATAGTGGGATATACTCGGAAACCTAACACTTTGATGTGAATTTTGCTCAGATTTTAACCGCACCATGCAGAGACACCCAAACCTTATTATTCTATCTCCTAATCGGTTCGATATCAATACAAATGTGGATGCAATTATTAAGTACTAGTCAATTTATGTGCATGTTAAACATGTGTGGGAATTCCTTCGCGTATGGAATACTTTCTGCATGAATTGAAAAACATTAAAATCCATTTCGCAACAACCTTGAGATTCCAACCATTACTTGAAGGCTTTAAATGGCGCATTTCGTATTTTTATTGTTCATTGGTGAGTTAAAGATAATTCCTTTATTGTTGAGTCTTGAAGACTGCGACGCACCGCAAGTATGTTGTCAAGCAGCGGCCAATACCATACCGGATGTCGTTCGTTCATTAGATACAAATCACATTCGATAAACAGTTTTAGGACATAAGCAATTGAACTCTTCACAACATTTGACCTGCAGTTCGATTGTGTAGCTCATTTTGAGATGGTATGCCCGAACAAAAATCATCGAAACAGTATCTTATTAAAATCCATGGTAATTATACCTAATACAAAAGAAAGGCGATAGCGACAGTTGGTTATTTATTACGTTCCAGATAACGTAATAACCAATTTTTTATTTCATATTTAATAATTTGATAGTTTTTATTTTTTTAAGTATGTTGGTACAGGAACAGAATACATGTATGATCTATTGTCGTTACTATTATTTATTACTGATAACCAATTGCTCTAAGCTTATACCGATCATGTATTTATAGACTAAGAGTTCATTTGGAGATCTGTTTATTTTCATGATCCCGCCATACAAATGATTTAAAACTCAATTCTGGAAGAAGAGTTCGCAGCCCGTCATAACGACAGAAGTGTGTCATTACAAGTTGATATGATATGCATACTTTATTGTCTCAGCAATATTAAAGTGCAATACTATTGCAATACCATATTGTAAACCAGCCATACTAATTCTCTAAGCAAAGGCCAAAGGGTCTCATGTGAGTATCTTATCATCATATCCATAGGAATATAGAAAACATTTATTTGAATCAGTTGGCATTTCAATAGATATTCAATTGAAACATCGCTTCAAATTTGGCGTAGTATCAGATTATTGAATGAAATTGATTGATATGGCTTACAAGTTTGTGTAGCAAAGTAAAGGTTGTCAATACAATTATAGAAGGAAATCACAATTATTCTATTTTTTATAAAATTCTATAAAAAAAAACGAATCAAGATACGTCATCAATTCCCCTCGTTCATATGAAAGTCGAACCACAATAAAAGTTTTCTTTATCAATTGGCTCGCCAGAATCGATCTGCTTATCGAGTCGAGTGCTGGAGAAGATGGTTCGCGGTGTTGTTTGGCGTTTGACAGTGACGGCGCCGGCGCTCTGTTGTGTGGCGGGCGACACCACGGCGTCCTCGACGGCGGCGTCGGCAGCGTCGCACAGTCGTCTCGTGGTCTGCGTCAAGGCGGGTACAGATCTGACGGAGAGCGAGGCGGAATTCGCGCGCGAACATTATTACGTAGCTCCAGACGCGGGAAAACGACCAGCGGAAGAAAAGCGGCCATTTCATTTCAATGCGAGCGGAAAATTAAAAGAGGCATTCTGAAACATTTCACATATAAATATAATATACTTGGTGCATTTAATTAATTTTAGTAATATATACATTAATGAAAATGTACAAAGTAATGTTATTTTCAAAAACATTCCAGTTTTCTTTGAAATAATTTAGAGTCTCGATGTATAATTAAAGTTATATAAGTTTGCATCCTAATTAAACTCATAGCAGTAAAATAATCAGCGGCAATAAACTAAAATTACCATACAGAAATTAAGTTGGGAATGTAAATAATTTGAGGTGAATGTGATTGGTCACTGCATAATCTTAGGAGTGGAGTTCGGCAATTTACTGGAGCCACAATGACAGCAATTACGTGTCATCGAGTTATATGCTTCTGCATTTTCATCGTCGGTAAGTCTTCATTTTATAGAGCTCATTTTTACTGCTTTTTAATGTATCATGGATCTAATCAATTTATAGACATTGCTAATATGAAAGTTGATGGGCGTAATAATCTATAATCTGTTCAATATACCTATATATTTTTAATTGGAAAATGAAAACATGGTGTTAAATTTATTATGTACCTTTGCTACAGGTTTCAATATAATCTCGTTGATAAAATAATTGGTATAGTAGTTCTTCGTACACTCATATAAAAACGCTACAGGCAAATGTTCTTTTAAACTAATGAGCCGAAGAAACATTTTCTTTACTGGTTGCAGACTTTATTTTTCATTGACATCTTTGAGTAAAAGCTAAGTTCAACATATATAAAATATTTGTAAGTGAACTCGTATTGTATGATATTAGTAGTTACTGGAAATATAGCGCCGTCATCCGATGAAAACATTTATTTTATCAAATATGTCACATTTCTGTGCAAAAAATGAACAAAAATTCTGTAAGGAAAAGAGAAAATGTCACAATCAGTAAATTCCTGCTAACATATTTGTGCTGTCAACTCTTTGTTTGCGTTGTAGAGAAATAGACGCAACTTAATGTGAAAGTCATTTCTATGTTCTATGTCCATCTATAATCGCCAGATATTTAGCGATGATGGCGACACAAAGTTCAACAAAGAAAGGATGAAGGACACGATTTAGTCTTCGATAGCAAACATTTGAGGTGACAATATTTGAGTACACGAAGATCAGCACTGAGTGAGTCGTGTTAACCTATTCAAGTACTTCTAGATACAACCAACGGTGGAATGTGTAAAATGTAACGTTCTAGTCATAATAACACATTTCAGCCAGAAGGGATTGCTTTTGGCGTATGAGGGTTGAATTTCTTTGGATTGAATTAGAGCGGTAGCATGTCACTTGAAGTAGCGCTAGCAGATGGAAAGTTTGTACCTCTAAAGTCTTTAAAGCTCTTGATACCTACCTCTTGGTATTTTTTTTTGCAAATAGTTTCTCTACTAGTTTTGAGAAGGACATCAGGAATTTATTTAAAACTTTTTAAAATAATAAACAACAAATAATTGATACGAGTGACGAAAAACCCCAGAATTTTCAATTAATTTAACTATGTGCTATACGTATGGTATAGAGTACAGCAAATCAAGATGTAAAACTTAAACATGATTTAGAGCAATATTATTGACTGGATTAAGATATTTTAGAATTGACGTTTGGTTTAAGTATGTATTTAAAAGAAATCCGAGTACATGCTTTTTCCATTATTACTCATTCCCGCCATAGCAATCATTTTGGAATTATTTGGGACCGTGAATAAAGCATTGAGAACATAAATACGACAAGTTTAGAGTAAGACAATTTGAACCTTGTGATTCCTTACCATTAGTTGTACTCTGACATAGACAGTTAAAATAATGAGTTTCTTTTTTAAACTAAGAGCGTTCATTCAGGCTTTACGGATTATTACGCGCCTGCATGTTTTCAAATAAATCTCTCTCTCTCAAATCTCCGCTAATCTGATTTAATTTATAATCTTCATTTAAGTAATTAAGAAAGAAGTTATGGTAAACTTGGCTATTCGAATTCGGAGAGTATTTTTGTGGTAACGTCGTTCGTTGAAGTGAAGTCCCTTCAGTCAGAATCCTGCAAAGAGCAGAAGACGGCTTGGGTGGAAGTTATGAGATATTACTACTTGGTGGAGGCTGAAACATCGGCGGGGGTTGAGGGGGGAGCTCGTACGTATTTGCATTTCATCAAGTGGAAGAACATTTTTTAGGAATAATTTTTAATTAACATCCTCTTATTTCATTGATTTAAATTTTAAATAACAGTAAACACGAACCATTAAGATGTACTTTAATGGGTTGAATGAGGGTTGACGTCTTTCGGGATCATTTGCTATCTAAATAGAATTATTTCATGCTCATAATTGGCAAGCATTCGCGCTCTTGCTCTCACCCATTCCCCTATTCGAAGTTTCATTCCTCTATCATTATCTCTTTGTTTTCAATTCATTTTCATCTGGTGCTTACTCAGTTACTTACTGTACTAGAGATCACATTGTGGGGAGATTTGGAACCACTCGAAGGAATACTTACTTCTATGCACGGTGGCTTCTATGCCACATTTACTTTCTATTTAACTCCGACTTTCTTCCAAGCGGCATGATTTATACAAACCAATGAAGAAGTCAGTGGTATGTAAAAGATTCATTCCCTCACAAACTTCTTTGAAACTCTTTGCATTCAATTTCAAAAAAGTAAGCCCATGTAATTTTCTCTGCCTAGTGCCTATTGTATTCATATGTATATTAAATGCCCGCATTTAACTGCAATCATTTAGTTTATGGACGCTGTGTGAAGGCGAGAACCAGCAATGTTCTTAGTCAAGTAAAAAGCCAGTCGAGTATGATAGGTCGCCTTAAGCCCGCCCCTGCTTCAGTATATTTCACATGAAGGGATGAATGTTTGTTTACACTGCAAAATCTGACACATAACAAAGCTATGACTAAGTGCTGTACGTACTCGAACCTAACAGAAATGTGGAGTTACTATAGTCAACAGAAAGTAAAGACAATAATAATTTATAGGATAAATAAATTTACCATACATAGTCTATGACGCTACCTAATTTTCTTCCTCTTACTGAAGTAAAATAATGGTTGTTCACACTTTCATGACTAATGACTTCGCATGAACTGCGAGTCTTATATCTCAACTTCTCTGCCAAAATCTTCAGAGCAAATGAAGAGATAAAATGTAATGAGAAGCAATATATAACACATTAAACGTCAAACTTTCAAGAGATTGAAAACGATAATTCATCGTGTATGCGAGAAATCTAGAAGCTTTGTAAATAGTAATGAAATATTATGTTTTCCTATCTAGCATGTTATTCCATTTATGAGGATGCTGGAAGATGTGGAGGAGCCGAGTCTCCACATAACCTAGAGTGGTTCCTGTACTTGCAGGCCTCATTGGATTACTTTTCATCAAGTTTCAGACATTTACTGAGAAGCTCGTTGCTTCATGGAGCTGAATGCTCCTGCATCAGAGTCAGGGGCACGTTTCCCCTAAACAGTTATGCAGAAATCCGTTTTCTTCGAATAATAAAGCAACGTCTCAAAACTGATCGTAAAAATGAGTCCTGGTCTTCAATCTTCATTACATAAACCTCCCCCAACTACGATAGATGCATGTGCACTGTGAGTTATTCATTGATGAAGAAATAAAGAAGAAAGATTCATCAAAAAGTCTTTCAATGGATCATCTCTCGCGAACGCAACCCCCTTCATTTTTAAGTATATTACTAATTCTTCTAAGGTCGAACAAGACCTACTTCTGGAAAAGGCAAATGCCACTGGATAAGAGTTAAGATCGAGGCGGAAGCAAATCAACGGGATGATATAAGAGGATCAATTAGAGCCATTAAGAGTAAAGTGGACGTCCAGCTGCCTACACGGCTTAAGCACGCAGCTAGTTGATGAAGGGTATGGGGGGAGGGGTGGAACAGATAAAATATACGAAGAGGAAAACAGTGATGGAGAAGATAAACAAAGGGGAGAAATCCCCACCTCCTCAACATTCCCATCTCCTTTCCTTGTCCCCTATAATAGAGAAGACCATTGGCGATAAATTATAAAGAGTTGCATGGAACTAGCGAAGCAAGAAACTTTTCCATGTAGTGATTGGATTGTGGTGGAATAGACTATAGTTGTAACAAGCTAACGAGGATTTGCCACGATATCTTCACCGCTAAGACAATACGCGAACAAATACAATGGTCCACCATCTTCCCACATTCTAATAAGATGCTTAAAAGATTCAAAGAATCGCTCAAAGGCAATCTAGAAAATTTTATGCTTCAGTTTAATTATATCATTGGAATTTTGTTCTTCATTCTTAGGACATTCATTTCTTCATTTGTACATTTGAAGCCTTCTTTATTAACTAACTTAATTCTTACATCGCCTTTAAATTCTTCTTTAAATCCTTTTGTCTAAGCTCCTTCATCTTGTGATTAAATAATGTGATTATTAACTATTTGATTATGTCGATGATAGATCAGCCCACGAAGCTGTCATCGAGTGCACGTACTATATAGAGCTGAATGGAAATTGAAAAACACTTCCTAAATAATTAATTGGACAGTATAAGCTTTAATTAGATTGCTTGTCTTAAAGTTAATTAACGCTACAAAGAAGCTAGAGAAAGAAAATTACGAGCCGTTATTCATGATAATTGTTTTTTTTTCTCGTTTTGAGTAATGAAAAATAAAATTGCATTGTACATGATGTTTGGAGCCGCGCCTAAAGAAGAGCTGTGGAGTTAATGATGCACTGGACTAGTTGGCGCAGATGAAGTGACCACTAACAACTAACGTCTCCACTAAGTGTCCATAACTCCGAGAATCTAATACTGTGGCAAGAGATGCGATAACATGGCTATAGGCGATGCCATTTCACATTTCAACAAGAACACTCTGTATTTTCAGTGCAAATCGGAATATTTCCAGAATCGCAATAAATTTAGATTACTACATTAAACGTGTTTATTTAACACGCTTGCAGAATAGTTCTGTCGATCTGGTTCGTTTCTTTAGTAGAGTTCGTAAAGTGAACAATCGGTTTATTTGAAAAGATGTCCTGGCGAGATTACCAATAATTTGTTCTCTTGACACAATCCTACTGATTATTTTCAGCTACTGGAGAGCTGGAAATTCGTCCATAGAACCAAAAAGAACAAGACGATGAATCTGACCAAGTACTTATTAGTTTTATGAAAAATGAGATAGATAAGCTTTGAAAAGACAAGAGTTTCTTTTTGTTGCTCCACCCTAAGGATTTATTATTTGTCTTCCTTTCTAACACTCAAGCACTCTGGTTCACGCTTTAATCCATCGGTACTTGCAACATACTTCTTCACCGTTCTTCACTCAGGTCTCATAGCTAGATCTTCATCGGCCGTTGCGTGGCTCTTTAGAAATACAAATTATGTTTCCTACATGGTTCTAAAATTCACATAAAGCTAAATTTACGTACTTTAAAAAAGCTTCTAATGGATTTATAAAGTAGGATTAGCTATAACTATAGATTGATGAGTTCTTATTGTACAGGAAAACCAGTAAAATCTGTTTCTTTTAGCCAAATCAACATTTCTGCTCTTCAAGACTATTCTAAAGAAGCATCAACACCAGGACTGTTACAAAAAGCCACCGAATAGAGGTTCAAGAAAGTCCTGAATTTAACAAGTAGCTTTTAGCATTTATTTTATTAGTCTCAGATTTCCATTACCATCTTCTCTTCTTCCACCTTCTTGCTTCTTTCCTTCTTTCGAAAGAAAATAGGAATTCAACAGAAAGACATTAATCTTAATTTTCGAAGTCGACTTAAAGACTGAACGCGTGAACATTGAATAAGTTTCCAGTAGCTTTTTCATCTTCAGATTTTTACAAATCGTCACTTACGTCCAGCCCTTATTTACCACTTCATACTGTGGTGTTCTTTGTGTTACGCTAGTAAATCATAATGTTTATGGTTACAAATATTTTAAAATGTATTAGAATAATACAGATAAAAATAGTATTTATTTATTCTAATTGTTTTTAATTATATTGTATAACATTAACCTGAAATGAAGTTGACAAAACATACACAAAAACTGATGCAGATGATGACTGCGCTAATAACCAGGAGTAACCAACATCTGACAATACCGATTAATATAAGGACAATCGTAGTACGAGTAAGCTAATTGTGAAATAGTTTTTACATTTTATATCAACAGGTATAATAAAAGGAACCTATATCAAGGTAGTACAAACAACTCAAAAACCTTAAAGTTGAAACATTTTTTTTAAACATTCGAATTATGAAGAAAATTCATTAGCAAGATATTTTCAATAGCAAATCTGCTCTGCTTATAAAACTGAATACAGAAAACTAAGACATGAAGTGGTTGATGGTATAAAATGCGCTAAAATATAATTTTATTAGAATTGACGAAGGTGAATGTAATGGAATCTTGGCAAGAGAAAAATGAAAAATATTGGGAAACTAATGAACATGTCTGTTGCTACCTGCTGAAGTTATATTAAAGTATTTGGCTAAAGTTCATGCAAGTGAAGATATTTTTTTAAAATTATTTTGTTAATTAAGTTGAAATTGTTTAATTGTGATCAACAAGTTGGTTTTTGTGCAGAAGCAAGTGAAATGCTGTCTATGCAGTTCAAAGCTCGCGTATAGTTGAGTCAATTAGTTGTGGAATGAATGTAAACGGGGATTGACAGGGTGAGTATAAATGATTACATTTGGCAACATATAATATGTATAAGTAAAATTTTGTTTAAGATGTTGAATCTATCTTTTAATTTAGTGGTAGAGTAATTAAGAAAGAAAATAATTCAAATTTTACAATTATGTACGTAATGAATTTTTCCTGCAATTGAAAAATAATGTAACGTAAAGTTGTGAAGTTTTGAAAATGTCTAAAAAAGATAATTATTTAATGAACCCAGAGCAATTTTGTCTCGAATTTTATTTCAGATGGGTAGTGAAGGTACCTACTGAGTATACCTGCCACAGTTGTCTCAACAACTGTGCATTGCTTTATTTGTTATGTTTAAATTTTTACTAAGCTGTTTATGATATTTATTTAGGCGCTGCGTCAAGTATTTTTGGATTTTTAAAATAAAGTTTTGATGGCCCAATTTTTGATATATTTACCTTTCAGTGCTGAATTCTTAGATTTCCATTTCTATTTTTTGTTAAAACTTGGCTGTTATTTTTACACTGAGGGTTTTTATGGGGTTATTTTACGGTAAATAAATACGCTAAATAAATATAGTACAACAGTTGAGAAGAAATGTAATTTTTTAATTTTAAAAATAAAGTAATTACTTGGTATTTTTTATGATTACTACTTTTCAGTGCTGAATGTTTAGATTTATTTTATTTTATTTTTTAATTGTACATACTTCTCTAATACGATGCTTTACAATATCCATGTTTGAATTATGTTTACTGATTTTACAAGGATTAGTTGACACTGAATGATATGCGTTTATATGCATTGAACAAGTAAGAATTTGCTGAGAAATATCTTTAATTGTATCTCTATTTGCAAAACTTTCAAATATGCTGACGATGCAGTATTGATTGCAATCTATAAAATTAAAATTGTTCTAGTTCATTTGAGTTTGCATTAAAATATTAATACCTTCAGTACCGTAAATATAAATCTTCATTCGTTTGATTGTTAATATAAGTTATAGGTATAATTAAATACTCAAGTTCTTTCGAAAATATTGGAGAAACTCAACGTCATTTTTATTTATGGATTGTCATTGACAGCAAGTTTAATACCTCACATTGATTGTTTGCTGAAAATATTGAGTTTGTTGCTTGAAGAATGTATAATTTGAGTAATTCTTCTTGATAACCTTGTTAAATCAGTGTACTTGGTTTTGGACGAGTCCAAAGCGGAATAGTGAATCTTGGCGTGGGGTAATGCGTCACATTCACTTTAAGCCGGATTGAAAAGCAGCAAAATGAAATCATTAAGAGTATTACACCACCTATTATAAGGAATAAATGCGCTTACAAATATAACATTATTATCAGCACATCACGGTTGTACAGGATCTTGTATAATTAATATAGATCCATTTTAAAGTATTATATTCAAAATTATATGGATGTTCTATTGTTTAATGATGAAGATGGCAAGAGCCCATAATAGAATAATGGACTGGCTTATGAAATTCAACAGTAGGTAATGTGTAATTTCATGGCTCCAAATTTAAAACAATTCAAAAATATAATTAAAATTAAACTAATTTTAATAACGGGCTATTGTATTTGTATCGAATTCATTAAAAGGCCATTTTATGGTAATGGGACTCACGTGGTTCTTCAAAGTGTTTTTTTTTTAGTTTTTTTAGTTTCTTCTTCACACTAACAGCATTTTAAAAATTGAGTAGTTACGTACATTTCAATTTCACTCTACTAAATAGATCGTAATGTACTCCATTGTGTGGCATTATTTAGTTAGTTTGAAACATGTGCATTATTCACTGATTATTAAATTTCTGTTAGTGTGAAGAAAAAATAAAAATAAATGCTTTGATGATCCGCTCGCATCCTGTTACCTGACCGAGACCTCGTAACATAATATCGGTCACCATTCTCATCATAATAATATGTGACTTCATCTTCAAAATTTGAATTAATCCCAATCCTTCATTATATGATCCTTCATTAACTATAACTTAGATCGTATTAATAATCTCTACCTCCGCATCTTTTTGCTTCACCTATCCACTTCTTTACCTCAAGAGCACATCACAACTTAATCAGATTGATAGCAGGCAACATTTTGTAATCTCGATTTATTCAGTACTCTGTTATTCAGTACTTGGAAACTTTCAAAGGATTCATGCCAATTTGAGACGTTCCTAATTTTCTCATTCGGATGATTCATCTCGTTAAGTTCGACACCCCGAGTCTTGAAATGTTTAGTAAGTTGAGGCATAAGGAGTACATTCAGCAGAGTGTATCAGATAATATCTGCCAAGTACTCTGCTAACGATTTCAAATGACGTCTCCCATTACGTCTGGCATTCATCCCAAACACGAGATACCAACAGGTCCTCATATTGAAGAGGGAAGAAGGACCATGACCAATGGAATTGAAAACATTTCTATTCCATATACAAGTCAATTTAAATATCTTTATCGAAACAAAATTTGGGCAAAGGATAGGATTCGTCTTTGTGAATAAATTTGAAACGAGTTAGCTAAGTGCATATTTCTCGATTAAAATAAAGTTATGTTACCGTATTGCCATTGAGTGTATTATACAGTCAGCGAATAACGAATTTGCCTGTGAAGTGGCAGGTCTCGGTTCTGTACTCGAGTATTTGACAATCCAGATTGTGGTAGTCACCTGGGATAGAATCCTTCTATTTCCCACACGGCCAGCGTGGGAATACTTAAGGGAAGGTTACAGATGGAATGTACAAATCCAAAATTCTGGAAACAGTCCAATTACAGGACACTGCACTCCTTGCGTTCGTTCTAAATACCTTCGTTCCATCGAGATTTGCAATCATGCTAATAATCATTCACGGAGGCAGCTAGTTTTCGTCGCAGCAGAGTAGATTTCATTCATCTACACAATAATTTAGTCATATATTTTCATTGATTTTGCATAACATTACTTTAAATTTTGGATATACAGATATAAGATTAAGCTAAATGTTCTCATTCCAGAAGCTGGCACCTCCTCAATTCCAAGCAACGTTCTAAGCAATCAACGTAAAGTTTACTTTGGGTGAAAGTTGAAACCACTAAGAAAATGAGAAACATTTTAGTACCTATATACTCTGCTATAATTAAAAGTGGTGATGTCAATCGTGTGTCACTTCCTTCTCTTCAGAGTTGGACGTGAGCTGCGAGCAATGAGTAGTTTGAAGAGAAGATGGATCCTTCTCAACACACATTTCATTCTAGAACTTAATCAAAGTATGACAGAAGTTTAACGATAATTAAATTGCTGTGTATGATCGGTGAAGTGAAACATATTTAAAAAAGCGAGCTGTAAACAAGGAAATAAAACACACTGTTTTTCAAGAGCGCGTATTGCAGTAAAATAATAAAATAATATTCTGCGAGACTTTATACTTCAACCAAAGAAGCAGTACAATAACAAAATAATATTTTGCGAGACTTTATACTTCAACCAAAGAAGCATTACAATAATAAAATAATATTCTGCGAGACTTTATACTTCAACCAAAGAAGCACTTTTGAGGTATACATGTTTCAAAGAATTTTCTTTAATAGTATTCGAGAACATTTCAATACCATAATTTATTAGTAATTTGATTTGCAGACAACATTTTGAATGATTCTCTGTTTAAAACGGAAATCTTTTCCAATTACTCTTGTGAAATAAACTGTCTCTGATATTCTCGATGATAACAATGTACTCAGGGGAAGATTCAAATCATTCTGAAAATTGACTACAGTTAATATTGAAATAGTATCATGAATCAACTACTTTCAACTGTTTAATTAAGTCTCGAGATAAAAGTGTTAATCTGTTGGAGAATAAGCTTTTGAAGAGAATCAGCTATTTGGATAAAGCCTGTCCTAAGGTCCTGCGTCGAGTCGGGCGTACGTCCCGGGCCCTGACGCCTGGCGCCTGGCGCTAACTCGTCTCCAGGGACGGTCATCGGTACCTACCTCTCACCCTCAGTCCTAGCGCCAGCACTCTTCGCTCATCAGTCAAACACGAGGGTGAAAATATAGCGGGAAATGAATATAAATGGTATTTAAAAGTGTAAAGGAAAGAATTACAAAATACAAAACCGAATTGGCTTCAGCTATTGGGAAGTAATTCTGAATGGCTTTTGCCCGAAAATATTTGCTAGAGTCTCACCCACTTGTTTCAATTCCTGGAAATGGAAATTTTTCGTTACAAAATCAAATTATTTATCGCCATGTAGTTTTTCTTAATATGCTAAACCTTCAGCTACAAGAACTGTTATTGAATTTGTGCTTATAGCTTCGAATTTCGGATTACCGATTTCACTGAACGTTCCACAAGCAAGCACGCCAGCAAGCAACTCGAGGTTGGTGTGCATAATCGTCAGAACTTAGCGCCAGAGATTGCAATGAGCTTCAAAGTGGGTCGGTACAAAGTGTTCCAAGAATGTGTATTAATCTGATAGGTTTTAGGACAGGTAATTGGCTCTATTGAGATTTCCCCAAGCTTATTCAAACAATTAGAGTGAGCTAAATTAGAGTGCAGGGTAAACGGTGACGTTCTGTGCCCGACTGGTGGTGATCTATTTGAGTTTCTGAGCTTGTTTGCCCTGTGCGCTGTCTCCTACCCCGAATACTCAAACCCAATCCCCCTTTCGCCTCATTCCCCACCTCCCAATTCCCACCCCCTAAAGCCCCATTACTTCAGGGGTCACAAACCAGCAGGACCGATCGACACATTTTGAAAAGTCGTTACACGTCCTTAACTCAATATTAGAAAATATCTTCTCGGGTGTTTTCACTTTCATCATTTACACCAAAACTCAGCTGCCGTTAATAATAGAAAAAGTTACGATCAAAAATCACCCTTATCGTATTTCCTAACACGTCTCGGTTTTCGCAGTTGAGAACCGAATTGCTATTATCCAGTGACTCTTAGGTCTCTCTCCCGACTTCGAGTCGTGGAAAGCTGCTTCATAACGCAGAATGGTCGACGTATTATCTTATTGTAAAGAACGACGCTTTTAGAAGTGAAATGTTTCTGTTGACATCGCGACGCTCGCCGTCTTAATGGTGGTTCTCTCGAGGTGAAGACGTCACGGTTGACGCAGACAAATAGATAACAAATTGATAAGAAGACTCGCATTGATGTTGCTATTCTCAATGTCGGAGGCAGTCAATTGTAATCTTCTCGAGCCATCTTGGCTGGTGATTCAATGACGCCTGTGGTCAATTGACACGTTTCACAATGTTTTCCTGTTTGTAACCCCTGAAGCATAGTATAGCATGAAGGTTGCCAGGGTGTTTGCAAATCAACTCCCCCCGCCACCCCGCGATTCTCACACCACTGGAATGTCAAAGCAGCGAGAGCAATAAATCGCCAGAAAGCAGTTAGCGCCACCTCACCTCGCGTCATGTTTACAATACATTTGCAGTTGTAACAACACTGGGAACTTTCAAATTAATTTATTCAGCTTAAAATTTCGATTAGTCTTTTGTTTATTTAGTCGATGACAGAATCAACATGTATTAGTCTTTCTCTGAATGAGATACTAACAAAGAGTAAATATTATGTTAAAAGAAGTGTTCACTTTGTCACAAAGCAAACGATTCATTTTGCCGACTTTTGCTCTTGCTGTTACCAAATGCAAATATATTATTTGATATTTTCAGTGTGGAATTTCAGTTAAAGTGAAAATCTTAAAATTCCATAACTTTTAATAAACTTTCTTCCAATCAGACATGAAGGATTATACTAGTTGAGCTTCTTAAATCCTCGCAAAGTGTAGCTTGAATCCTGCAATTCCTGACTAAAGTATATCCTTTGGCACTCGCAATTGATTGGCTCACCAACACTGGCTCTGATGGGTCGTGTCCGCATCACAATAACTGACACATTCACGATTCAACCACACAAAGAGACGCCATTGGGGTGGAGGGAGGGGGTGTAAAAAATGGTCACAATTATGCTGTGTGTAAACCTCAACAATAGACATGAAAATAGAGATATTTCAATATGTCACAGTGAGGGCAGTAACTTGATTTGCAACTACCCACTGCCACCTACGTGAGGGTTGTTGTGGGAAGAGTTACGGTGAAATCCATCCGCTGCGAGGGTTCTGTACAACAACGGCCGAATTCCCTCGAAACTGTCCAACTTCAACTAATATGTAAGAATTTTATTTCTACAATATGTTACAAAAAAGCGCTGCATTTTTATTAATACAACGCGACTAAATCGGAACTAAATGCTGAGAGCGTGAACGAACTGTAGGCATTTAATTGAATAAGCACAACATCCCCACCACTAAGACACTTCATCTATTACGTATAAATGCAATGTTTAGAAGATTAGGTTAATCTCTTTGACACAAATTCACTCTGTGACGAAGCTGCTCACAAGGCTTTACTTTCATACCCTTTTTACAGTTTACAGTTTACAGTTTACAATTTACTATCTAACCCCCCCCCCCCCCCCCCCACACACACAAATAATGCACCACCACCTGAGGTAAGCAGAGATGATATTACATATGACTGTGGTTATGTTGCCAGTACGTACACAACTAATATACAAGAACTGTATATTAAATAATATACATTAACATCATGATTCCATTTTATTAGAGTTCCGTGGAAAATTCTTGTCAATTTCTACGATAAACACGACCGCTTCCTTCAGACCATCAGACTGTCGTGTTCCTATAGTGATGAGGGGGACACAGCAATTTACTGACACCTTACAGACACCTCTTCTCTGTATAGTTACTGGACCATATCTTCTCAATTTCTCTTCTATAAGCGTTTTCGCGTTTTAAATAAGTTTTAAATTGTAGTTCGTTATAAATTGTACTATCTGAAAATCGCTATGCCTGATGCCCCACCCTTAAAGCTCACAGTAAACGTATCGTAATTCCTAGTTTAAAAGCCCCTTCGTCTTCTTGTTATTTAGTACTCGTTCATTGTCTACTGCAAATCCTTACATTAATGGGTCTTTCTGATTTCTTTTTAATAAGTCGTGCTTATCTTTCTTTACTATTCTACAATTTCGCTAATGCCAATGGTCAATAGATGAATGAATATAATAATAATAGGTGATGATTAGAAATAGGCATAGGATGGATGGTGGGAAGGTGGTATTTAACCTATTAGTAGGTAACCTTCCCATCATTTGCCTCTGAGACTCCTCTGACTGAGAGAAATCTCAGTCAAAAAGGACGACAACAGAAATCGAACCCGAGATCTCCGGAGTGAAAGTTCAGAGCTAAGTGTCATAGCAGATTGCTCCGTTTCTGATCATTTACAATTATATAAACTTTGATAATGATGGAAATTTAGTGTAATCCGGTAGCTTAATGGTTGAAGCATAGAGCCGGTAACCGAAGGATCTGGGTTCGATTCCCAGTCGAGGTGCGAGTTTTTATTTCGCAGATTACCTTCCATATATAAAGTTTATTGTGTAAATAATACATTTATAAGACTGACTATAAGGTATCAATCTCATCAGAAAATAGTGCCATCTGCAATCTGCAAGGTGGAATTCCATATCTCCCCTCCCCCCCTTTCTCTCTCTCTCACTCCACTTCTTTTAGAATGATGGAACATCTTCTATTACGAGCACCGGATTCGCACCAGATGCGAATTGTTGTTCACAACTAAACGCAAATGGTATTATTTAAAAACGTTCCAATTCTTTGGACTGTTTGACGACTCGGTTCTTTACACCTCTGCGTTGGGCTTAATGTAATTGCTCTCAGCATTGTTAATTGGTTTTCACCCTCAACTAAGGAATTCCTTCACATTCTCTTAAAGACAATTCCGAGCGTGAAAAGGGAACGAAGAGGACGAAGTGACGAGATTTTATCCGCGGACTTTGCGGAGATATGAAAGGCGACTAAAGTCTTTATCAAATTCATATTCTAGTATACGTGTAGGCCGGAGCTGTGAGGACTTTATTACTTGAGATATATTAATGTTTTTTACGACTGCGGTTTCGTAAAACTTTTCTTCATGACACCCTCCTTCAAACTTTTTCATTCCTTTTCTATTATTGGGGAGAAGATAGAAATATACTCATCTGTGTTATCTCAAAATATGACTATCTCTGTCCCTTATTTTTATTGATTTTTTTCTTTCTCTCTCCCTCCCCGTGAATAGTATCTATTTTTGCTTTTCGTTTTTAGTGTTATTTGTCTGGAATGGATGTTGGATTTTGGGGGGTGGCATGTAGCCTAACCATCCCAGCCGCCCCATTCAGCCACCCCGCCAGATTCTGTCCGCCTCACGATCCTTATTCTTAATAAATGTGCGAGTGTAAGTTGAGATGAACCGACTGACTTCTACTATGAAAGTTACGAGCCTCAACGAGAACACTTTACCTACTTACAATTTCATAAACAGACAAACTTTTCTTAAAATGGAACGTGAGTAACAAACCAAGGAAAATACGAAACAGTCGGATCTAATTCTGAAAATTGTTATCTTATTTCTTTCGACGGTTTGAGAACAAAATGTTCTATAATTCGTTGACGCAAAACGTATAAAAACCACGGAATAAGGCCAGAGTCCCAAGTGATACTAGACGAACTGAAATGTAATACCGTAACGAATAAATTGAAACTGATAGGGAACTAAATCGAAACAATCGAGGCAATCGGGAGAAAGAAAACGAACGTGCTTATTCTTTGGAATTCTTCTCATTTCAATTATTCTTACTAACTTATATTCGATGAAGACAGACTTTATCAAAAAATTAAAATGCCCAGCAGCAGAAATATAAGAAATTAAATTGAACGTGTATATTATATCTTCCCCAAGAGAGCGAATTCATTGATTGGGAACTGAGTGAGCTCAATGTTTATTTTTTAATTAAAACAGCGACAAAGATTGTCAGTTTAGAAATTAATAAACCCAATCTCACGGAAGTAATGAAGATTCTTATATCAGTGAAGAAGGGAGCTGATATTCGCATACTTAACTAAATATTCCTAAAATATCGCTATTGTCAAATACTCAAGAGGTGCAAAAAGGGTGCGCGAACGTTAGAATAGAAAGAAGCACTCTTGAATGAGCTTTGTGAAAGTTCCACAGAAATGTCTTTCTATCCGGCAGGCGAATCGTATCATTTAAAATTGAGCTCGGCACTTGTGCGAATTGTCGCCAAGCAGGAGGCGTCCCAATCCACAGTAACAAGGCCGACATTCATTCAGGAGACGAGATGGCGTCCGTAATGTCGTCGTGTTGGCGTGGGAGGACACATTCGGGTGCAAATCCACAACACTGCTTGAATCAGAACCAAGCAGACTTCAAAGTAAATACTAATATTCCAGTTGAATATCCATTGTTTGTTCTTATTATTGTTATTGATGATGTGTATGTATGTCGAGTGACGAGTAGGACGTCAATGGCTAGTCAAGACGTCGGTGGCGCCGGGCGTCGTGAGAGCACACAGGCGCCGCGGCGCGCCGCGTCGGGCCAGTATTTCGTTTGACTCAGCAATGGCTGAACATTCACTACTCACCCTCCTGTAGTATCTGAAGTCGTCGTCGTCAGGGCAAACCGTCAAAAAGTTTTCCCCGTCTTTTCCTGTGTTCACAATCGTCCTTTTCCCTCTTTCTCGTCTCCTTACCCATAACATCCAAACCACCCACACCAACGCCCACAGCGAATCGTTCCTTCACGCAAACAATGCTACACACATTTTCAAGCGAATATTTTTCTGTTTATTTCATTTGGTCAGCTAAATGATGATTTATTATCATCATTTAGCTAACCAATTACTCAATACATTATTAAAAAATTAATCGAATATTTCCAATATCCAATATTTATGGGTATCGGTTACTTTGTCGATTATTTATTTCGTGTAGTACAGTGTTAGCGAGTAGATTACACATATAATACGCTTTCTTTGCCTTCTACGGACAAGTAATAATTTCTATACGCTAACACTTCTTCATCTATGATGTACGATGTATGTATAGTTCTTGCTAATTTGGTGCTAATGTCTTCTCCATGTTCATCTTTCTTGCTGAGCAACTAGCTGGGTAGAATGTTGCCAGGGAAACGAAGCCGTGTTACCAAACCCTTTCTTCGTATAAACTTGATAAAAGTTCGGTTTGTGTATTGAATAAACCTCTAAAGAGTAAAAAAGACCTCCATTCTAGATTGCCCAAGCCTTCTTTGCAGTCCCCTGAGATTTTACAGCTAACTTGCATTTTGATCAGCAGTGTCGCAGATTGTATGTAAAATTAATCATACAAATTACATTATTTACGACATAAAGTTTTAAAAAGTTTTTGCCCTGAGGAGGCAAGTATTTTAAAATTTAGCGAACAGAGTAAATGCAAACCCATGTTTACGGTTTTCTCCGCAAAAATAAATATAAGTATGCTCTTTGTGCCATAGTTTCAAAACATCTTTGATAATATTATTCTTCTATATCAACTTTGCAGGATACCGGTCAGAATAGATATCTATGAATGGACACGATTCTTCAAAATATGTTTGAACTTAACTCTTATTTTATGAAAAACAAATCGTGGAAAATGAGAAACTTCAATAAGAGAATATAAGTTTAATACAATTCTGACTACCTAGCTCTATGTTCGATTTGGTAACAGTCTTCTTTTTTTTTTGTCTGGGGCTTAACGTCGCACTGTTTTGCAGCGAGGCCAATGGCGACGGATGAATGATTATGAGGATGATTGGGAGATGATGGTGAAGAGTAGGTAAGGATGGAGGGTGGGAAGGAGGCGGTCGTGGCCTATTAGTAGGGTACCTTCCCAGCATTTGCCTGTCGACTGAGGGAAAACCACGAAAAAACCCCAGTCAGGAAGGACGGCCGCGGGAATCGAACCCGGGCCTCCGGAATACAAGTTCAGAGCGTTAACCACTCACCCAACCTGTTCCGTAACAGTGTTGCAACTTTTATTACACAGTATGTATTAATTTTTTTAAAGATAAACTATTATATTATGCGTTGTTCAATGATTATTACTTATCTAACATACTACTATACAATATTTACATTTGGAATATGCGCTCTATTTCTGCATATACCCATGCAATATGCATATTTAACGGAATGTCACGGCCCGGACACCGATAAGAACCTGATAGCTATCTGACAGATGCAGTATGCAGTACGGAATATGCAGTAAACCGCATTGGGCAATACGAGTATCATGAGCTTTAACTCTATTCCAATTTCACTTTCGTTTGTCGTGACGATGAGAGGACGCTTAAGAAACCATTCTGGCATCAATATCTTTCAACTTTTTATGTGGTTACGGACTGCCGTTTTGCCACAACGCGTATAATTGAAAGATTTGAATATAATACGTAGGTACAAGTAAAATGATTCGAGCATTTTTATAGGATATGTTTTATCAGTATGAAAGCCATCGATATCGATGGATTTAGTCACTCAAGTCGATGTTGAGATAAGACTGCATAGCTAGCCAGAGAGTATGCGTAGTTTCGTCAAGTATAGTAAATGGATAACATGTTTTGTATCGTATTAAGAGATATAATTATATAACAGGTAAAAGTATAACTGCCTGTTCACATGTTTTTGGTTTCTACCGGCTTTATCTGTCCGATAGCTATCAGGTTCTTATCGGTAACATTGTACCTCGCATACAAGCTTAAATTAAGAACACTTTTTTAGAACGAGCAGAGAAAAGAGCAGTCAAGTCAGTTAAAGGCTGTTTTACTCACCTCAAAATCTCATCCGAGTGTAAAATTTTACCCCTGCGTAAACTTAAGACAGACGCTTCTAAACATCTGATTCACATTCCTCTGTGACCCATCAACAACTGCGAAATGAAACGAGCTCAGGTGAGAATGAAAACCGCTTCTCCATGTTCATCCGACAACTTTACATTTACATTTATAAACTTGAAGTTCAGTTGAAAAATACTTGCTTTGGAGTGGTACTATTGTTACTGCTGAATTTTCCAAACAAGGAAAGAAAATAATGTTTATAGTCGAAGAGGTTGAATTGTGAGGGCTGTGCGACTTTATAGGAGCTTAGCAACGAACTCAAGCCTCTGGCTGTTCCTATGATAAGTTGATAACATCTTGCCTTAACTTTCTCTCCTTCCTTTCCACCATCACTTTTAACGTCTCAGCGAATTGTCCGAGCCAATTCATTATAACCCTTTCAATAATCTACAGACATTACTGCTGTGTCTTTTAAACTCTTGGCTCTAACGTTTTCGAAATGCGTTAAAAAATACTTTTAGGTACTCAAAAGCAATTTAAGTAGTTAGTTATCTTCTCAGTAGGCAGAATATCATTCTTTCAAAGGGTAATAGAAGGTAGGAGGGGGTCTGTGGCGCTGGAGTCAAACATGTGGTTGAATAAGAAATTAATTAATGAATTCTTATAAGGAATATATGTTAGATTCCTGAAGTCTTGACAATGCAGCAACATAATCAAGTACTACCGGATCAACAGTTTGAAAAGAAGAACAATTCCGAGAGCGGATGCGAAATAAAGCTGAGAAGTTTTGGTAGCGGACGACAAGGTTTTTGGTTTGTTACAGAATAATTCAATCTTGGACGGTGTTCGTAGACGTTTGGAGACGTAGAACAAAATTGTTGGCCAAAGTCTTAAACAGGATGCTACCGACCTTGCTCTACCCGGTTCCCAAACCAAATCTAATACTCAACTAGAAGTAAAGTTAACTGAAACCCTGTTTCAAGATCTCGGTGTAATTTTCGTAGGAAACGAAATTTATATCCATCTAAAGCCGACATAAGCAGAAAGGAAGGAAGAATCTCACTACAGGATATCTTGAACTCTTGTTACTTTGATCGATGAATCAACCTCAGTGTCTTACAACCAATGAGCCGAGACATTATGGAACAATTGAATGCCGGACCGGAAGAACCATGTAACAAACAATTTCATTATTTTCAGTAATTAGCCAAGCACTATTTTAAGGCCATATTATCACAATTACTTAGTTTGGTAGATATATGGATGCTAGTATACCTATAGGTTTCATTCAATAAATGGGTACCTGAACATACAGTGTATTACAAAAACTTATTTATTTGGAAAAGGTAATATTTCAGTACTCTTTCTGTTTGTATACTTTTCCTCCGAGTTCCTGAAATACTTTCGTTGATTATCCATCAAAATGAATTTACAGTTTTGGTGACACAATGCAGTCCGCACCGTCGGCCATCTAGAATCACATTCATGGTTCTTCCATGGCAGCCAATTCATTCATGTTCAATTATTTGTACAATGCCAACATTTAAAAAATCAAATTTTTAAGATGGCAGTGGATAGACCTAGACATCTACATGGTTATTCCACACAAAAAAAATATTTCGAAAAAGTGTTGGTTACATGGTTCTTCCGGCCAAGCATTCAATTATTTATTTGCAAAATAAACCTAAATGACACATAAATAATTATTATTATACCTATTTCATGTTTAAATATTCATCAATCAACGGCACCCATAGCATAAAGCGTACCGATAACTAAATTTATTTAAAGCACATTGTGGAGGTGATGATTCAACTCTAAAAGATTATTTGTTTTTGATAAAACGTATCAATAATTGTAATATAAAATCGTATACTATTCTTCCCACAAGAGTCCTTTGTATTTCCTTTTTTAAGATAGGAACTGGAAGGGTCACATTTACATTGTTTAAATGAGAATAGAATAGAATATCACACTCCAATGTTGAAAGTAAAGTAACACTTTGAATATCAAACAGGAAGTGCATACGTGTTGGTTCAAGTTTCGTGAATGTAACAACAATAATTTCAACACGTTTGTAACTTTTTACTTTGCTATTTGAAAGAGTCCCGAGGGGGCTTTATTGCAGTTCAAAGGAACACACATTTTTTCCCTTTAACTAACTTGCGCAGGACTGGATTGGGAATAACCTCGCGCGGCTAGTTGTTATGCTATTTCTATGCATTTTGTGCAGTTGAAGTTTTATTCTAAAGAAGTTTGAAAATGACATTAGGTAGAACAGAATGAAGGGAAGCGAGACAATTATTTATTGTTCGAAATGCCATCTCTCTTCAAAAGATGCAACTTGCTCAATTTCTCAAATTACAAGACATCTACGTAGCTCCATTTATAGGAGTCAGAATGTCATATGTATGTCATACGCAAGTATTGACGTCTCCTTACTGCTAGAAGATATTTTGATGATTGTTCCTCTCAGCGCAGCAACACGTAGAGATTAAACTCTTGTCACTCAATCGTTTCATATATTTCCGGGGTCAAAGTTTACACTTATGTATATTAACTTTTATTTATGCATGTTTTAAGGTTTTTTTCACGATTCATAATATTTAAATTGAAATGAATTAGGTATTATCGTGTATTGAACAACTTTATGTTCAGCCGACGGTTCGGGATGATCTCTTCTTCAGGGCAAAAAGTATTATTAAAATATTATTAGTATAATTCAAATTGATTCATTATATTTGAAATTAGATTGGTTACGAATACGATACTTCTTTTCTGTATAAACTCTCCATGTGAACACTAATATCATCACTTGTGCTTAATAATGAAGCCCATTTTAAAAATACACATTTCTTACTTCTGTGAAATGGAGTTCACTAATTTATGAAATCACACAACAATAATTTTCAGCTTCCGTTTGACTCGCAGTAAATTTAAGATGCGTACCAAAATAATTCACATATTACAAATGGTGGCATATTGTGGGTCTTTCGAATTAGTAAGACCCCCAGTAAGGAAACTCCAGTCCATTAGTGAGGAAACTATAAAAATCTCACGATATAGGTACCATAGTATTTTTAAAAAGTCGTCAGCTTAATCGAAGACCCACCACGCATGAAAAAATCATGTTAAAAGCATTTGGCACATCTTAGGATGAGAGTAGAATTCTGCTGGGAATTTTTGAGTGTTTGGCATTGAGGAAGTAATGGAGGTAGTTTGATTTCCTTACAACATCAATTCAACGATTGCATTAAGAATATAAGCTTTGTTTTCATTGTAAAATTTGGTTCAACAAACAATAACCGTTTCGATATTCAATAGCAGCCCATTAATGCAACAAACAAACTCATCATAAGTTCCACATCAGTTGGTAGATTGATGTCTTCTATAAAGTACTCAAATATTCTTGTCACTAAATGGACCCTTTATTAAACGTTTCCCCCGTCACATGGCATTCTCCCCCCCCCCCCCCCCCCCCCAGCTCTTCTCTTTCATCCCGTCACTTTGTGTGCAAGCTGAGTTCGTCGTGTGAAAGTACAGCTGATCAATCAAAGTCAAAACATCCTGTTATCACCATTTAATTGATTTCTTTTTTCGACTTGGCCGGACTCTACACGACTATCATATAATATGGCGGGTGGAGAACTTGGAAGTTGGCAAATATGATATTCTCAGAAAGGAACGTTGCTGTTGTAACAGAACGAAACTGTGATTAAGAAATCTCGCTGATTGAGCAAATTGTAATTACAAGTAGAAATTAATCTGGTCATAAATCATTGCAAACTTTTAACAGCTCGGGTACAGTCCGTTTCATCTTATAATAAATCATTTCAAGCATAAAATACAATGGAGTAAATTGTGGTGATTACTTTTAATTTTGTAATATAAACTGTTTGTTTCTTGCTCATAATAATCAGGAAGCTGAAAGGTAGCCTTCAGCAATGTGCTACTATATGAAATGTATTAACATTGACAATTCTACTCTGAAACGACGGAGCTAATACATTTCCCAGATGAGACGTGATGGAGAGATATTATGTGCAATAATCTATGTAAATGCACTATGCTAATTGTGTATACATTCTTGTACGTGTTGTCTTTATTAAGATACATTAGTTGATAAATAGGGACGGATTGGAGCTATCTGATTTTTATCACCTATTATCTAAGTTTGGTACACTTATTAGATGAAAGTGTGATAAATGTCCGGGTTTATAAACCCAGCCCCACCCTCAGTCAATGAGTTTCTGCCAACTGATTTGTACCGGAATAGGGAAGCTGAAGAGTGATTGCAGAAAAGCAATCTCGTCTAGGGTTCAAATCTCAGTTTGACGGAAATGATTTCGCATACTCTGATCACATATTTATATATATGATCATGATCAAACCAACAACAAACAAATTAGCTAGAAAATAAAAATTGAAATATCTGCTTATAAATATTATTTGTCAGTATAAAGATACAATTTAAATAAATAATAATATTCTAAAGACACATCCAAACATATTTACATGTGTTTAAATATTCATTTGTGTAATTACTCTGTAAAAACTAGATATGAAGCACAATTTACTGGTAGGCGGAAATATAACCACAAAGAAATAGTGTTGGTATCTATTGTGAATTGTATGCTTTAATTAAACAGCAGCGTCTGCGTTTACTCGGGTTTCTAAGCAATGAGATTACGCCACACGAATCCCTCAGTATAATTTCCTTTTTCAGAAAACATTGAGTATTTTAACCACAAAATGTGTGAATTTTTTAATATTTTGTAACACTTTTTATTGTAAATGTTTATTATTTGATAGGCGACATTCCGTATATTGATATTTGATCGTTTTTATATAGGGGATCTCTTGGGACCATTGGTTCTTGTATAGCCGAAAAATAAGTCCGAAAATGTCAACACAAATCAATTATTGGAAGAAAAATACACAACATCCACATCAACGCTAAAGTACCAGAATCTTGAAGAAAAATATAAAAGCTTCACAGAAAATCAATTCGCAAACCAAATGTTTTACCAATATATACAGCTAGAAGTTTGTTCAAGGAAAGTTTGAGGCGATGTTGCCGATCTCGAGTATTTGACCACGTTATTGGAGTTCTCATATTTTCCTGTGACCAGGAGTTAGGGGAATGCAGGGGCCTTATAACAAATATTTCATAAAAAAGAGAATATATTCTTAAATAGAGATTTGTAAACTTTTATTTAATAAAATAATCATAGATCGGCTAAGATAGGAGAAATCAGAATCTGTATTTATTCTTTACATTATACACCTAATTCTCATTCCTCACCAATGGACTGCTACCTTGACGTGGTGGTGGGGCTTAAGGGGCCGCCTCACATTACGAGTTGGTCCCAACCCAACTAAGTGCAGTCCAGGGTCGACCTAGTCCCATGCTCTCCCCAAATTCGCGGGCCCCTCGGGTCGGCCGACCCCCTTGAGATGGTGATCCCCCTGAAATCGGGACTCACCTGCCCGAAGTCTCCCCCCCCCCTCCCGGTCAGTCACCATTCTGAACTGGCTTTCCCACCAGTTTTTCAGGCTCCCCCGGATCGGGTCCGTTAGGTCGACCCCTCCCCATATCCTCCACTTATGAGTTATGATCAACAAAGTTAAAAGTAAAAATTGATGTGCACAATATAACCTCGTCGTTGATGCGCCGTTAAACCATAATAATCTAATCTATCTATCTATCTATCTATCTATCTATCTATCCTAATTCTAATATTTCCCTTCATTTCAAACATTTTGAGCATTTTGACCCCAATACAGATGTCTGGTTACATGAATGTTCAAAACTATTGAACTAACAATATCGTATTAATGTTTACAAAAACAACATGTTATATACAACAATTTGTTGCTCACAGTTCAAATTGTAAACGAACTAACGAAGAGAATAACTCCCACTTCGTTCGGACAACGAAAATTGAAAAAAATATCGTTACTACAACGTGATGAAAAAGTGACAAAAATCGATAAAAGGGGACTAAAAAGAATAACAGAAGACGAAAAATAAATCACACAAGACAGCACGGATGGCTGAGAGTTAAAATCAACTAGCTTGTTTCAAAAGATCGAGGAAAAGCAGAGATTTTCTTCTCCTGAAAGCTGTCAGCCAATCTTGCCATTTAAGCGCTCTGTGATTAAAAGAAACTACAAGAGTAAGCAATTTTCAAAGGATTTTCTTTGAATGACGGTTCAATGATTAACATTTTTGTGAAAATAGAAGTATAAATCACAGGCGGTGAGAACAACAATTAGGTATTCAATGCCAAATAACCTTCATTTCACCTCAAATATTTTCACAAAAATCTTAATCACTTAAAAATCTTGGATCAATGATATACACAATATTTATATGACTTATACCAAACTTTCTGTCGAATTTTAGGAAGGAAGCTGTTAGCTGGCACAAGCCGAATTTTATTCTGCTACGAGCTTCATTAATTCAGTCGACTTTTTGCATACGTCTTTTGTATAAACATTGTCGGTTTCGTAGGAACCAATAGTCTCATGAGAATGATGAGAAATTGTATAAGATTATTGATGAGAGTGAGATCCAATAAAGGTTGAAATCTGAATATTTCTTTCAGATCATGAGGCTCATAGGAGAGAAATTCATTTATTATAAAACAAATGACAGCTGTCCAATACAAGGATGACCACTAGGATCCAGCATGCTTACAATAGTATAATTCTAATGGATACAAAATGTGACAAATATTAATTAAGTAAAGACTTAATATACCTACAAACTAAGATGAATTTCTATCTGTCTATATGAATTTCTATCCGTCTATCTGCGGACCGTGTCGACTGGAATGTTTCGATAGAGTCATATTTCAAGTATAAATTTTTAGGTTTGGTGTTCAGGAAGGTTTTAAGCCAAGCTTGTTATATCTCTCACAGCGAAAATACCCATGAAATCACTTTCGAATGTAACACAATCATTCGATGTAATTATTATGCTATTTCATTTCAACTCTCAATAATCAACCATAACGACTAAATAGATTTATGTTCTTGAGAAAATCGTGATCACATTGTTCCTTATACTCATACCCGTGATAATTTCATAGCAGTGGTTTACTCACTTCTATAACGACTAGTATTATATTAGCCGAGTTTATAGAAGATCGTGGTCATGAAACCATATTAAGTATTAATAATTACCTGTAACCCACACAGCTTTGGAGATAAGACAGCTTACGTTATTCAAGAGGCAGTTTTTTGCTTTCTCGCAGTGCTTTTGGTCTTCGCATCTTAGTCTCACTGTCTCGTGCAATAAGAATTATTATTTTATCAATCGAAGTATTTGTCCTGAGCTATGTTTTAATATAGCTATTCTCGCGGTCCAGCATCATTTGTACTGGATATAACAGATTATATTTTAGCTCTGTGGTTCTATAAATCATGTTTGATATTAGGAACCTAAATTAAGTTTTTGAGCTTTTCTACTAGACGCTATGTTGTGCTTAAATTAAATAGCATCCTCTCATTCAAATTACATTAATTTATAATTTATTTTGACAAATTTGTGTATACAAAATATATTTTAAATCTACTAAGATGATATGCCCACCAACCACAAGACATCATAAGAAGTTGTACTAAAAATAATATGTCACTCATTCAAAAAATTATGTTTCGACATTGCGCATGTTGGGGGAAGGGTTTGCTTGCTTTGCTCTGTTATTATAGTATAGGGGTGGGCCTTATCATTAAAGTTTAATGCAGATAGTAATGCAGATAGGAGTTAGTTTACAAATACGTCCTCGAGTTATGTAGTTTTAAAAATGTCGCAACTTTGGCTACTTTTGTATTTTATAATACTAGTTCTAATTTTCCTCTCCAGAAAAAATGCATCTCTCTTTCTCTTTCGTCTGTAGGTCATATTTGAGTGTACTTTTCATGTAAGAGATGCATTAACTTGTGTGAACTAAATTTCTAAAGTCTTCCTTTCATAGTCTTTACTATGAATAATATTAATATGAATTATGATTATTATAATTATTATTATTATTATGTTGTTTCGCGTATAAATTAATATATAATTGCAAGAAATCCCATTTCTTAGACAAACCTGGGTTAAAGCCCAAGACATTCAGAAGGAAAATTACGGATGTTTTAATGAGAAGCATTCATCGCTTTACCTAAACCAACCTGGAACCCTTTTGCCTAGATTTTCTATTTTATTCCTTTGAGTTACATACGTATAGAGTGAATAAAAGCGTAAAAATGTCCCCTTTTCAATTCACTCACATCAAAAGATCCATGTTTTAAAATAATTTTAATATTTGATGTTATAATCGAGTAATTTTGATAGCAAGGACAACAAATATTCACTGGGGGTTCCAGAACGAAGTAGAATGGTTGGTGTTGATAATTAGGAACGATAGAACTAAAGCTCCCTGTAGACCAATGAATAATGTGATTATGATTAACAATCCTGTGAAACAAACAAACAAACAATGGCACAAACAAGGATTAATAAGCTAATGAAGTGATCAATCAAGAAATGTATCATACTTTGACATCGGGAGCATAACATCAAATAGTCGCTTTATTTTGCAGAGAGTATTATTGATATGTTTTAGTTTTAGGTGGATAAATCGGCACCTCCACCAGTATACGAATATGCCATTTATTATGAAAACAGATACCATACGATATCATTAATCAATGAATCTCTTCAGGGAAAACATTTCTGCCTATCTAATCACAAATTCTACACTATACAGTGGGTTTTGTAACTTTGTGTCGCTTTTTCGTGAATCTTTCATTAATATCGTAGTGAGTTGACATATTTGCTGAGCTGGTGCTATGATAGGTAAAAAAGAAAGCTGTTACATCAACAATGATTTTACACAAAATCCCATTGTTTGTTTCTAGTTCTGAAACTACACAATTGGATTATAACAACAACCATTAAAAACATCATCTGTAATTCTCAACTATGAAGTTGTAAGACACAATGGAAATGTCATAAGACTGTACACCATGGTGACAGAAATGAATGTCAAAACTTCACTTACCTTTTAATTTTGATGAAAAATGTTAAGTGGCGATTCATTCGTGAGCCAACGGCACGTGAAATCCGACGTTCAGTTGACGCAATATATTTCCTTGAGTGATCTTTGTTGGAGTTACGTCGAGTTCCTCGAGTTTTCTCCCAAGGGTTCGTCAGAGTCAAGCTAGCAGAAGACAACTTGTCTTATGCAATTATTGATATCATTAAGCTCGCAGATCGCTCGACTGATGTTTCTAACAGTTCGCAACAAACCTTCGAAACGGATGAGTAACGTTATATTTCTTGACTGTTTGACGAATTTAACATCTTCTTTGATATATTTGCATCAAATATGCGTTTTAAGTATCTCTCTGTAAATGAAAAACTAAACAATCATGCTATACATTTACATATTTCATCTGATTCAAACCCACTTTTTTAATCAAATCAAGTAAAGTACTTTCTTGGAACATAATTTTTCCTTATAAACATAGCAAGATTTAAAAAAAAATACTCAACTTGATTCTTAAACGCAATGGAAATGAAAGAAGTTGACTGTTTGTGAATCACAACGCTAGTACAACATCATGCAGCCCATGTGTAACATTGTGCTTCTCTTATCAAAACGTTATGCAGAACAATTTCTAGGTTAGTTAATAATATAGTGTGCCGTTCTTTAACGAGAACCTCAATTGGTATTAAAAATACCAAGCTTTGTAAATTTTAATAAATAGTGTGAAGTGTAAGAGATGTACAAAATTGGGCCCAGAACTTTTTAGAAATTGTAAATTAGTTTGTTAAAAATATTGTTTTTCATCGAAATTGATAATCGCTGGAGCACGAAAAATTAATGTGCTACGCTCTGTGAACTTTTTATGAGTGTTTAAATGAAAACTTTTCGAAAAATGTAAAAAAATCGTTCGTTAAAATATAATATGACGCAAGACTCAATTTTGTCATGTTAGAGACTTCTTTTTCAACACATTAGGTTCCTTTCTTCTGTGAATTTCGTCACTAACTGAAAAGTATCATATTTTCTACCTTAGCAATATGACGTCAATGAACAAGACTTCATTAAAAAAGTCCAAATATGGAGTAGAAATGTAATTATAAGGATACAATTACTTAAACACGTTTTTTAATTGGATCATTTTAGAAATACATGAACACCAAGTGTAAATTACGCCATTGGCTAAGAAAAAATTTAATTGAAGTCGTATTTTCCTCAAATTATTTTGCGTCGAAAGCAAGTACCTTCTCATCAATTTTTGCTTTTTATAATCAAAGTAAAAATGTACTCACTAACTTGAAGGTAGTATGGATTATTATTCAAAACGTATATTCAATTAAAGAGCATTCGCCGCACACTAAGTTGGTACAAATGCTCACAAATGACCTTTTGTGTTGTAACTGGTTTCAATTGAAATTGAGCTACAGAAAATTGTAATTAATATAATGATCACGTCAAGATTTTAATTGGCAAAGTTTTAATTGAGTGTAGCGTAAAGGTAAACATCTCGCATCTGTAAAGCTTTAATCCGGCAATTTCTAGTAGTACATGTTCATTTCCCAGTACGATACACTCTCTGATATGCTTTTCCGTTAATTCTGAAAAGTACTTCACTAATATATCAATAATTACAGCAAATATTGGAAAGAGATAGTACGAAACACTAGCATGAGAGCACGTTCCTCATGAGAGAGGAATAGATGAAGCCGACATGTTAGTACATTGATTGTGTTCCGTCAGACAGGGCAATCACAATACAAGAGTTGCCATTCTATGCACACATGGAGTTGCCAAGTAATTTCATTTAAATGGACCAAACAAGTGTTATTAATAAAGAGGGACAAAAATTCAAAATAACAAAGGATGAAAAACAACAGAATCAGGATTTAAATTTTTAATTTAATTATACTGGCAAGTACGAAGATCTGCAGAAATTTGTTGGGGAGAGAATATTGTAATATCATGCTTTGATGACGATATTAGCATCCTTTGACTCCATTGACTAACCCTCTCATTATTTAAAACTAAGCAACAATATTCATTAAAAGTTCGTCTTATAAGCAATACAAATTATATTCATGCGATTTCAAGAAAAAACAATTGCAGCGTTTTAATTATAATCGACAAAGAACATAATCAACTTTCATGATTATACAAGTTTTACAATAAAGGTGGCCATTAAAGTCCAGCGTACTAAACAGTACAATATGAATAGAACAATGTTAAATTAAAAATATACAATTTAGTATTAAAATATGGTGTAAAAATAAGACACTTCGAGATTCGTGAGATAGCACGTCAGCATCCACATTTGCTCACTCCAAATACTACTTATTAAAATAGGTTTAATTTGAACCTTCAAAGTTTCGAGTTTGTTTAGCTGCTAGATGAGTGATCTGTGTGATTGTCTATGATGTGTAGTTTCCACCACCGATGCACCATGCCATCTCCACAAGTATGATGTGTAGTTTCCACCACCGATGCACCATGCCATCTCCACAAGTATGATGTGTAGTTTCCACCACCGATGCACCATGCCATATCCACAAGTATGATGTGTAGTTTCCACCACCGATGCACCATGCCATCTCTACAAGTATGATGTGTAGTTTCCACCACCGATGCACCATGCCATCTCCACAAGTATGATGTGTAGTTTCCACCACCGATGCACCATGCCATATCCACAAGTATGATGTGTAGTTTCCACCACCGATGCACCATGCCATCTCCACAAGTATGATGTGTAGTTTCCACCACCGATGCACCATGCCATCTCCACAAGTATGATGTGTAGTTTCCACCACCGATGCACCATGCCATATCCACAAGTATGATGTGTTGTTTCCACCACCGATACACCATGCCATCTCCACAAGTATGATGTGTAGTTTCCACCACCGATGCACCATGCCATCTCCACAAGTATGATGTGTAGTTTCCACCACCGATGCACCATGCCATCTCCACAAGTATGATGTGTAGTTTCCACCACCGATGCACCATGCCATTTCCACAAGTATGATGTGTAGTTTCCACCACCGATGCACCATGCCATCTCCACAAGTATGATGTGTAGTTTCCACCACCGATGCACCATGCCATTTCCACAAGTATGATGTGTAGTTTCCACCACCGATACACCATGCCATCTCCACAAGTATGATGTGTAGTTTCCACCACCGATGCACCATGCCATTTCCACAAGTATGATGTGTAGTTTCCACCACCGATGCACCATGCCATATCCACAAGTATGATGTGTAGTTTCCACCACCGATGCACCATGCCATCTCCACAAGTATGATGTGTAGTTTCCACCACCGATGCACCATGCCATTTCCACAAGTATGATGTGTAGTTTCCACCACCGATGCACCATGCCATCTCCACAAGTATGATGTGTAGTTTCCACCACCGATGCACCATGCCATTTCCACAAGTATGATGTGTAGTTTCCACCACCGATGCACAATGCCATTTCCACAAGTATGATGTGTAGTTTCCACCACCGATGCACCATGCCATCTCCACAAGTATGATGTGTAGTTTCCACCACCGATGCACCATGCCATTTCCACAAGTATGATGTGTAGTTTCCACCACCGATGCACCATGCCATTTCCACAAGTATGATGTGTAGTTTCCACCACCGATGCACCATGCCATCTCCACAAGCGCCCAACCTCTCACTCCCCACCCACCCACACACACACACAAAAAACACACACACACACACCCACACACACACACACACACACATACCCCCCCCCCCCCCCCCCACACACACAGTGGATTTATCATTAGTTGTGTGGATGCAGAAGTGGAGATATAGGATGTTTGCAACAGTTAGTTTCATTTACTGTTTGATTTAGTCTCAATAAAAATCGTATTTTTCATTTTATATTTGTTAAAATTTACACAATTGGAGAAAGAGTGAAAAATGAGAATACAATATGAATTAATTAATGGTAAGCGTGAATTCATGTTGAGTGTATAGATGACCGCTAGGCAGCTTTATCGTCTGACAGAGATAAACATTCCAGCGTTTCCTTTAAATGAATTCATACATGAACAACAAAAATCTCTCGTTGAGAACGAATCACTGTGGGTTGGTTGATCTGGTCCTTCCTATATTAGTTCAGAACTACCTAATTCTAGGGTTGAAGTTCAACTCACGGTACAAATACGAATCAGGGGTTCGGTTTTTGATAGCTTTGTTCGTTTTTCTGAAAAGAAAAGTCTCTATCAGTCGAAGTTTTCCTTTATTGCCGATGTACTGGCGTAATTAGCACATTCGCCTTATCCCTGATCTGAACTATCCAGTGGTAATTGGACTTCCTCCCGCTGCCCCATCCCCTCTCATCCCACTTCCTTCCGTTCAGATCCCAGTTTTACTCCCTGCTTGGAATTTTCACCGTCGGTTAACATGTCTTCGGAACTATTGGTTTGCACTTCTTCAAAAGTTTAACTTTCAATATTGCTTGTTTGCACTTTTCACTTAATTTCTAATTATTAAATTGAGATTAATGCATATTAAAAAAGTAAGGGTTAGGAAATTTTCAAATACATATTATAGAAAATCGAAACTTATTGGCTCAATTACCAATAAACGTGGACATTTTTAATGCTTTTAATGCGATAATAAAAATGTGTTTTTTAATTAAATCAGAGCACCTATTGATACAATCTCCCTATAATTACGGCTAATATTAGACCAGTTCAATTAATTAAATATATATTATTTATAAACAATATCCAGAAAAGTTATTTTATAACAAATATGTCGACTCAGTCCACGGAAGAAGGCGATACTTTTCGATTTATTTCAACAGTGAAATCAAGAGTACCTACTGCGAAAGTATCTACGTCAGTGTTGACTTCTTGACTTTATCATTACTTAGCTGAAGAGACTGTGGTCAAAGCGGAGTGTAAATAATATAGAGATTTGTCAAATTATTTAAACTGATATTTCCCAAAAATATATCCCAATAAATATTCCTTTTAAAAATCTGCAACTCGTAAGAAAAGTCCAAACTCTCTGCTATCCATTTTATTGTATCTCTTTCATATTTCTTACTTTCTTTCTTACTTTCTCCCACTGCCATGTTGATCCAATAAATATAGAAAGAATGTATAGTCATACAATTTGGCCGGGATCAAATGAATCATATCAATTCTAAGGTGTTGTTTTCCATTTGGTTGTATAGAAATGGAGAGAAATGAATATTCAGGCATCGTTTCCTGTTCATTCCACGAGGAAAATATTGAAAATGTTGAACCTGTAAGCGTCTAAGACTTCATATCGTAAAACTAGTTGAAGAAAACTTATGTAATACCAATTTAGATAATTAGCAACTGCATTATATTTTCCGATGTATACCGATGTAACATATGTATTTCTCTAGAAAGTACAATTTTAACCTGGGTGTTGTAAACGTTGTTTGTAAACATTTTTATCCGTTTATTAATTGAAAAATATGTACAATATAGTTTATAGTTGTATTACATTGTATTGAAGTGGATTGTATTGGATTTAATATTAGACTATTAGTAATAATAGAATAATATCGTCATGGTCAATTAATTGTAGTCTGCATCGAATAATAATAAAATGAGTTTATTGGAGACTTATAACCTTATTTATTTATTTATTTATTTATTTATTTATTTTGTCTTTATTTGATTACACAATAATACATACAAAATACAATCAATATGGCGAGGTTCCACCTCAGTGGCTCTTCCACCTAACCATAATATAACCATATTATAACCTTATAGCCTTATTTTATAATAAGCTAGCAGCTGGTAATGTGTTGTGAGAATATCTGAAGCAAAATGTTGAATTATTGACGCACAGATACGACGATCGTTCACACAGCGTAGCATAAAACATGTGAACACTGTATTCTAATAATTTCACGTGCAAAAAAATGCGCGTAACGATATAGCGTACTACCAACAATCATGTTTTGTTAGCGAATATATCTCTATACAGCGCTTTGCACAGCCTACTTAATAAAAAATAAAATGATCACGTGCAAAATAAAAGAAGCGAAATAAAAGAACACTTCGAAAGTACAAACGTCTATATTGCACTTCACTGGATTCTGACATTAGATTCCAGTGCTTTGCTGGATTTCAGTTGTTGAAAAAATAGCTATATAAATTATATTTAGTTATAAGTGTTAAAGGATTAATATTATGTTTACTCTAAACAATGGTAAATGAGTCACATAAACTCCTTTTGCGCAAGCCTGATAAACTATTGCAGTTTTAATTGCGCAGTTAAAAATTAATCGTTTAATTATATATATTATTGTAACATATAATTAATGTGTGTAATAAGTGTATCACATTTAGATAGATTTATTTGTTGATTTCATTAACTTCTTTTTATGTGTAAAGAGCAGTGTGAATGAATGTATTTACCTTTTCAAAGGGATTTCTGCACACATCAGATGTAATGTACCAATCGAGATACATTCTACAGCGAGCTTGTCTGGCTCGGAGTGGAATCAAACACTGCTTTCAGATTATTCTATTGTCAAGATGATTTGCAAGTTCGATAAGGGATGTGAAATAGTACTATTATACGATCTGGATGGTTGACATTAATACCCCCAATCCCTAAGGCTGAATATCACAAAATGGCACGGTGTTTTTTCATGATTAGAGGATTAAATTGACTAACGTTTGTCCTTTCATCCCTTGACGTGGCTGGAGGGGTTTAGACCTCCAAGTTTGACTAATAATCCTTGTGGAGCAGCTCAAATCGTTCTGATACCAACTCTTTGATATTTCAGGATTGGGCGAGAGTTTGAAAGATGTGCGTGTCTCCATCCCACCTGCCATCAAGAGGGGAGAGAAAGCAGTACTCATCTGCTATTACGACTTGGAAGACGATTCACTTTACTCTGTAAAGTGGTACAAAGGAGGTCGAGAGTTCTATCGTTTTACACCAAAAGAAAGTCCATCCATGAAGATATTTCCTATACCACATCACAACGTATTGGTAAGTCAAAAGCGACGGTTTAATTTTCTACGGATATAATATGCAAGGACTCTATGGGCAAGATGCAATAGAATTGTTTCATCTTTGAGCCTTGTACTTACTCATCCCAACCCGCTAAATCACATCTCAGAATAATGAATTTCCTGTTGGAATCTATCATAGAAGTGCAATGCTATTGTGTTTGTATTCCAATTGTAACAATCCAATTAAGTTGGCCATGCTTGAGCGTTTTCCATGTGTTTGAAACTTTTTCAGATACGTATGAAGAAACATTCGGTTAAATTAAATTCCATGAAAAATATAACCATTAGGGATAAGGTTTCATAATAAAACACTTTTATCTATTTCTGTTCATTATGCAATTTCTGTTTATTGAAAACTCTAGAGTAATTCCATTTCAAATCGACTAAATAATCTCCACAGACCCTCTAGATTTTGATGAAACGTACTACCAGAATTGTTCTCCAGTTCAAAACGCTCATAATTATCTGTTCTGTATCTTCATTGTTTGCTTTTTGCTATCGTCAAAAACTTCACATTTGGTCCTAGTTAACAATAAACTCGCCAAACCTTCAAACCCTTTGATATATTGAAACAATTTACTCTATTGGATCGAAAATGTGATGGGGTAAGAGGGTTCAATTTCAAAACATTACTTCATGAAGATTTATTCACTATCCGTAAATTTTACACATATTCTACTTATTAATACATAATATCTACATAATATCTACTTATTTTATTTTATACAGACAAAGTAATGTTATTTAACAATTAATACGAGTTTCAAGTTGCTCAACTTATATTAATAACACTGCTGTACAGTTTAATTTACAAATATTATACATTTATGTCACGTTCCATAAACTTGATGGGTAATTTAAATATCCCACATCTGCCACCAATTGTTGATTTTAAATAAATTTTTCTGCATTTACACGACACATTGGTGAACTTTATTTGTTGGACTAGCCTAAAACATATAAGAGTATAAATTATGATCATGCTTGGCTATTATAAACTGAGCATTATTATGAGTAGATACCCAGCGGCTGGTGTAATGGATACCACGTTTCTCGTCAGATCACCGAGGTTAAGTAACATTGAGCGGGGTCAGCGGTTGGATGAATGACCGGTCAACTCTGACTTGCTAGTTGCTGCCGTCGGGTCAGAGAGACTGGGGTGTTTGGGGGTTAGTGTGACGACCTCCCTCCACCTGTTATCTGTCTCGCGATGGCGAAGGTTGTGGAGGCCCGTGCTCTAAATGTTACACCGTCCTTCGGATGGGACGTTAAGCTGTTGGTCCCCTTGGTATCTTACGTCAGGAGTATGTTTTATGCCGGTACCGGGTTTCTTCTCCTCCCTTCTCTATAGGTGTAGGCTTATTAATAATAATTAAATAATAAAAATGGAGCTGCAAAAACAAAGTCTGCTAACCGTGATCCCAACAGCCACTACATATACAATAAGATATATCCTCTGTTACATGCCATTGTACACTCAACAAATGATAATACGGTATTTGAAAGAAATTGATTGGCTAAAAAAATGTGAAGGCATCATCTGATGAAGTTGACGCTAACTCGTCATTATACCTCTAGTAGTTGAGCTCTGATTTCATTGATAATAACAAGGATTGATTGTCAAGGAACCAGACCAGCAGCTAATCCGTTTCGTTCAAATACCGTTTTATGATTTGTTGGGTGTACATATAGATAATGCTACTGAAATATCACATTGACTATTACAATTGTTGAAAGTGACATTTTACTGGTTGACTCATTGAAGTCTACTTTAAAATATGAGGATGTCAGATTCAAAACCACGCACAGTGCTCACATAGTCACACAGTGCTCACATAGTCACACAGTGCTCACATAGTCACACAGTGCTCACATAGTCACACAGTGCTCACATAGTCACACAGTGCTCACATAGTCAAACAGTGCTCACATAGTCACACAGTGCTCACATAGTCACACAGTGCTCACATAGTCACATAGTGCTCACATATTCACACAGTGCTCACATAGTCACACAGTGTCACATATTCACACAGTGCTCACATAGTCACATAGTGCTCACATAGTCACACAGTGCTCACATAGTCACATAGTGTCACATATTCACACAGTGCTCACATAGTCACACAGTGTCACATATTCACACAGTGCTCACATAGTCACATAGTGCTCACATAGTCACACAGTGCTCACATAGTCACACAGTGTCACATATTCACACAGTGCTCACATAGTCACATAGTGCTCACATAGTCACACAGTGCTCACATAGTCACATAGTGCTCACATAGTCACATAGTGCTCACATAGTCACACAGTGTCACATAGTCACACAGTGTCACATAGTCACACAGTGCTCACATAGTCACATAGTGCACACATAGTCACACAGTGCTCACATAGTCACACTAGGCTTACATAGTCACACAGTGCTCACATAGTCACACAGTGCTCACATAGTCACACAAGGCTTACATAGTCACACAGTGCTCACATAGTCACATAGTGCTCACATAGTCACACAGTGCTCACATAGTCACACAAGGCTTACATAGTCACACAGTGCTCACATAGTCACACAGTGCTCACATAGTCACACAGTGCTCACATAGTCACACAGTGCTCACATAGTCACACAGTGCTCACATAGTCACACAGTGCTCACATAGTCACACAGTGCTCACATAGTCACACAAGGCTTACATAGTCACACAGTGCTCACATAGTCACACAGTGCTCACATAGTCACACAGTGCTCACATAGTCACACAGTGCTCACATAGTCACACAGTGCTCACATAGTCACACAGTGCTCACATAGTCACACAGTGCTCACATAGTCACACAGTGCTCACAGTCACACAGTGCTCACATAGTCACATAGTCACATAGTCACATAGCGCTGAGAAAACGGAAAACCCCAGCCGTATTTATTTCATATAAATTCTTTCAATTTGTTAGTTTTGATATTAATTCAGTAATATTTATTGATAGACTTTCAAAAACTATTTATTTATACATACAATGCAATATTTCGCCTGTAAAAATAGCGGCAGGAATCAGTTTTCAATCCACTGTTTAGTGGTAAAGGCATTTTTTTCTTGCACTTTTAATTGTGTTTAGATTATGGGCCAGTTAAAACTGTATATACACATCGAACTTATAAATGATTTATTTTAGTGTTTAGCGTCCCATGGCTGTCATACGCCATACACTTTAAAAAAGGTTAGAGCTCTTCTAAAGGAGATTTAGAAATTTAGTCAAATGGTTAGAAGTTTTTACCATATTTGTTTTAATGTGGGAACCAAATTTGAAATATATTTTAGGTTCATAATTTGAAATCAGTTGAAGAACGAGACAAAATGTATAATGTTTTAGAGCATAAAGAACAGTGCAAGCAAATATCATCAATATCTAAAATATTCATCGAAATGTTTGCCCGTTTGTTTGATTTTATGTGGTATGACCCTCCAGTTATGTATCTCATTTTACGTTATAAAAATATATTACATCTATGGGAACATTCTGCTCATATTTCATACTCGTTGTGTGGTTTAAAGTTTGAAATGAAGCAAGCGCATTTTGGTGGTTTAATAATAGTCAACTGGCACTATTTTCGAAGCAAATTGTATTGTGTCTTTACTCTTGCTCATTTTCATGAGGCTGTACCCCTTTACCTCCACGTGGTTCTAGTTGGCCTGTGATATATACTTATTAATTAAACATTTTCAACGCAGAGTCTAGAACATCTAACATAAGAAGCTAATTACTACTTTGTGATATTCTTATAGAATAGAGGATAATTATAGAATACAAATTTGTAGCGATTTCAAATGTGCAGAGCTCTTAAATAAGGCGAGAGTAAAACCGCTTGTTGAACGCTCTCATCTGTGAAGAATTTTCTTTTCCTAAAAATATTTATTAAGCATCTACATAATGGGCTTGAAAAAATTGAATTTACCATTACATTTCCATCCAATATTTTGCTGGTTGATGAACATGAAATTGTCAAAGTGATGTACATACTCGTCGTTATTCAACCGTTCGGAATGCTGTAACAAGATTATGTCGTAAAGTATGGATTTAGCGGGTTAATTAACATTTTTATTCGAACGGTAAATGCATTTTATTAGTTCCGCCATCGGGTCAAATAAAACTCTATTGGATCGCAAAATGTACCAATATCGTCTCTTGGTCGGTAACGGGAAACAAAAACCTTTTTTGTAATGTTGTTACGTACACTTATAAAATGGATACAATATTCAATATAATGAAGCTTATTTACCAATTTACATTCTTGGTAGAGGTACATCAAATAAAAATATTTATTATATACACAATATTCTGATATTTTTCAACATAATATTACATTTTTTAGGTGACAGGTTGAAAAGGAAGCATACTAAGCCGGAATCACCCAGGGAAATCAATAACTAATAAGTACATTACACAATGTTCAAATGTTGTTTTTAGGAAGGAACCGGGTATCCTAAAATAATCGCTTTGGCGTTGTCAAATATTTTAAAAATCGATTCAAGGATAAAAAGTTCATAATCATTAAGGATTTCATGTTTCTGAAACATTCGTTTAAATATTTATAAGAAGAGACGTAAATCTTGGAGAGGAACTCGACGAAAATTTTCAGATATTTTCAGATATCTTGTAAGTTTTAACTTAATAATCTTGCAAGACAATTTTTTAACAGTCGTAAAAAAAACTCTTGAATGTAAACAATTCCGGACACAAGCAGTATAAATATTTTCCTTATGAAGTAGGTAACTGACTTATTACTGACTCACTGACTCAGTAACTTATTTGTATACGAAAAGTGAACCAGTGCATTTTACGAAATAATGTCAAGTTTCAAGTTTATTTTATTCTCCAAACGTGATACTCAATAATTGGCTGAGAGTAGTACCGAAAGTAATGCAAAATGTGTCATATTTTTTATTAAATTTACATACACTTTGTAAAAGACAAACAAGTGCCGGGACTTGATTTGATAGTAATAGTAATGTAACGTGATAATATTTTACTAAATGCTAGAAACGAAGGCAAGTACAAGAAGATTAATACAAACTGAATGTACATACAAGTAAAACACTAACAATTGCAACAGTTACTAGTGTTGGGATATTGCGTCATGTTTTTGTTTTATATAATTTTAGTTTGTCAACAGTATCGATTTTCCTTTTAAAATCTTCTTCAGGACATTAAATTATCAAAACTTCCATCAAAAAACAATTACACATTAAACAAAAGTATCCAAGAAACAAACAATTTGTTTCTAGATTTGTTTCTGCATTCTTGTATGTTTCTCTCAATATTGTCATATGACTCTATAACATAACGTTCTTGACAGGCTTTCATGTCTTCCTCGGTAGTTTCTTTCTGTGCTGAGTTGAAGTAATGAATGTAAATGAACTGTCAGATGAGTAAGTGTAGGTAACATGGCAAGAGCAAGAAGGTCCCAGTTTGACTCCCAAGCACGTTCGTTCGTCATTACGTGTTGGAATCACCTTAATCAGACATGTATTTCTAATTAATTATTTCGCATTCTGCATATATAGTTTTCCCAGCTCCGATTTCCCTACAGACTGCAAACACCTACGAAAATATAGCTTTGTGCTAGATCCGGTGCATTTTACATTTGTTTGTCTTCAGTGTTTGTATAAATTAATTGAAAAGTTCGAGTTTGAAGCAAAATGATTCAAACTCAAACCTTGATCGTGGGTGTAAAACTCAATG